>JAVGWX010000015.1:56852772-57220272 GCA_036924085.1 Ariolimax columbianus | reverse complement strand
ACCTTACCGTGTTCTTGTAACTTTATGTTAGCATTTAGCGAAATACCGCCCACATTTTGTTAAGTATAGTCAAGTGAAATCTGATCTAGAATTGATCGTACCTGCAAATGACTGGGTTTATTTTCACTTCCCAAACCCGACAACTAAAAATAAATTTAAAATAAATAGGAAAAAGCTGTACAGTGGATTAAAATAAAGTGTTAAAACATTTTTAAGTATGGTTCCCTGGGACGAAAACAAGAACCAGACTTACATTATCACTGATAATAACAAACAATACACACATAAGCTGAAGAAGAGATGTTAGTTGAAACGTCGTTTTTGTTCTTCTTTGCGTCACAGAGTGCTATCTTAGTCGTGTCTACACATGATTGTATGTTGTTTTAAAAATATTTTTTTAACGCAAAACAACAAAATAAAAATGACGGCTGCTGAACCGCAGAGCATTGCAAACCGCAACCAAGGTCGACCCAGTCTCACACTGTGTACCAGAGCAAGTCTGGGAAGTAATTACGGCTGGCGTGATGATGAACACGTCTCCCCTAGTGTGCCATTGGTTAACAAACTTTGGGACTAACACCAAATCTTCAATATGAAACACGGTGTGTTAATGGGATCTTTGCTATTTTTATATTCTATAATTATGCAGTCCGTAAAGAATTCAACGTGTACCGCATTCAATGGAGATACGCAAACACTATTATGTTTGCAAATCATAATCGGTGTACTACGGGTGCCGGATAAACCCTCGCAGTAGCTGGCTAAGTTATCAGTCCTTAACGACTCGGCTCAACACTCGTGTTGATAAAACACAAATCGGCCATTGCGCTCCTAGACTACTGTGTATATATTTCTGCCGAGGACACGTTCAGCCTTAAATAAATATTGATAGCACAGCTTTCTAGTTGAATCAAACATGTGTGTGTCGTAGTTAAAAATAATAGCTGCAGAAATTAAAGAAAGGCAATAAAATGCAGGTCTCAGCGGCTTACGAGTACTCTGACATTGTGTACTACGTCATACACCTTCTTCAAATGCATTACCGTTACATACAGAGAGATATTGAAAGAAAGAGAGAGAAGAAGAAAGAAAGAGATAGATAGAGCAGGGAGGAGAGGGAGAAACAGAGAGAAAAAAAGAGGGAGAAAGAAAGAGAGAGGGGAAGAAAGAAAGAGACAGAGAGAGGGGGAGAGGGAGAAAGAGAGAGAGAGAAAAAGAGAGGGAGAAAGAAAGACAGAGGGGAAAAAAGAAAGAGACAGAGATGGGGAGAGAGAAAGGGAGAAACAGAGAGAGAAATGGAGGGGGAAAGAAAGAGAGAGAGGAAAAAAGAAAGAGATAGAGAAAGAAAGGGGGAAAGAGAGAGAGGGGGAAGGAGAGAGAGAGATTTAATGAGAGAGGCGAATTAGGAGAACACATTCACGTTCTAATCAAAATCTTCATGTGGTCAACTAAATGTACGAGGTGACGACATTTCAATGTGAATAAACAAAGAGAAATCTAAATTTGAGTGTGAATAAACAAAGAGAAATCTAAATTTGAGTGTGAATAAATAAGAGAAATCTAAATTTGAGTGTGAATAAACAAAGAGAAATCTAAATTTGAGTGTGAATAACCAAAGAGAAATCTAAATTTGAGTGTGAATAAACAAAGAGACATCTACATTTGAGTGTGAATAAATCAGTAGTCGTCACGTTTTAGTGTCAATAAACCAGTTGTCACTTTCTAGTGTGAATAAACTAGTTGTCATGTTTTAGTGTGAATAAAACAGTTATCACATTTTAGTGTGAATAAAACAGTTGTGCTCACATTTCGGGGTAGATAAGCCAGCTTTGGTCACATACCATTGAAAATAAACCACTTATGGTTACATTTCGTTGTGAAATGACCCAGTTATGGTTACACTTAGTCGTAACCCAGCAAGTTATGGTTCAATAAATGTGTCAGTGAAATAGCTACAGTCAACATTTGATGTAAAGTTACTAGTTGTAGCTACCATTCAAAGTAACGAATCCAGATAGTGTCAAATTAGAAGTACAAAAACTAGTTATGGTCACTCTTAGATATACGACAACTAGTTATTGTCAAATTTAGGTGTCAGAAACCAGTGTGGTTAAATTTAGGTATGGAGATACCAGTGAGGGTTAAATGTAAATGTGCGATACCAAAGGGTCAAATGTAGGTGTGGAGATACGTCAGGGTAAAATGTAGGTGTGGAGATACCAGAGAGTCAAATGTAGGTGTGGAGATACCAGAGAGGCAAATGTTGGTGTGGAGATACCAGAAAGTCAAATGTTGGTGTGGATATACGTCAAGGTCAAATTCAGGTGTGGAGATACCAGAGAGTCAAATGGTGGTGTGGAGATATTAGAGAGTCAAATGGTGGTGTGGAGATACCAGAGAGTCAAATGCAGGTGTGGAGATACAAGAGAGTCAAATGCAGGTGTGGAGATACCAGAGAGTCAAATGGTGGTGTGGAGATACCAGAGAGTCAAATACAGGTGTGGAGATACAAGAGAGTCAAATGCAGGTGTGGAGATACCAGAGAGTCAAATGGGAGTGTGGAGATACCAGAGAGTCAAATGCAGGTGTGGAGATAAAAGAGAGTCAAATGTTGGTGTGGAGATACCAGAGAGTCAAATGTAGGTGTGGAGATACCAGAGAGTCAAATGCAGGTGTGGAGATACCAGAGAGGCAAATGTTGGTGTGGAGATACCAGAAAGTCAAATGTTGGTGTGGAGATACGTCAAGGTCAAATGCAGGTTTGGAGATACGTCAAGGTCAAATGCAGATTTAGAGATACCAGTGAGGGTCAAATGTTTGAAGATACCGGTGAGGGTCAAATGTCGGTGTATCGACACCAATTGCGAACAAATATCAATAATGTCAGACCTACTGGAGTTAGATATCAATGTCCGGACCTCCCATTTAATATCAAATTTTAAGGAAGGTCAACTCTCTATGAGGAGAAACCAGATATGGACAGCTCTCTATGTGGAGAGACCAGACAAGGTCAACTCTCTATCTGGATTGACCAGATAAGGTCAACTCTGCAGAGTCTTATAAACCAGTATAAACACGTTACGTTAACTCAGAGAGACAAAATAAGGTCAACACCCTATATAAAGGTATTAGATATGGTTAGCTCTCTAAGTGGAGAGACCAAATAAGGTCAACACCCTATATAAAGGTATTAGATATGGTTAGCTCTCTAAGTGGAGAGACCAAATAAGATCATCTTCCTTATGTTAAGAGATCAATTAATGTAAACTCACAGTTCGGAGAGATCAAATAGGGTCTTATTTCCAATGTGAACAGACCAGTTAGTCTCTCCACGTTGATATTCGGGTATAGTCCATGTCTTCACATTTTACTTTCTTGTTTCTCTCTTGTCATCAAAAACTGTTCTCTGTCGTGTTCATCACCCCAAGTCATTGAAATTGCACAATGTGTCCACTCCTTCCTTATCGACCTCAATCATGCTTCGTGCTGTTTACTTAAATTACTAGGTCGAATGGAAAGCAGGAATGTTAACAGAAGATATGACTGTATAAAGAAAAGAAAATGGTGTTCGATGATAGAAAGAGGGGAGATTATGAAAATGGTGAACAAATGGACAGCAATTATTGACCTTGAAATATTTCAGAAGAAGCAACTCGAGGGAGGAAAGACGGACAAAAGATAAACTGTTGGAGGAAACGTGTTTGTGGAAATACAGTATGTTCAAGCAGGAAGAAGAACTGTATGAGTTTTGAAAGACATGCAGAGAGTGACAGGAAGTGAGACGGGCAGGAATTGGAAGAAAAATAGAATGAGAAAGAAACAGGGAGAGGGAGAGAGACATAGAAAGAAAGAAATGAGAAGAAGACAGAAAAAATGAAAAAGAGAAAAAAATCATGAGAGGGAGAAAGAAATGGTAAGAGGGAGGCAAAATATGAAGATAGGAGATTAACAGTAAGACGGAGACATAAATATAAAGAAGGAAAAAAAAAATAAAAAGAAAGAAATAGGAAGAGTTAAAAATAACTAGTGAGAGAGAGAACGATATAGTGAGATAAAGAATGAAATAACGAAAAGGAGAAATAAATAATGATAGGTGGAGGAGGAAAGAAACAATTAACAGGAGAAACAAGTCATGAGAAGAAGAAATAAATAGGGAGAGGAACAAAGAAATAGTGAGAAGAAGAACGAAATAATGAGAGGAACAAAGAAAAAGGAAGAGGGAACAATAAATAACGAAAAGCCGAAAAAAAATAATAAAAGTGAGAAATAAATAAGGAGAGGGAGAAAAAATTACGTTAAAGAGGAAGAAATAGTGAGAGGGAAAAAGAAATAGTGAGAACGAGAAAGAAATCGGGAGAGAGAGACAGAAATAATGAGATGGAATACGAAATAGTGAGAGGAGCAAAGAAATATCGAGACGGAAAAAGAAATAGCGAGAGGGAGACAGAAATAGGAAATGTAAGAAGAAATAATGAGATCGAATAAGAAATATAGCAATAGGCAGAAATTTACAGAAATGGAGAGAGTGGGGTGGTTGGGAAGGGGGTGAGGGTGGACAAAAGAAATTTAGAGACGATAGAAATATAGATAAGCTGAAAATTCGAGAAAATGAGCGAAAGAGAGACAGTGAGAGAAACGGTTCTTGCAAAAGAATAAATGTGTGTTGACTAATTTGTTTGAGAATGTAGCGAAGCATAAGTGAGCTAGTATCTTGCCACAGATTGCAACTAGCTAGAAATCGAATCATGAGCCATACTCGAATCAATAGAATCGATTGTGCAGTAGATATACGAGTATAATAATCGACCACGCCTTCTCCCCCGCCCCCCCCGCCCCATCCCCCAACCTACTTTCCTTGTGGGACACCTCTGTCTATATACATGACGTGAGTTTTGTGTGGAGGAGTCAATGGATGCGAAAGGACTTCAAGTGGGGAAGAAATACAGGCTGAGTAAGGTACATTCACAAGAATGTTTGCTTCAAGTCTTGGGGGATGAAGATGGGTATCTTGTGTTCATGTTGATGAGAATTTGTTCACTCTGTCTCTCTCTCTCTCTTTCTATCTCCCACTCTCTCTTTCTTGTTCGTTTTCTCTGTATCTCTTTCTCTTTTCGTCTCTCTCTCACCGTCTATTCCCCTTTCAGTCTCCCTCTCTGTCTTATTTCTCTGTCCGTCTTTCTTTCTCTGTTCCCTTTTCTTGCTTCATCTCTCTTTCTCCGTAATTCTTTCTTTATCTCAGTTGTTTTCTTTCTGTCTTCCTCTCTCTCCCTCCGCGTTTCTCTCTCGCCACCTTTCTGTTTTCTCTCACCCTCTCTTTCTTGCGCTTTCTCTCTCTCTTTATCTCTCTTTCTTCCTCTTTCTGTTTCTTTCTCTTTCAGTCTCCCCCTCTGTAGTATTTCTCTCTCCGTCTTTATTTTTCTCTTCCTCCCACTTGCTTCATCTCTCTCTCTTTCTCTCTCTCTCTCTCTCTCTCTCTCTCTCCGTAATTATTTCTTTATCTCAGTATTTCTGTGTCTGTCTTCCTCTCTCTGTCTCTCTTTCTCCATCTTTCTGTTTCTCTCTCCGCATTTCTCTGTCTTCGCCTTTCTATATTTATGTCTTTCTCACTTTCTTCTTCTCTCTCTCTCAGTTACTCCTTCTCGTCTCTCAATATCTTGAACTCTACGTGTCTTTCCATCACCGTCTGTCCTTCTCTCTCTCTCTCTCCTCTCTCATCGTTTCTTTCTCTTCCTTACTCATTCGTTCTTTGTCTCTTCCTTGCTCACTCGTTCTCTTTCTCTTCCTTGCTCACTAGTTCTCTTTCTCTTCTTCGTCTTGTTGAATGCGACTACCAGTAGGCTTACTTTTCCGTTCGCACTGAAAATTAAGTTGCGGATTGCAGTAGCTTTATTCCATTTCCAAGAGTGCTGATGAAGGTGAACCGGCGTCCTTCTTGCTGTTGTGGTATGTTTGGCTCTATCTGCGTGACGCTCTCTACTACGGGGATCATGTCGATCTACATGTCGTTAGCCAGACTGTCTTAAAAACAGCCTGTTTCCAGGAATCGCTACATGAAAGAGTTGTGGATATGAACACTTCATTACTTCTGACAAAGACGCGATGTACTGGTCAGTATGTTGTGCCTGGCCCTGACGCGACGTACTCGTCAGTATGTTGTGCCTGATCCTGATACAATGCCTTGGCCAGTATGTTGTGCCTGATCCTGATACAACGCCTTGGCCAGTATGTTGTGCCTGATCCTGATACAACGCCTTGGCCAGTATGTTGTGCCTGATCCTGATACAACACCTTGGCCAGTATGTTGTGCCTGACCGGTCTAGCGTTTCAGTTTCCTCCTCCCTTCTCTCTCCAATTTCTCTTTCTCTCTCCATCTTTATAGCTTCCCCCTCTCCAATATCTTTTTTCTCTCCATCTTTCTTGCTTAGCCCTCTCCAATATCTCTTTTCTCTTCGTCTTTCTTGCCTCCTCCGTCTCTCCAATCTCTCTTTTTTTTCTCTATCTTTCTCGTCCCGGCCCCATTAAATCTAGTTTTCTCGCTCCGTTTTTCTCGCCCCCGCCTTTCAATCTCTCTTTCCCTTTCCGTCTTTCACGCCTCCCCCTCCAAACTCTCTTTATCTCTCCATTTCCCTTTCCTCCCCCCACATCCGGCCACCCCCTCGCGCACTCTCTACGTGTGTGTATCTGGAAGATAGTTTGAAGCAGTTTAATATTTCTTTTTATCATACCTAACATTGCATTTGCCATTTCCACTGCTTCCTGAACTTGCTCACTCACCTTACCTGTATGATCTATTATAACCCCTAGATCCCGTTCCTTTTCTATCTTTCTAATATTGTTCTTTCTCATTCTGTAATTATGTTCCATATTGGATCTACCCATGTGGATGACTGTACATTTATCCACATTAAACTCCATTTGCCAGCTTACAGACCACTCTCGAATTTTATCTAACTCCGACCTCAATATATCCACTTCTGCCTTAGATGAGACACTACTGCATAGTTTTGTGTCATCAGCAAGTAATGCAATCATGGATCCCATATCAATGTCCAAATCATTTATATATATCAAGAATAAAATTGGTCCCAAAACCGAGCCCTGTGGCACCTCACTTTTCACTTCACACCACTCAGAGTACTCCTTATTTATGCCCACCCTCTGTCTTTTTCCTGTTAACCACTTTTCAATCCATTTGGCAATTTCCTCACCTATTCCATGTGATTTTAACTTTCGAAATAATCTTTGATGAGGTACTCTATCAAAGGCCTTTTCAAAATCTAGATAAATAACGTCCACTGGCTCCCCTTTATCTATCATTTTAGTAACCTACTCAATGAATTCTAATAGATTTATTAAGCATGATCTCCCTCTAGAAAAGCCATGCTGACTATTTCTGATTAGTTTAACTTGACTAAATGCATTACAATGTTTTCTTTGATTATTGACTCTAACAATTTATAGACTACTCTTGTTAAACTCACCGGTCTATAATTTACTGGATCTGATTTTTTGCCCTTTTGGAATAAGGGGATCACTACGGCATCTTTCCAATCTCGTGGAACAATCCCTTTTGCAAGTGATTGAGAACATAATATTGCCAATGGTTTTGCTAGCTGGTCTCTTTTCAAACATCAATTTTGGAAGAATACCATCTGGACCTGGACATTTATCCTCTAGCCAACACCTCCAATTTTTTTTAAAGCCATTTACTCTGTAATACAGATTGATCTTAATCCCGCTGTATCCATGTCTTTTTGATCTTGGAGCAGTCCCCTTTTGTGTAGACTGTACCAAAGTACTGATTGAGTAGATTAGCTGCCTCCCTATTCTCACTTATTATTTTCCCTGCACTGTCTATGAGAGGGCCTACTGTGTCTTTCGTTCTTCGTTTATTTCTAACATCTGAAAAGTAGCTCGTACTATCAGTCTTGATCCTCTGAACAAGTTTTTTTTTTCGAAGTCGTTTTGCTGGTTTATTCACTTTCTGAGCTATGTTGTGCTTGTCCAAATATTTTAAATATGTTTCTTTCAATTTACTTGCCTGTACATATTTTTTCCATTCTTTATTTTTAGCTCTTCTACATTTAACTACAAATCTCTTTATCCCATTTTTACGCTTGGGGTTCACCTCCCTACATGGAACACATTCCACTTTTAGCTTCTCTATAACTGTTTTAAAACTATCCCACTCTTGTTCAACATCTGTTCCTTTGTACATTTGAACAGTATAATAAAAGGCCACCCCCCTTAGCCTTGTCTCTAACTACCAAATCTCCCCTTAACATTGTATTTCCCTCTATTTCAAGTTCACTATTTGCAATGTCCTCATATGTCCATAATTCTGTTAACCCTATTATATCTGGTTTTCTTCTTCTACATACAGTTCCAATTGTTCTCTTCTATTTACTATGCTTCTCACATTTGCATAAAAACATTTTAATTTGTAATTTTGTTGTATTTCCATTTTTTGCGTTTGCTTTATCATTTTAATGTTTGCTTTTCCACTACTTATTTCACACTTCCCTGACACCAACTCTCCCCTTTGACTACATCCTCTATAGCACCCTATTGTAGGCCTATCTTTAGTCTCATACTTCATAGGCCTTACTAGTTTAAATTTCGAACACAATTATTAAACATATACTTGGCTACAACATGCTGTCCTATCTCATTTAAATGTAAACCTCTCATGTCTAACATTTTACTTTTGTCTACTTTCACATCAATAAATTCCATTCCCATGTCTGCACATACCACCTGTAACCTCAGGTTGATACCTATTATCTTGCTATCTAGATAGTCAGACACATCTGCTATATCTAAAATGCCCATCATTGTGACCTTTCTGAACTTTTTTTCCTTAAGTGTTCCCATAAGTCTTTGGTATTTATTCATAATTATTTCTGTACCATCTCTATTTACATTATTAGTTCCTACCAATACCACAACATGACTGTTTCCTCTGTCATCTATCCTCTTTATTCTTCCCCCTCTGTAATTTTTGCTCCCCCAATATCCATTTTGTTCAAACATGTTGTGTTATTTGGACAAATGTCTGCCAACCTCTCTCACCATTGAATACCCTATCACAAATACTGAATCCTCACCTATATTTGCATACTTCTATGCAAACCTCTCTGCCATGTGAACTGTTTCCCCACTAAAATCTCCCTTATTTCTAATTCCTATTACCTTCTCCAACCCATATCTAACTGACAGTGGTTTAATTTTATCACCTTGATTACATCTTGTCTGCAGGTTCTTTAAAATGTCCTCAATTTTCTCTTGCTTCCCTTCTATTTTCATCTGCCTCTTTTTTATCTCATCCAATCTCTTTTTCATTTGTCCTTATATCGCACTCCATTCGAGCCTGCCTCTCTTCGACTCTAAATACCCTACATATAACTTTTCCTTCATCTACCAACGTTGTATCTAACCCTACACTAATTAAAAATATTCTCGTCACACAAGTCACACAATCTGAACTGGCCTTTCTTCGTAAAATTTCTTCTGGTCTTAGCGGTCATCTAATTATGCTATTTATTACCGTTAGCCAATAATTTATACTAAAAACTAATACAATGTATACTTGTTAAATCAACACCAAAATCAAATGTCGCTGGTATTTACCTTACAACAACATATCGCTGGCTACTAGGCCTATACTAAATGTATTGTTACTACCGCTCACTATGACACGCTCTTTGTCTCCTGCGGATCAGTTTTTTTTATATGTATAGATGCGCATTGGCAGTTGATATGGTTTAATATAAAATCTATGTCTATTTAATGTTCTAACTATGAACCAAAAATAAATGCACCGGAAGTAGCCCTGTACCACTTGAGGAGTATATATGATGCCTTCCCACCAGAGGCCCAAAAGATCGCTATCATTACAAATTCATTGTCCGCCTTTTAAGATCTAGGTGGGCATTGTAAGTCTGAGCTTACCAAAATGTGTCCTAGATACTTACCAGTTTATTACATTCCATGAAGTCAGAGTAGTTGCAATGGATCAAGTGACACTCAAATACACGTTACAATGACAAGACAAACAGACTGGCTTAGAAGGAATCGAGTCAAGAACAGCAATACACACTTAAAAACTCTACTACCAGTCAACCAACTATTGAAAACTGCAAACAAGTTGGTTTGGTTGAACAGATGGGAAATGGGTAATGCTAGAAGAGAGATCTATAAACGTATGACCATCTCAAAAACAAAATCGATCTTTTAAAATGAGTGATAAAAACATCCATTGTCTCTCTTCGCACTCAACATATGCATCTTAACAATTATTTGAACAGAATCCAAAGTGCCATCTTTTTTGTGTCTCCGACGCTTGACGGTGTTAAGAAAGATCGTCTTCCTATGGGACCAGACCATTGGAACACTTTGTATAGAACTAATCAACTTACAAACATTTGGAGATACCATAATATGTCTCTGGGCCAAAGGGCAGGGACCTGCAGGATGCAAGAACAATAACAAACCAGCCAGCTAACCATGTTCTTTATTCAATATTATATTATTTCTGTCTGAAGCAGTATTTCTCAAAGCATGGATATTGCTAGATGTGTTGAAAGGTCAGCTGGCTGTAGTGAGAAATATTAGCCAATAGAATAGCGCTGTTTACTGTGCTGGTCGTCTATAATTAGCAAACCAATAGACTGACACGACTTATGCGATTTCGAAATACGATTCGTTCAACGGGTTATTGATTCAATAATTACTGTGTCACTCCATGCGAAGCACAGGTCTATCACTGCAGCTATCTTTTACATGAACCGTGTATCTGAGAATTGTGTGGCGTCAATAGTAATAGTATTCAAGAATAAATTGTGCTTGCCCATGCATATCCTATCTAGCTCCTTTTGACGATGTGTTTCTTAGGCTACTGTGGTCATATTCTTCTCAAATAGGATTCCACTTTGCTGATAACATCGATAAATTAGGGAACGGGTCCAGATACTTAGTCATATATCCATGTATTTTATCACGTTACGATTAATTAGTAGCAGCCACAGCTGGTCAGTCTATTGTTTGTTAATGTGTTTGCCGATTTGGGTAAACAATTGTTGGTGAAAGAAGTTGATGAGTGCGGGAGTCAAGATTAAATTCAGGATCAGGGGAAACATTCTGACTAAGTCCTACAACTCACCTCCCCCCTCCCCCACTCGTCGCCTCATGTCCTGGAAACTAGTTGTTCTACATGGGGTGTGGGGTGGGGGGGGGCGGTCGAGGTTGGGATATAGCATGTGGATCCCATAGCAGTGAGATTACTTAGTCCTATAGTGGATTCCAGCCCACTGCGGGATCCTTGGAAAAAGAGAAAGTAGATGAGCTCGCAAAAGCCGGTAGTGGCGGCACGCAAGCTTCCCGTCCCCAGAACTATAAAGAAGCAAAGACACTCATCCACGATCCATGTGGATAGAATGGAGAGACCAACACACAGACACTCATCAAACGATCCATGATGATAGACTGGAGAGACCAGCACAAAGACACTCATCAAACGATCCATGAGGATAGAATGGAGAGACCAGCACAAAGAATACAAGCCAGAATATGACAGTATAGACAAACTTTGCAGAGATGGTGAGACAAAGATCTTTAGAGAACGGGACATTGTAGACCCATAGGCCAAGCCTCACAAAATGGGTCTAAGGGACACTACCACGTGTGATTGTGGAGCACCCAAGCAAACACCAGAACATATTCTGCAGCACTGCCCTACCTATACAGACCAAAGAGAGGCAGTCTGGGCTGGGAGAGCGACTATGCTCAAAAAGCTGTAGGGGACCGGCGAAGACCTGAAACGCACACGTCTCCTTCGGGAACCTCACCAGACTAGAAGCATAGGACCAGTTGATCGTGAACCTCACCAGACTAGAAGCATTTGACCAGTTGATCGTGAACCTCACCAGACTAGAAGCACAGTACCAGTTGATCGTGAACCTCACCAGACTAGAAGCATAGGACCAGTTGATCGTGAACCTCACCAGACTAAAAGCATATGACCAGTTGATCATTAACCTCATCAGACTAGAAGCATAGGACCAGTTGATGGTGAACTTCACCAGACTAGAAGAATAGGACAAGTTGATCAAAGCAGAAGAACTGCGAAGTCTAGTATTACACTACATCGAAGAGTGGACTCAAATCCATTTTCTTCAGTACAACTCGAGGTAAAAGAAAATCTATTGTAACCTGCCACCAGAGTAACATCATCAAGAGGCAGTAAATCAGCACCAGTAGCTCCCAACAACAATAGCAGGTGAGCGGATTGGCTCAGAGGTATGAATAATGTATTCTGAGGCAGGTTATTGATGAAATGAATAAACAAAAAACTAGAAGGATGGGGGAGATATTGAAATGGACAGCTAGGTTATGGATATAACTCTTTCAGATAACGTTAATCGCTTACGATGCTCTTAATGAGAACAAAAGATACACATGGCGTTAACGCAGAACACATCACTAGGGAATCCCTAATATTAAACTGTGTTGCGCAACTCACACAGAAAACCTGCTCCCTCGACGGTAGCTTCGAACTATACAATAACACTATGTTAGTAGTCATTTGCAAGTCCTTTGTGATGAGGACACTGAGAATGACGCTAATATTTCCACTCTCTGCGGGAACAAGCTGAGTGCGCCGAAACACAAGAAAATTGCAGCTTTGTGGTACATAATAAGGGACCACTTCCAGCGACCCTCTGCCCCACCAATTCGTTCTCTTTGATGGTAATGTAATCGATTCCGCCACTAGTGAGCGGTTTCTTTTGTTCAGTTGTCAGAGTCTGAAGCCAAGCAGCGTTCTAACAAAAGTAGAATATACGGTAGAGTATTAATTACTGTACGGGATGTGGAACAGACGAAATGTGCGTCCGAATGGAGGAGAAGCCTTTGTTTAGTTGTACTTTATAAATAATAAACTAATTTCTTCTTCTACAGTAATAGAAATGTTGCAAAAAACAAGTATTGAAAACACACGAATGTTAAGGTCAATCAGAAGATGGCGCATACTTAATAATTGATAGTAGAAATTGAAACAACAACACAGACACACAGTGCTGAAAATCAATGACAATAACATGAAGGACTATGAGGAAACAAAACAACACGTATATATATATATATATCCCCTCACGATTCTTGAACGTATCATTCGTTTAGCTAGTGATGGAGAGAAGAAGACGTGTAAATCGGTGGTGTTTGATAGCGCTATTTTTAGTAAGAATTAACTCCGCTGCTTTTTATCTTCATTCTCTCGTCTCGAGCCGCCCGACCCCAGTGGCAAGTCAAGGACAATACGACTAGGGGGCGACTACGAGATGCAGAGGATTCCGTATCAAGCACCCGTAAAAAAAACCATACTACCTTATCACGAGGCCGACGGCTTAACCACTTCGCCACGGAATACCCATTTAGGAGGTATTAACAAGTTGTGAATGACTTTAATATCACTATTACTGAATGTAGCTGCACCTGTGTGCCAGTTCAATATCTATTTACCCCCACTTTCGAAACCAGACTGGAACTTCACACTGAAACGTTACTACATGATAACCAGCTTACAAATTATCAATCGCAAAGTATTTGGTGAAATGGTGCTGGAGATATAATTTAATATCTAATAAATGAACATGGCATTTAAATCGCTAGGTAGGACATGTCCATGAAGGAGGCTTACGGCAGCAGTGGGACATTTGCATATATTATTTATAAGTAATTCAAGACAGTTACTGTGAGGAAGCTGTGTGTAACTGCGTTGAATATGGGCACCTTGATACTTTGTTTCAGGGAAGTGAAATAAACCTCGTGCATTGTGCTCTTCAATTTGGGATAATGGGCAAATTAACCTACACACACATGACCCAGGCTGCCACAGAGCTATATATGTTCACTTGTGTTCTTTAATAGCTGCACAATAAAAGTTGGCAAAGTTCAATCCACAAGGCCAGGATTGACATCACAATGTTCATACAAGATATTCTTGTACAAGACTGGCTTAGATTAAAGAACAAAATGGTCTAAGACATAGAATCTACCTCACAAACAACCAAACAGCAGTGTATAGGTCCAGCTCACAGATTAATCCAAAAGAGGAACGTGTAATGCGTTAATTCGTTAACTGCACAGTAAAGACTTAATTCACTGGCTAGTTAGTTTTCTTTCCACTTTGCCGTTGCGCGTCGTGGGGAGCTGAAGTCGTCTGCCCTGTGCCAAGTGCGTTGCGTCGGCCAATATGAGCCCGTTTCGCAGCACAATCACTCTGATGTCATATATTCACCTGCCTCGCTGCCGCTTCTTTGCCCTGTGCCCAGATCTACCAGCGTTGTAAGCCATCAGTGGAAATTGGTACGGGTGCATTCTCATGAGATGACCAAACCAACTTATTTTCTGCCTGGAAATGTATTCGGTACAAGATGTAGTGCCGACCATACTTGGAATGTTGTCGTTTCGCATTCTGTCTCTTCTGGAAACACCGATGACCTTCCTCAAACACTTTGCACACGTCGAAATTCTGCTCTCACGCGCCCTGGACAGATGACATGTTTGCCACTGGTAGTACAAAGTCGGCATAAATATACTGTTTATCAGGTTATTATTATTATAAGGTTAATCAGCTGTTGCCAAATTAATACTCGAGTGCCTTAGCAGTGGTGACAGCTGATAAGTTACCGCAGATACTTTCTGATACCTAGTCTCAATTCCCCTGTCGATCCTGCCGACTGCAAAAAAAATACTGCCCAAATACTTGAACTCATTGGACTGTTGAAGAGCAAAATCATTTGCACTTATCTTGAGTGGCCCTGGTGTTCTATTGGTCATCATAGTTTCTGTTCGTGCTACTCACTGGTATGAACTATAAACGGTGCTTCATTGAATACGTGGCTTGAGTTAACTATTGATCACAGCATGTTACGTGTTTGTTATCTAGAACTAGCAATGACGAGATACAAGCGTTGTCTGGCAGAGCTCAATACAAGGCCAGCTGCAAACCTGGAGCACAGACTGCTATTAAAACTACAGCATCAGTTGGTTTTGTCAGTCGCTGATATCATCACAATGTCAAGATCATGCTGTAAAAGGTTGCAGCGCATCCAGAGATGGTGAATGTGGCTGGTACAGGGCCGACCCATGTAAAGATGAGATATATGTTTGTCGTCTGTCAATAGAATGTAAAGTATCGCAGACCATCTTGCGTGTAGTCTCAAACAGATGGCAACCATTGTACAAGAAAACTGCTGGTATCAAGTGGACAAACATGAAAAATGAGCTGCCATGGATAGCAGTGTCTGTCAGAGATAGGAATTGGACACGAGACAACAGTTTAGACTATTATCAAAGGGAAAGAATGCCCATACACTGGTGATAAGACACTTTGCCATCGAGCCATCATGATAGAGAGCCATCATGGTATTGAGCCATCATGGTATAGAGCCGTCATGGTATAGAGCCATCATGGTATAGAGCCAATATGGTATAGAGCCATCATGGTATAGAGCCATCATGGTAGAGAGCCATCATGGTAGAGAACCATCATGGTAGAGAGCCATCATGGTATAGAGCCATCATGGTATAGAGCCTTCATGGTATAGAGCCATCATGGTATAGAGCCATCATGGTATAGAGCCATCATGGTAGAGAGCAATCATGGTTTAGAGCAATCATGGTAGAGAGCCTTCGTGATATAGAACCATCATCATGGTATAGAGCCATCATGGTATAGAGCCACCATAGTATAGAGCCATCATCATGGTAGAGAGCCATCATGGTATAGGGCCATCATGGTATAGAGCCATCATGGTATATAGCCATCATAGTGTAGAGCCATCATGATAGAGAGCCATCATGGTAGAGAGCCTTCATGTAATAGAGCCATCATCATGGTATAGAGCCATCATGGTAGAGAGCCATCATGGTAGAGAGCCATCATCATGGTATAGAGCCATCATGGTATAGAGCCATCATGGTAGAGAACCATCATGGTATAGAGCCATCATCGTATAGAGCCATGGTGGTAGAGAGCCATCATGGTATAGAGCCATCATGGTAGAGAGCCTTCATAATAGAGAGCCATCATGGTATAGAACCATTATGGTATAGAGCCATCACGGTATAGAGCCACCATGGTATAGAGTCATCATGGTAGAGAGCCATCATCATGGTATAGAGCCATCATGGTATAGAGCCATCATGGTAGAGAGCCATCATGGTAGAGAGCCATCATGGTATAGAGCCATCATGGTATAGAGCCATCATGGTATAGAGCCATCATGGTATAGAGCCATCATGGTATAGAGCCATCACGGTAGAGAACCATCATGGTATAGAACCATTATGGTATAGAGCCATCACGGTATAGAGCCACCATGGTATAGAGTCATCATCATGGTATAGAGTCATCATCATGGTATAGAGCCATCATCATGGTATAGAGCCATCATCACGGTATAGAGCCATCATGGTATGAAGCAATCATGGTATAGAGCCATCATGGTATAGAGCCATCATCATGGTATAGAGCCATCATGGTATAGAGCCATTATGGTAAAGAGCCTTCATGGTATAAAGCCATCATGGTATAGAGCCATCATCAAGGTATAGAGCCATCATGATATAGAGCCATCATGGTATATAGCCATCATCATGGTAGAGAGCCATCATGGTATAGAGTCATCATGGTATAGAGCCATCACGGTATAGAGCCATCATGGTAGAGAGCCATCATCATTGAATAGAGCCATCATGGTAGAGAGCCATCATGGTATAGAGCCATCATCATGGTATAGAGCCATCATCATGGTATAGAGCCATCATGATATAGAGCCATCATGGTATATAGCCATCATCATGGTAGAGAGCCATCCTGGTATAGAGTCATCATGGTATAGAGCCATCACGGTATAGAGCCATCATCGTATAGAGCCATCTTCATGGTATAGAGCCATCATCATGGTAGAGAGCCATCATCATTGAATAGAGCCATCATGGTAGAGAGCCATCATGGTATAGAGCAATCATCATGGTAGAGATCCATCATCATGGTATACAGCCATCATGGTATAGAGCCATCATTGTACACTTCAATGGGAAGTCGAAGCTTGACGATAAATAACTGATAGGTGACAATACTCTTGCTAATGATGACGTATATGCCATTGGATCAATTGCCTTTGAAGAAATGAGATCATAGCGTTTCTGCTCGATGGAAAGGTATGGTCATTTCCTATTGGAATGGGACAAATGAGAACGTCTGGTACGAGAATGGAGAGCAAGACAGTAGCTTCAGTTTTAGGGTGGCTGTGCGATACATATGAACTAAAAATATATTTTCGGAAAGAGAAGAAGCTACCCTATATCGCTTTTCTAAGGGCATTCTCTAGCTCTTTTTGAATGTAATTTTGCTAAGCCATGAAAGGAAAGTAGAAACATAATCAAAAGACCTCGATTAACTCTTCTGGTCGTGTTTGGGTTTAAAGAAGCGAAATAGCCGACATTCGCAAATCAACATCTAGGCTTATTGCCCTTTTTTTTTACAGAAGATGAGCACCTGTGGATATTTATTTTTTTTTTTTTTTTTTGCGTTCGCCTTATTTTCTCTAATCCGTAAGGCGGTGTGCGTTGCACTGTGTTTTTATTTTGCGCCTGTCGGCCCAGTGTATCCGACTTCAGCACGCATTTTATGTAAGGGTCTGCTTCCTCCTGCATTTTCTAAGGGTTTGCTTCCCCGGGGTAACGGCCGGTGCTGTGATGGGGATCGAACCCAGCACCTTCGGGTCGTGAGCCGTGCCACTTAACCACTAGGCCACGCCGTCCCCTCACCTGTGGATATGACTAGCCGGAAGTGATGTTCATACTTCACAATTCAACACTACAGAGTACATTTATGAAACCAGATTGCATTGTTACATCGGAGTGGTTTATCATATTTATTGCAAAATTACACAGAGTAATGTGATCTCTCCGATTTATTTAGTAAGAGCAAACAATATTGTAGTATCTTGGATTTACTACGTCTTCGTAAACAATAGTATGGCTTCTCAAATTTATTACGTCATAGCAGACAATAGTATGGCTTTTCGATTTAATTACGTCAGAGGAAACAATAGTATGGCTTCTCAAATATATTACGTCAAGGAAACAATAGTATGGCTTCTAAAATATATTACGTCAGAGGAAACAATAGTATGGCTTCTCAAATATATTACGTCAGAGGAAACAATAGTATGGCTTCTCAAATATATTACGTCAGAGGAAACAATAGTATAGCTTCTCAAATATATTACGTCAGAGGAAACTTCTTCTTCGTACGCAGTCAGACAGTAACCATTATTTTTTCGAAAAAAGCGGCGGTCATCCTGAGGCTGTCGCGACTGCCATAGAGCTTGTCTTGCAGTTCCACTGGTGATGGCCACATCTGCTCTCTCTAATCCTCGTATGTCGGGCAGTTCTGCAGCAGATGTTCAGCGGTTATTTTACCAGTACCGCACGGGCATTCGTCGGTACACCCTATCTTCAATTTGTTGTATAGGTGGTACCTCAGTCTATTGTGGCCAGTGCGAAGTCTGAAGACAACGACCTGCTCTCTTCGGTTCAACTGGTAATAGGCATCGTTTTTGGTGTAACCAGTATGTTCGGTTTCCCATTTGGTCATGTATCTGGCTTTGATAAGCCGTTTTGACTCTTCGTACGTCATACTAGTATCTGTTTGTGGTAGTCTTGCACCTTCTTTTGCCAGTCTGTCTGCCTCCGCGTTGCCTTGGATGTTGCAGTGTGATGGGACCCACTGTACCACTACCCTTTTTGGTGCGGACTGCTGGCACAGTTTGCAGAGTGCTGCTCTTAAGTCATTAAGCTCAGTGTTTTTCTGGCTTTTTAGCGCTGTGACTACGGCGAGAGCATCTGTAAGCAGGACTATATGGCTTTCATTTTCACTGTGTGTCACCATTTCTTCCACTGCCGCCCTCAGTGCCTCTGCCTCCGCTCTGAAATTGCTTGTGTACTTACCAGTAGCGAATGACAGTGTTATTTTTCTGCCATTTGGTAGGTTCAGGAATGCTCCTGCCCCTCCGTTCTGTGTCGTGTTTGTTACAGAACCGTCGGTGTATGCATGGGTCCAGTCCATGCTTGGGTAGCTTTTCGATATGAAGCTTAGGGTAGTATCTCTCCTTTCTTTTTCAGTCTGGCAGTTTTTGTTTCCAATACCTGGTATATTTTCTACCCCCTCTGGAAATATATCCTGTCTCCAGGTAAGTTTTCGTACAGTAGTGATGGGTTTTGGTGTTGTTAGTGCGTTTATGGGATCTTCGTGCATCTTTGCTTTGGCTATTTCTGCAAAGTTTCTCCGCTTTAGTTTCCCATTTCCCAAATTGTTTAGTCTCTGGTGCATTGGATGGTCAGTCAGTCTTCGGAGTTTCTCTGACTGCAGCTGGGCTCTGCAGTCTCTTCTATCGGTCATGGATTGCAGTTTTGTAATCTTTTAAAGTTCTACAATTGGCGTTGACTTCATGCCTCCTGTTATAACTCTCATGGCTTGGTTTTGAAGTTTGCTAATTTTATCGAAGTTCGCCTTTGCTGTTGTTGTCCATGCCGCAATGCCATACTCGAGAACTGGTCTCACTCTTCCAGTGTACAGTTTCTTTAGTATGCCTTCGTCTGCTCCCCAGCTTGTGCCAGCAAGTTTCCTCATGATTGCCATTCTTTCTCTGGCTCTCATTCGGTTTCTTTCAATCTGACTTTTTCATGTCATGCGCCGATCAAATGTGACTCCCAGATAGGTTGAGTTGTCGTTTGGCTGCAGGAATTTGCCATTTAGACTTAATTTGGTATTTTGGGGTTTTAATGAAAGCGAGAATATTGTGCATGTGGTTTTCTCCTCGTTTATTTTGACCAGCCATGAGTTCGCCCACTCTTCCAGCAATGTTAGGGCCGTCTGCATCCGATTTCTTGCTATGGTGAGATTCTTTACAGAGGTCCACATAGCCAGATCGTCTGCAAACATTGAGCTATGGACTCTTCTTGGTATATTCTCTGTAATATCGTTTATATATACCAGGAAGAGTGTGGGTGACAGTACTCCCCCTTGGGGTACTCCCTGCTCGAGTGTCACCTTTTTGATCATCTGCCCTTGTACTTGGACTCTGGCCGTTCTTTGTTTGAGGTAGTGGTTGATCCACTTGTACATTTTCCCACAAACATCACTTCTTCTTAGCTTGACTCTAAGTCCGTCTTTCCAGACTTTGTCAAATGCCTTTTCCAGATCCACCCAAACAGCTACTGTGTGTTTCTGTGCCTGGTAAGCATCTTCTATCTCCTGGGCTATGAGGATGATCTGGTCCTCAGTGGATCTGTGCTGTCTAAAGCCGGCTTGCTGTGGAATTAGTATTCGTTTTTCTTCCAGATGCCACATCAGTCTGGTGTTTATCATCCGTTCCATCAGCTTGCCGACACAGCTCAGTAGGCTGATGGGCCTGTATCCATTTGGATCATTTTTGTCCTTTCCTGTTTTTGGTACTGGTACCAGTATTGCGTCTTTCCATGCCTGGGGTACAATTCCCCTTTTCCAGCTTTTGTTCAGGACCGATAGCAGTTTCCTCTTCGCTGTTTGGCCCAGCCCCATCAGCATTTCGTTTGTTATCCCGTCTTTTCCGGGAGATTTCCTTTTCTTTAATGTTCTCATAGCCTCTTCCATTTCGCGCATTGTTAATTTGGCCATCATGTGCTCTTCAGGTGCCGTATTCATGTTGTCGTGCCCCTTTAGCTCTTCGCTAATGTCTGTATGCTTATCTGCAGGGACCTCGATGTGGTTTGCTCTGGCATAGTGATCGACAAAAGCGTTTGCGGCTTTCTTACCTGTGAGCACGTTTTCGCCCTGCTTGATGGTAATATGTTTGTTTGACGGGGTTTCGTCATTCATGGCTCTGACTAGCTTCCATAGCTTGTTCCCGTCTTTGTCCAGGTTTAGGCTTTCCGTTTTATTTTTCCAGCTTTCTCTTGCTGTTTGCTTGAGAGTGTGTTTGTGTTTCGACGTGGCGGCTTTGAGGGCGATGTTTGCCTCCATGGATTTTTCTCGCTCTGCCATGTTCCTAGCATTTGTTACTGCATCTTCCGCTTTCTGCAACTCATCATTACAGTAGGGCTTATAGTTTTTCCTAACTCCTCTTGGGATGGTTTCAGTGGCGGCTTGCATTATTGCCTTGCTTTTTAGCACGTCAGAGGAAACAATAGTATAGCTTCTCAAATATATTACGTCAGAGGAAACAATAGTATGGCTTCTAAAATATATTACGTCAGAGGAAACAATAGTATGGCTTCTCAAATATATTACGTCAGAGGAAACAATAGTATGGCTTCTCAAATATATTACGTCAGAGGAAACAATAGTTAGGCTTCTCAAATATATTACGTCAGAGAAAACAATAGTATGGCTTTTCAAATATATTACGTCAGAGAAAACAATAGTATGGCTTTTCAAATATATTACGTCAGAGGAAACAATAGTATGGCTTCTCAAATATATTACGTTAGAGGAAACAATAGTATGGCTTCTCAAATATATTACGTCAGAGGAAACAATAGTATGGCTTCTTAAATGTATTTCACCAGAGCAATAAACATTATTATTTATCAAACTAGAACATAAATCACACATCAACCCACTCAGGTTTCTTGTATGTTACAGCTCTCGAGAGAAAACCCATTTCACTGATCGCAGTATCTTCCTATGACTTCGAAATTAGTTTTCCTGGGTACCAGTCCCTTGCATTATTTGATTATTGCTTCCTTCTCATTCTTTGGTGGTCGTTGTAAACTATTCTCTTGGTGACCCCTTGACAGACGTCCTGCTTAATGTTCTAAATTGTATTAGAATGTTCAACACAGATGTATTGCCTACACCGGGGTTTCTGGGAAGAGGAGGGGGGGGGGGAGGGGGTGGAGAAAGACGTCTTTTCGTATAATAGCCTTTAAGACCTACTGCTTAATGTCAGGTCTACTTAACGTACATGTCAACAATGCCAAACTGAAAAATCCCGAGTCCAATTTACTAGCAAGGATATAAACAGAAGATGGGAGACTTAATAGAGTAATTGAAACTAAATGCTAGAAAAGCCTCTGGCGTGACTTATCAACTGTCACCACTACTTAAAAACCCGAACATCAGCTTGGTCAAACAGCGACAACTGCAAAATAAGAAAAACCACTATTTGGTTCCAGAGTCAGAGATATCCTTGTCGAAGTAACATGAGAGGAATGTTATAACGTGAGAGGAGACTTAAATGACACCAGCAGAAAAAAAAAAGGTAAGTCAGTCCGTCACAAACTGATATGGGATAACTGGAGAATGTATTTGGCAGTTTCTTAAAGTGTCATTAGATGACAGCAGCAACCTGCTTTGTGATTACTGTGGATAGCAGACGTCAGGTTTGATACACAAGGATGTTCGTGTCAGGTTTGATACACAAGGATGTTCGTGTTAGGTTTGATACACAAAGATGTTCGTGTTAGGTTTGATACACAAGGATGTTCGTGTTAGGTTTGATACACAAGGATGTTCGTGTTAGGTTTGATACACAAGGATGTTCGTGTTAGGTTTCATACACAAGGATGTTCGTGTTAGGTTTGATACACAAGGATGTTCGTGTTAGGTTTGATACACAAGGATGTTCGTGTTAGGTTTGATACACAAGGATGTTCGTGTTAGGTTTCATACACAAGGATGTTCGTGTTAGGTTTCATACACAAGGATGTTCGTGTTAGGTTTCATACACAAGGATGTTCGTGTTAGGTTTCATACACAAGGATGTTCGTGTTAGGTTTGATACACAAGGATGTTCGTGTTAGGTTTCATACACAAGGATGTTCGTGTTAGGTTTGATACACAAGGATGTTCGTGTTAGGTTTCATACACAAGGATGTTCGTGTCAGGTTTGATACACAAGGACGTTCGTGTTAGGTTTGAAACACAAGGATGTTCGTGTTCACAGCGCGTACAATCGAGGAACTGCGCGCTGTTCGGGGTGAGGATGATGGTGAGGATCACAGCGAGGATCAGGGCAAGGATCAGAGTGAGGATCAGGGCGAGGGTCCCGGTGAGGATCAGGGCGAGGATCAGAGCGAGGATTACAGTGAGGATCAGGGCGAGGATCAGAGCGATGATCACAGTGAGGATCACAGTGAGGGTCACAGTGAGGATCACTGTGAGGATCACAGTGAGGATCACAGTGAGGATCAGAATGAGGATCAGGGCGAGGATCAGGGCGAGGATCACAGTGAGGATCAGGGCGAGGATCAGAGCGAGGATCAGGTCGAGGATCAGAGCGAGGATCAGAGCGAGGATCAGAGCGAGGATCAGAGCGAGGATCACAGGGAGGATCAGAGCGAGGATCAGAGCGAGGATCAGGGCGAGGATCAGGGCGAGGATCAGAGCGAGGATCAGGGTGAGGATCAGAGGGAGGATCAGGGCGAGGATCAGGGCGAGGATCAGAGCGAAGATCACAGGGAGGATCAGGGCGAGGATCAGAGCGAGGATCAGGGCGAGGATCAGGGCGAGGATCAGAGCGAGGATCAGGGTGAGGATCAGAGGGAGGATCAGGGCGAGGATCAGGGCTAGGATCAGGGCGAGGATCAGAGCGAGGATCACAGGGAGGTTCAGGGCGAGGATAATAGTGAGGATAATAGTGAGGATCACAACGAGGATCACAACGAGGATCACAGTGAGGATCACAGCGAGGATCACGGTGAGGATCACGGTGAGGATCAGGGCGAGGATCACAGCGAGGATCACGGTGAGGATCACGGTGAGGATCACGGTGAGGATTAAAGTAATATATTGGCCAAAATACTCAAGAGAAGTACAATCCCCACAACCAGTTACAATCCTAATTTAGAAAAGGAAATATAAACTTTCTAGAACGCTTGGACAATGAATAACAAGTTGGAAAAGAGTATTGAATTCCTCGAAATGTGGGTCTGTAGAAGATTGGGTCACGATTCTTGGACAGAGAAGAAAAGAAATTTGAAGGTATTGGAAAAGTTGAGGGTGAAAAGAGAATTAATGATCGAAATCAGAGTTAGACAGTTACGTTGTTTTGGTCCTTTAACAAGACATACCTAGTTGTTGAAGACTATACTGGGGGGTAGGATGGAAGGCAGTTGTTCAAGAGGCAGACAACGTTTTAAGTGGATGGATAACATCAGGAGATGGTCTGGAAAAAGACTCTCAGATTGCGCAATTACGAAATGAGATAGAGTACACTGGAGATCTATTTCAGACATTCGATGCGCAGAAGGCACCTGAACTGAAAACGCTTGATAATATAAAAGACTCGGGTAGAGGGAGTGTGGGTGTAGTGATAAAGCGGTTTGTGACACGGTGTACCGGCCGAAATAGCTTGGTTCGGATTCTTGAAACCTTTTGGAAGCAAACCTAATTTTGTAAATCCTGCTAAAGTCGGATGAGCTGGGTCATTCGACGAAAAATCCAATGAAGGGCAAACGTTCATATTAAATATAGCAAAAGCAAAGACCAAAAAAAATGTTTCAATCATGGACATTTTTAATGATCAAAATAAAAACACAATTTATCGATTAGGACAAACTCTATAACCCAGTAAGACAGTTTTCTTTTAAGAAACAACTTACAATAAACAATTGCATTCGCAGCTAGGCTGGGGACAGCAACAGACAAGAAGAGACGCAGCCCTAAACAAATAAAGATGGATACACTGGGCCCCGACCGCAGAATATACTGCAACTAAACCTGCCTCATAAACACATACACTGACATGACTTTGTGATGGATGTCTGATGGTAAACTGGACAACCCGGCTCATAAACACAAACTGACATGACTTTGTAGTGGATGTCTGATGGTAAACTGGACAACCCGGCTCATAAACACAAACTGACATGACTTTGTGGTGGATGTCTGATGGTAAACTGGACAACCCGGCTCATAAACACATAAACTGACATGACTTTGTGGTGGATGTCTGATGGTAAACTGGACAACCCGGCTCATAAACACATGTCTGAGGACGACGCAGGAAGAAGAAAAAATGGAAGAAGAAGCTAAAACAAATTTTACCAACAAGGTATATGACCACATCTGGAATATGAATCAATGCTACCCAGCAGCAAACACTACACTAAAAGAGGTGGATCTAGAATATAGGTCAGCAGCGTGGTGCTCTGCAGCAGACACTACACTAAAAGAGGTGGATAAGATGCAAAATCAGGTACTTAGGGTCATTACATGAGCAATGAAATTAACACCTATAGTGGAGATGGAGAAATTGGGCAGGATACAAGCACTAAGAAAACGCAGAGACACAAAGGTATTAACACAGGCAGACATGCTTATCTGCATGCCGAGCATTCCAATGAAAGACACATTTCAAAATTGTGCAATGGGAAGACTGAAAAGAAGTAAATGCATCAGGCCAAATGACTTTGCATGTAAATTATAGATCTATATGAAGTGGACATCCCTCTAAAGTCTATGCCAGAACAAACCTCTAGGAGAGAGGAGCATAGACTATCAGTATGCATTCAAACAAAAGTGAAAGTAATACTAGACAAGGATGAACAGAACAGTGTGCAACGTAGGATAGTGACCCTCAGTTTCCTGGATGAAGAATACCTACAAGACCTCTGGGTCAGAGTATACACAGATGGGTCAGCACAGAATGCAGTAAAGAATGGTGGAGCTGGAGTGTACATAGAATACCCAAACAACATTAGGAATACAGTCAGAGTACCAACCGGGAAATTATGTCTTCCATTTGATGCAGAAATCCAGGCAATCATGGTGGCAAATGAGAAACTGTTGAACACCAATGTCGGGTCACAATCTAAAGTATTTCTGACAGACGCACAATCAGCACTACAAAATCTGAAATCCCGGAAAATGCCAGATCTGCAGGCTCTGTCTGAACTGTCTGAACTTAGTAACCAGCCCAAGATTGTCATGCAGTTTGTACCTTCTCATTGTGGAGTACCAGGAAATGAGAGAACAGACATACTGGCAAAGGCGGTGTCTTCAGAAAGGTAACCAGATGTACCAGTTACATCCCAACAGAAGATAAAGATGATTAAATCAATCAGAAAACCATCAACAGTAACACCAGATGAATACCATAAGATAAACAGATAAGAACAAACTGTTGTGTTGCGCCTTAGAACAGGACACTACCTCCTCAACAGCCAAATGTACAGAAAAATTAAGATTGGCAGCTCAGCGATGTTTACATGCGAACAACCACCTCAGACCGCAGGGCACATACTACAGAACTGCCCTGAATATACAGAGAAAATTCCACTGGCCCATAGAAACAACACTGGAAGGGAAACTTTATGGACCTGTATGTAAACTATAAAAGACAGTGACATTTATACAAAAGACAACATTGCAGATATAGACAATATTTTCAAGCGAACGAAAGAAGACGAATCCTGTTTATTGAGCAAATGTTATCCTGTTTATTGAACATGTCAGCTTCTTTGGTTTCTTTTTTTTTGTTTTTGGTGGTGTGCTTTTGTTGACTTTTTGTCTAAGTGTTTCATCGTTGTTATAAGATAATCCATTTATATAATCCTTTACTGTTAGCGTTTCGTAAATACAAAGCTACTCGTCTTTCAAAGTATCAAACACATTCTATTGTCTATCTCTTACCGAAACTGTACCTAGCTTCCTACCTGAACACTGATCAGTTGAGAATGTATCTCTTGTACACGCACACTCTTCATTCTGCTGTAATGTCGATCAGGCATCTCTTCTGTGTATCTAGAGAACATTTCCTGCTCCCCGTCTGACTTACATTGCACTACGGCAGGGCAGACCATGTTGAGTCTCAGTTGGAGTCATCGTCTAGCAATTACCGCAACGTAGCCATTGTTTATCTCTGGACTAAAGGGACTAGATTGGTTACAGTGATAACAGCGTAAAGGTTAAATCAGCACCCACAGGGTCACAGTGAGATGTGTGCCAGATATCTGGGTTCCGGACCTGTCAGACTAACACGTGGGCATAGAAGGGGCTCAGGCGTTCAACGTAGAAGTGCTATCTTTGCATATAAAGCTGGGCATGGGAAAATAAACAGCTGATACAGAAGATGGAAACTAAGACAGACAATTGAAAAAATTGATGAAAAACACAGGCGTACATGTTATGTGTATGTCTGTATATGTGTCTTTATATATGGATGTATGTCTGTTTGTGTGCCTTTATATATGGATGTATGTTTGTTTGTGTGCCTTTATATATATATACATTTTTTTTTTTGCGTTCGCCTTATTTCTCTATTCCCCAAGGCGGTGTGCGTTGCACTGTGGTTTTTATTTTGCGCCTGTCGGCCCAGTGCATCCGACTTCAGCATGCATTTTATGTAAGGGTCTGCTTCCTCCTGCATTTTCTAAGGGTTTGCTTCCCCGGGGTAACGGCCGGTGCTGTGATGGGGATCGAACCCAGCACCTTCGGGTCGTGAGCCGTACCACTTAACCACTAGGCCACGCCGTCCCCTGCCTTTATATATGGATGTCTGTCTGTTTTTACTCACTTACCTATCTATCTACTAACCTAACGACATACATATATATCTATATATTTATCTATCTATCCATCCATCCAGCTATCTATCTACATCCATTCATTCATCTATACATCCATTAATCTATATATCCATTAATCTATATATCCATGTATCTATATATCCATGTATATATATATCCATCCATCCATCCATCTATCTATCCATCTACCTACCTACGTACCTATCTACCTATCTATCTATCTATCTATCTATATCTAGCTATCTATCTATCTATCTGTAGGTCTATATGTATATATGTGTGTGCGTTTGTGTATATATATATATATATATATATATATATATATATATATATATGTCTATAAGTCTGTCTGACACTCTGTCTGTCATTCTATCTTTCTGTCCGTCTATCTATCCATCTATTCATCCGTCTTGTCTTTCTGTCCTTCTTTCTTTATTTTCGTCTTTCTTTATTTCTAACTATATGTGTGTTTCTCTATTTCTCTCTCTCTTTCTCTCTCTCTCTCTCTCTCTCTCTCTCTCTCTCTCTCTCTCTCCATTGGGCATGTCCGTCCCTACACATCTTTGTCTGTTAAAACAGTCCTTCAACAATACATCTGTTTGCAGTCTGTCCATCATCTTTCCATCTGTATGTCCCGTTTCATCTATCTGATTATCCATTTGCTAAATAATCGCGTTCAGTTAAATATGTGTCTATACAAACCAAAACATTTGCCTCAAGTCTAAATTCACTTTTCGTTAACCGGACTGATTCCAAACACAAATCTCTGACACAAATCACACCATTGATTTCATCGCTCATGCTCATTTGACCTTCCGATTGTAAACTATCTTGCCCCATCAATCCAAGGATCCAATTTTCCCCCCTAAATCACATTACGATGGCTCCAGCGACGGTGCATGGGTTTCTGTTTGAGCCGGGATCTGAGATTGGTACAGACAACACAGGAACTGTAAGTCTGTGTGGGATATAGCAGAGACAGAATGCTTGCAGTCCCCATATAAAGCAAGTGCCGTCAATCAGACAGACTGGAACAGACTGAACCCACGATCATACTGCAATCTTGACCAGTATAAATCAAGTGTTCTTCTGAGTTTGAAATGAAAAACATTACGTTGTAAGAAATAATGGATGGCAGAGTGCAAGTATAGTTAAAACATTAAGAAGTACAGGAAGAATATGACATTATATAGTCCATGGAATGTAAACAGGCAGTGGCGACATACGATGTACAAATACTGGCAGAAGAGAATCAGTGACAATATGGGAGTAGAGATAGAAGAGAGTGACAAATAGTGTAGGAATACAGACTGAGGAGAGCTATAAATAGTACATGAATACAGACAGAAGTGAGTGACAAATGTGTAAGAAATAAGACAGAAGTGAGTGACAAATGTGTGAGAATACAGACAGAAGTGAGTGACAAATGTGTAAGAATACAGACAGAAGTGAGTGTCAAATAGTGTAGGAATACATACGCAGGAGAGTGGCAAACATGTAAGAATACAGACAGAGGAGAGCGACAAATAGTGTAGGAATACAGACAGAAAAGTCTGAGAATGGTCTCAATATAGGAATACAGGAAGAGGGTAGGGACAATTACTGGCAGAAGATGGCGAATGGTTGAGAATCAGATACCACATTTGTTTCTAATATTATTCATCACTTTTTGCAAGCTGCAGGTCTTCATCTATTCATTTACTTTTGTTGTAGACAATGGCATTGTGACAGCCAACAATGTCTTATCTGAGTTGTAGTTTCTGAATCCAAATATTCTATTTCAGAAGTGAAATAAAATTTAGGGATAAAAACAGTAGAAGTGAATGTCCATCGATGAGATAATGAACAAGGAAGATGCAAGAGAAAAGAAAATATTGCAGGGGAAGTAGCTAGCGAAGGGGTGTTCAATGTCGCGGAAAGACTACGAAAGTGAAACGTTATTACTCTGAGAGCCTACACCACACAAAAACATGAGTGGTCTCCCGCCTGAGGGGGCTTCCTGGATGGGGGCAGCACAATATTGTTTGCTCAGGAGCTATCAATCTTCCCCTTGAACTCTCAAGAAATGCATTTCTGGGATATTGGAAATATTTCGGCTGTTACGAAAAAAAAAGAAATGAGAAATTGTCCATAACCAATTTTCGTTTATATTTTTACAATCATAACCGAGTGAATGTTTACATGGACAACTGGTATGATACACACAATGAGCAACAACAAAGTAATTACGTTACACACTCCACAATGGAGATATGTGAGCACACATACCGAACTATGGATCTCTGTAAGCACGTGCTACGCAACTTAACGACACATTGTTACAATTAAATTGGTCCGACGTACGCATGTGTGTGGGTGTGCATTGTTCTGTTTGTGTGTGGGTGTGCATTGTTCTATTTGTGTGTGGGTGTGCATTGTTCTGTTTGTGTGTGGGTGTGCATTGTTCTGTTTGTGTGTGGGTGTGCATTGTTCTGTTTGTGTGTGGGTGTGCATTGTTCTATTTGTGTGTGGATGTGCATTGTTCTGTTTGTTGTGGGTCTTGTATCTGTTCATGATTGTTTAAGCTCTTGTATCTGTTCATGATTGTTGTGGGTCTTGTATCTGTTCATGATTGTTTAAGGTCTTGTATCTGTTCATGATTGTTGAGGGTCTTGTATCTGTTCATGATTGTTTAAGGTCTTGTATCTGTTCATGATTGTTTAAGGTCTTGTATCTATTCATGATTGTTTAAGGTCTTGTATCTGTTCATGATTGTTTAAGGTCTTGTATCTGTTCATGATTGTTTAAGGTCTTGTATCTGTGTACGATTGTTGGGGATCTTGTATCTGTTCATGATTATTTAAGGTCTTGTATCTGTTCATGATTGTTTAACGTCTTGTATCTGTTCATGATTGTTGTTGGTATTGTATCTGTTCATGATTGTTGTGGGTCTTATATCGGTTCATGATTGTTTAAGGTCTTGTATCTGTTCATGATTGTTTAACGTCTTGTATCTGTTCATGATTGTTGAGGGTCTTCAATGTGTCTTAACGGCTGTCCGCTATGTGGATCCCATAAAAAGTGGGGGGGGGGGCAGTGTATCCTACATCGATAGCATCCTCGCTGGCCATGCTGCTGTAGCTCACACTGTTTCCAGTAGCACAACATGGACGTGAGGTGGGTCGGTTCTTGGTAAATGTGGGGTAACTGACCCGCTCAGGTGTCACTGCACCGGAGGAATCGGGATACAAATGGCCAAGGAAGGAGACAGCCAAGGAGACATCCAAGGAGACAGCCAAAAAGTCATCCAAAGAGGCAGCCAAGGAGATAGCATAGTAAATAGCCAAGACGACAGCCAGTGAGACAGCCAAGGAAACAGCCAAGGAAACAGCCAAGGAAACAGCCAAAAAGACATTCACGGAGACAGGAAAGAAACAATCAAGGAGACAGCCAAGGAAACAGCCGAAAAGACATTCAAAGAGACAGGCAAGAATCTGTCAAGGAGACAGCCATGGAAACAGCCAAGGAAAACATGACATGAAAAGAAAAACTAAATATAATATCCCAAAATAGAATTGGCTTACTTGCCTGCCGGTGTTTAATGCTGAGAGAACATGCCATTTCATTATGAAACCAATGGGAATGTTATTTGTCCTCACAACATACTTGGAAACCTACCATTCTTTGGTTAACAGGAGTTAACTACCTTGCCAAGTTCAACAACTCACGCCACAAAGTGCTTGACCCAGTGTCGTTTCTTGCCATCACTCTCATATCGATGTGTATCCAACGCCGACGATAGCCAAAATGAACGGATAATCGCATTGTTGGATATCATTTCTGATATCGAACCCAGGCTGTATTACTTTCACAGCGTTTTAAGGGTCAGTATATGTCGATTCCAATTTGTTATCCTGAAAGGAAGCCAATGAATTTTTTATTTTATGGCTGGAATTCATTTCGAGATATTCCGTTTTTTTCATCTCAAAAATAACATAGAAGACATAACATAATGGACATCAAATAATCAGCAACAATAGGTTATCATATCTTCATTGGTGCAAAATAATAAAGAACTCGTCAAACGCAAGAAACGAAGTCCTTACAAAGGAACCAAATACATAGCTTCAATAAGAGTCGTGCGAAGGGAATCGGTTGTTGATGCTCGCTAAGAACGAGTTTTTCTTGTGTGTAATATTATGTAATGCCCTTCTGAATGGGATCCTATTAACTGAAGTGCAGTGCGATCGATTCTTGTTGCAAAGACGTGGCTTCGATTCCCGATATCGATACGTTCCAGTTAACCTAGCTGCAGTTCGGTGCCTGGCATATTAATGTAATCATCACTGTTTGATGTTCCACAGCTGATCGTAGCTTCACCGTTTGGTCTTTTCCAGCTGAGGTGGCAATCAAGGTGGACACTGTTGAACACCAATGTCAGTTCACTACCTGTAGTATTTCTGACAGATGCATAATCAGCACTCCAAGCACTTAAATTTTAGAAACTGCCACATCTACAGGCTCTACTGTCTGAACTGAGCAGCCAGCGCAAGATTGTCATGCAGTTGATACCTTCTCATTGTGGAGTACCCCTAAACGAGAGAGCCGATCGACTGGCAAAGGAGGGTGCTGCAGACGAGCAACCAGTGGTGCAAGTTACATACCAACAGAAGATAAGAATTATCAAATCAATCAGAAAGCCACCAAACGTAACACCAGACGATTACTATAACATGAACAGCCAAGAGCAAACTGTTGTGTTGCGCCTTAAAACAGGACACAACCGACTCCGCAGCTATATGTTCACAAAAAGGAAGATTGGCAACTCAGCTATATTTACATGTGAACAGGCACCCCAGACAGCATAGCCCATACTACAAAACTGTCCCGAATATGATTTACAGAGAAAATCTCACTGTTCCATAGAACCAACACTTGAAGAGAAACTTTATGGACCTGTATGTGAACTACAAAAGACAGTGAAATTTATACAAGAGACAACATTACAGATATAGACAATATTTTAAAGCAAACAAAAGAAGAAGAAAAAGAACTGTTTAATATTTTACAGCTGTTCTAAGCTTCACGGTTTGGTGTTTCACGGCTGGTCTAAGCTTCCCCGTTTGGTGTTTCACAGCTGATCTAAGCTTCCCCGTTTGGTGTTTCACAGCTGATCTAAGCTTCCCTGTTTGGTGTTTCACAGCTGATCTAAGCTTCCCCGTTTGGTGTTTCACAGCTGATCTAAGCTTCCCCGTTTGGTGTTTCACAGCTGATCTAAGCTTTCCCGTTTTGTGTTTCACAGCTGATCTAAGCTTCCCCATTTGGTTTCACAGCTGATCTAAGCTTCACCGTTTTGTATCACAGCTGATCTAAGCTTCTTCGTTTGGGGTTTCACAACTGATCTAAACTTCCCTGTTTGGTGTTTCACAGCTGATCTAATCTTCCCCATTTGATGTTTCACATTTGATCTAGGCTTCCCCGTTTGGTGCTTTCCAGCTGATCTTAGCTTCTCCGTTTGGTTTCACGGCTGATCTAACCTTCCCCGTTTGGTGTTTCACAGCTGATCTAATCTTCCCCATTTGATGTTTCACAGCTGATCTAAGATTCCTGGTTTGGTTTCACGGCGGATCTAATTGTCACCGTTTGGTGTTTCACGGCTGACCTATTCTTCACCGTTTGGTGTTTCACAGCTGATCTAAGCTTCCCCATTTGGTGTTTCACAGGTTATCTAAGCTTCCCCGTTTCTTGTTTCACAGCCGATCTAAGCTTCCCCGTTTGATGTTTCACAGCTGATATAAGCTTCCCAGTTTGGTGTTTCACAGCTGATCTAAGCTTCACCGTTTGGTGTTTCACAGTAGATCTTTTCCTTCCCCGTTTGGTGTTTCACAGCTGATCTAAGCTTCCGTTTTGTTTCATAGCTGATCTAAGCTATCTTGTTTAGTGTTTCACAGCTGATCTAAGATTCCCCGTTTGGTTTCACGACTGATCTAAGCTTCACCGTTTGGTGTTTCACGGCTGATCTAAGCTTCACCGTTTGGTGTTTCACAGCTGATCTAAGCTTCACCGTTTGATGTTTCACAGCTGATCTAAGCTTCCCCGGTTTCTGTTTCACAGCTGATCTAAGCTTCCCTGTCTTGTTTCACAACTGATCTAAGCTTCCCTGTCTTGTTTCACAGCTGATCTAAGCTTCACCGTTTGATGTTTCACAGCTGATCTAAGCTTCCCCGTTTGGTGTTTCACAGCTGATCTAAGCTTCCCTGTCTTGTTTCACAGCTGATCTAAGCTTCACCGGTTGGTTTCCCAGCTGATCTTAGAACCCTAACCGGAGAGCAAGCAATATAAATACGTCATCATACTAGTCGTGTCACAAACTTTACCTCATGCGCATCAGACCTGACACTGGCTACCTTCTATCTGCAGAAACTATTTTGAGCCACGCAACGAAAGGACCAGTAATTTAGTGAAAAAAGTCAAATATATATGTGTGTGTGTGTGTGTCTGTGTGCGTTTATGTTTTTACGCGTCTATGTGTTTGTGCGTGTATGTGTGCATGTGTCTTTGCAAGTGTATGTGTATGTATGTATGTATTAACGTATCTGTGTATGTGTTGTGTGTGTGTTTGTCGATAGGGCGGCAGGTACTACAAAGATTAAACACATGTCATTATCATAATTATTCTGATTTAGTTGTTGAGAGACCGCCTGCTTGTCCATGTTCCCGACCTGCCGCTTTATTTAAAGCCCTCTGTTTTAGCTCTAGCCATGTTGAGTCCCACATTGAACTAAGAAAGGCAAACACGTTATCAGAATTGTGCTCGTTCGACAGGTACTGTATTATCTGGAAGTGCGTGTCAACAAAGAAGATTCATTTCAACAAACATTTTGTATACAAAATATTATCATTCAAGATCAAACGTTTTTGGTAATCGAAAAATTGTACTAATTCAACCGTGGGATAATAATTATATCTGGTTTGCGGGTGTTGGTATGGAATATTAGGGTACAATTTTACGGTTTTAGTTTTGCTCTACTTCAAAAATTGTTGAGTCAGTGACAAACATTTGCTTTAGCTGATTTATTTTAATTACAATACAGAATGTGTGTGTGTTTGTGTGTATGCATGTAGGTAGGTAGGTAGGTACGTAAGTATGTATGAACGAGTAGATAGCTGGGAGGTAGGTAGATATGTAGATAGGTGATTAGGTAAGTAGGTAGATAGGTAGGTAAGTATGTATCTAGATAGGTGGGTAGGTATGCAGATAGATGAGCAGGTAGGTATTAGATAGGTGGGTAGGTAGGTATGAAGATAGGTAGGTAGACATGTAGATAGGTTGGTAGGTAGGTATTAGATAGATGGGTAGGTGTGTATGAAGATAGGTAAGTAGGTAGGTATGTAGATAGGTGAGTAGATAGGTATTAGATAGGTGGGTAGGTAGGTATGTAGATAGATAAGTAGGAAGGTATGTAGATAGGTAGGTAGAAATGTAGACAGGTTGGTAGGTAGGTATGCAGGTAGTTGGGTATGTATGTAGATAAATTGGTGGATAGCTAGGTAGGAAGTTAGGCTGGCAGGTATGTAGGAAGGCAGACAGGCAGGTAGGTAAATATGTAGGTAGATATGTAGGTATGTAAATAGGTAGGTATGCAGATAGGTGGGTAGGTAGATAGGTTTGAAGGAAAGTGCTATGTAGGTGGTTATGTTTGCGGGTAGGTAGTTGGGTAGGTGGGTAGTTATGTAGACAGGTTGGTAGGCAGGCAGGTAGGTAGGCAGGCTGATGGGTAAGTAGGCAGACAGGTACCATACGTAGGTAGGTAGATAGGTAGGTAGGTAATAGGCAGGTAGGTATGTAGTCCGCTTAAACAACAGGGGTATGTCGCGACAACCATCCATGACCAATATGAATGACTGAGTTCTAGGCCGCATGCAATGAGGATGATATCTTTCTGACTTGACTTAACCAGGTGGTAGATGAATGGCCACGGGGTGATGTCAATGTTCGGCAAGGCGGGCCAAATGTCCAATTAGAGCCAAATGACGAGAGTTCTTGAGTGTACTTTTGAGGCTTGCACGTCGTGTGACTAAGTGACTAAGTGACTAAGAACCTGGTCATATCAATGGATTACAATAATGCGCCTCTTTCTGCGCAGATAGATGACTGAAATGTGATTTTGATCGCTCTGCAGAATAGTCCATGTTTCAGAACCGTACAGTGGGATGGGCACAACACGGGTTATGTAAATTTGTAGCTTGGTTTACAGTGAAAGCCTCAGCTGGTTTCAGATTAAATGCATGGTATCCATATGGGGTCCATAGCCAGACAGGCTTTTCGAATGATGACTATATGACTTGGCGCATGTAGGTTTTCTTTGCAAGGCAAAGCCCGCCGTTCATCGTAGACGAGGATGACATAATTTATTTTGCTAGCGCTATTTTTAGTAAGGATTAACTGCGCTACTTTTTATCCTCACTCTCTCGTCTCGAGCCGCCCGACCCCAGTGGCAAGTCAAGGACAAGACGACTAAGGGGCGACTACGAGATGCAGGGGACCTCCGCATCAAGCATCCGTGACAAAGTCGAACCCACACCACCTGATCACGAGGCCGGCGGCTTAACCACTTCGCCATGGAATCGGTACAATAGGTGCAACATTCCTGCTACTGGGAAAGTTACAGACAGATAATTTAGAAGCTCGGTTTGGCGAGTATCGCAAATTGTCAGGTACAAATTATCTTGTGTCTGCTAAACAGTTTTGGGGGCAGAAAATAAAATTGAAAATACATTCCCTCCCTTGTTTGACGTCAACAGATAAGGAGATGTTCCACTACGTGACCTCTCTGCGATTGTCAGAAATGATAACCATGACGAAGATCCTGATGTTGGTAGTAGAGCAGCTTCATGTGATGTTGATAAAGTATTTTTTTTTTCATTGATCCGAATAAAAAGTTGTTTTGTGCTGGTGGGGCAGAGCAAGCTTTGGTCTATATTGCTGGCTGGTTTTGTCTCTAGTAAAGTTATAGGAAAGGTTCAATGTATTTCATGCAAGGGTCAACTGCAGAAGGATACAACATTATCGGTTGAATTTGGTCAAGATATGATTTTTACTGAGATATACAGCTACTAGACCGTGGAGGTTAAAGTACCCTTCCCAACTTATCACACTCTTGACATTTGTATCTTATGTAGAAATGCAGAAATTCATATCACCAGAGATAGAAGCAAAAATTTATGGCATGTAAACTGTACAAGACGTTGCTTATGAAAATTGTGAAATGCAGTGTCGATGAGCATTTTCCAGATGTAGTAAGTGGCATCTGTGCTGATGGATGTCACAAATCAAAAATTATTTTACAAGCATTATCAATTATTTCCAATGTATTTTTGAACAACTACAGATAGATGCACAACGACACATCCATGACAGATACATCTTCATGCAGCAAGAGAAAACTTAATAATGTTTACAATAGTTCCATTAGATTTTCTCTGCTTTCTTGCACGTTGGCATATTTATTGACATGCATTTTTCAACTACAATAGCGTGTTTAGGAAACAAAGATTGGTATGCAGTTGGTTTCAGGGCAAGATTCTGTGAAAGGATTACTTTCAACCTTGATTTGTTGTATTTTGTACCGTGAATTTGTTTTATTTCTCTGTGTGAAGAATGGATTGATTATAAATTTGGCACAAACAAAATGCTGCTAAAGATAAGGAATTCATTATTTTTATTTATTTACTGTTATATTGTAGAAGAAAATACTAGATCAACTCATAATAATTATATTGTGTGATTCTGATGTGTCTGATGTGTGTTGATGTATCCACTAACTATTTTGCCATCTAACGATGTGTTTCTCTAATGACTGTCTTCATGTATGTGTATGATGTGTGTGGTGTGTGTTGATCTATTCTCTAACTATATTTCCATCTAACAATGTGTCGCTGTAATGCATAATGCTATTCATTAATTCACCAGCAGTTACAAACTCATAATAGTTCTTTTATCGAGTAGGCCGTAGTATGTGACGTCACAAATGGGTTTTCCCGTCACTGCGCAAGCCTATTTCTAAAGTAGGTCATCGTCACACACACTTGTCTGATGGATACTCCATGACCTACTCTACAGATGGCCATGGTACTCTTGTGTTGTACATCTCCGGTTGACTAATGATGCAGTCAATGACGCGGCAGTACAATGCTGAGGCGAGGACACATCCCTGCCAGAGACCGTATGATGCGGATAGCTTGTCGTAGAGATGGTGACTCAAGCGAACTCTTGCTCCAGTGCGGCAGGGTAGCTGTTCAATCAGCCGTTTCGACATTTTGGTAACTCCAACTTGTTTTAAAGCATTCCATAAGTCAGATCTGTCCACTGTCTGTTATTAAATACAACGTTGCTAAATATTGCATGTACAATTTTTTGGGTAAACGATCTTTCAAACCGTTATTCGCATTGTTGGAGTCTAATAGCTGTCCATCGTTGTCGATGAGGACCGCTGACATCATCCTTGTCACAATTTTCCCTGTTGGGTGTGGGTACGCATGTGGCTGAACAGGCCAATGCGTGCACGAAAACATCTGCTACATATCGGGCACACGAGGTCTGTAGAAGGTGATGGTGTTCCCGCTGTTCGGGATTTCCGGGTCTCGCGTCTGCTCTGGGCTTTCACAACACGGTCGTCTTCGCCGGTAGCTACACCCGATTTGACTGCGCTTCTCCAATCAGATCTGTTTTGCGCAAGACATTCCCAGGTGTCGATGTCTTTCTGGCAACTTTTCAGTGAGTCCTTCAGACTGTCTTTAAATCGTTTCTTTGGGCGCCCTCTCTCGCGCCATCCCTCTCTCAGCTCGCCGTAGAGAAGCTTCTTTGGGAGTCGCTAGTCTGACAATCGGACGAGGTGTCCGGCCCATCCTAGTCGTGCTTTTTCTAGCAGTGCATGGATGCTGGGCATGTTAGCCCTCGAGAGAACCTCGATGTCAGTGACACGATCTTGCCATCGGATGTGGAAAATTCGCCTCAGGCAACCTGTGTGGAAGTGGTTTAACCTCCTTGCATGTCCAGAGTATACAGTCCAGCTTTCGCAAGCGTATAGTAGGGTTGGAATGATGGTTGCACGGTAGACTTTGAGTTTGGTCTTGACGCTGATGCCACGACGTGCCCAGACCATCGAGCGCATTCTACCAAAGGCTGCGCTGGCTTTTGCTATTCTGCTTGCCACCTCATCGTCTAGGCTGACAGATCTCGACAGCGTACTGCCCAGATATATGAATTTGTCTACGACATTTAGCGTCTGCCTGCTGACTGTAGTCTCTGGTTTTGTGTACGGCATGCCTGTTGCTGGTTGGTACATGACCTCTGTTTTTTGGCATTTATGGTGAGGCCAAAATTGTCGCGTGCAGCAGAGAACTGGTCTATTCCAACCTGCATGTTCAGTTCTGAGTTGCTCATTAGAGCGCAGTCGTCAGCAAATACAAGTTCCCTGATTATGTCGCCAGCCACTTTGGTTTTGGCCTTATTTCTTCTGACATTGAGTAACTTGCCATCTGTGCGGTACTTTATGGGTATTCCAAGCTCCAGTGATCTGAATGAGTCTGTCATTGTGGCTGCAAACATCATGCTGAACAAGGTCGGGGCGAGTACACATCCTTGTTTTACTCCGTTTGATACTAGAAACGTTTAAGAGATTGCACCGCTGTCCAGTACACGAGCACACATGCCTTCGTGTAGCTGTTTCACCATGATTATGGACTTGCTGGAGTCTACCGTGATAATATCTGAAGGTCAAGAATAAAAGCCGCTTTCTCGTGTAGTCGCCGAGCAGAGTGCAAGTAAGGTTTTTATTTCATCCCCGATGAACATATTCTATATCGTACTGGGACTTTGATCATATGCCTTCTTAGACAGACGGCTGATATTCAAACCCTTACTCCACCATCTTCTCTCTAGCATTTAAAAACAACACAAAATCAGTAACGCGAAATAAGTAGGACAGAAAACAGTTCATGTTCCACCCGACTTCCACATTTCTTGCCCGGCTCCTAAGCTCACTTAATACCCCTATGCGGAGTTCATTCACACTGGCGCCCGGCCAGCGCACCAGAAACAACGCACTACAAATCCTAGACATTCTCCTCTAGTTTATTTTCACAGAATTGACGAAAATGCTGAGAATTTACGCAATCTTCGGGTCATGAACGGGCTTTTCTAGGAAATAAATCTACTGTGACGTCACTGACACGGCCATTTGCATCATAACAATCCTAGAATTTGCTGGAATGGATTCAATTTGGCCAGCAAGAAATATGGCTATGAGATGTCCAACAGAACAGTCGTAAGGATTTCAGATGTAGTTAGGGGCTGTGTATGTGTGACTGCAAGATTCATCACAGCAGGAATGTTTTGCATACATTCATTGAAAACTATGGAATATGAATAGACACTGCTCGTGAAAACTATAAATTATATACTGAAAATCCATTATAGCTAGAAATGTGAGATTTGTTGAAAATAGAGAAGTACTGAAGATAGAAAATGAAGACAGATAGAAAATGGAGATGTACTTACATAAAATAGGGACTTGGCTTATTGAATTAGAACATAGAGAGTTTTTACATTTTTTTTTCAAAACAGATACTTGTGTAAAAAAGAGAAGGAGAATCTTTTTGAAACTGAAACATATAAACTCATTTAAAATAGAAAATATATACTCCTTGAAGCTAGAAAAAGAGACTTATTGGTACTAAAACAAAGAGACTCTTCTAAAATATAAAATGCGCTTTACTGATAACAGAACACGAAACGTATTGGAAGTACAACTTTGTAGACTGATCTACAATAGAACATATGACCTTACTGAAACTAAAAAAAAGAGACATTTAAACTGACTTATTTTTCGAGTCCGAAGACCTCACGAAGTATTGGACAAGAAATCAGCTGTATCATTATTTGAAAGTATAGATTCATTCTGCAAAATGAAGTCGTGTTGGATCTATGAAACAGACTCACATAATTTGAGTTATTGGAACTAGAAAATAGGTAATATTGTTATAAATGTTACTACTAAGCTTTATTAATAACCGTCACGATAAAATCAGCACCGATCGAATGGTCTTGAAAAAAGACATACATGTAAGATCCTAGAAACCAGTTTTCTTTGAGATAAGGTGAATGACACTCAACGTGAAGATATCGATCAATGCTGAAAAAAAAAAGGGAAAATGAAAGAAACAACGAAACATTTAGAGGAGATTTCTTTTAAGATTCAAGTGTGTTGTGCATATTGAATAGCTGCGTTTCCTGCGTTTATAACCAAAACATACCGCACTTAACGCAACTGGCCGGAACCGACCTACATCTTAAGTCCCAGCAGTTTAATAACATCCTGGGCTAGCAGACATTTTTAATCCATGTAAATTCATATATTTCTTACACAATTAAAAAAAATATATGTATTGATTTACACACAATTATACTAGCCTATAATACTTAAGAGGCTGCGTGCCCTAGGGGTGAAAGTCGCTCGGTTTTCACAATCCCAACGTTCTGGGTTCGATTCCCACTTGTGTCCACTAAAAGCCAAATAGGTGGCGGTTGTAAGAAGCTACGTTCTGTAAAATGGGCATGCTACTTACATAATACTTACACACAATTATAACAGCACACATCTCTTACGCATACTTATACAACTATAAATTCTCACATAATTACAAAAAAGAATGTATTTCTTACACACAACTATAACAACATACATTTCTTACACCCGATTATACCAACATATATTTCTTACACCCGATTATACCAACATATATTTCTTACACCCGATTATACCAACATATATTTCTTACACCCGATTATACCAACATATATTTCTTACACCCGATTATACCAACATATATTTCTTACACCCGATTATACCAACATATATTTCTTACACCCGATTATACCAACATATATTTCTTACACCCGATTATACCAACATATATTTCTTACACCCGATTATACCAACATATATTTCTTACACCCGATTATACCAACATACATTTCTTACACCCGATTATACCAACATATATTTCTTACACCCGATTATACCAATATATATTTCTTACACCCGATTATACCAACATATATTTCTTACACCCGATTATACCAACATATATTTCTTACACCCGATTATACCAACATATATTTCTTACACCCGATTATACCAACATATATTTCTTACACCCGATTATACCAACATACATTTCTTACACCCAATGGTGTATATTTCTTACACTCAGTTATACCAACATACATTTCCTACACCTACGTTTTAAAAAAAAAAGGAAAGTATCCCATAGCATTACTGCCGTAGGGATGTGAGGTGTTAGCGATCTCACATTTCAAAGGCTCGGCTATAGGAGGGCGGTAGCCATCTCCTCTCTCTCGCCGCTTTTACTTCTTGGACTGAACCGGTACCCATTTAAGGCTGGGTCGACCCGGGACCCATTGCGGTCTGAAAAAAACATTACCGCCTCAACTGGGGAATGACCCAGGACCACTCAGATGCGACGCCAGCGCGCTAACCACTGCTCTGCGCGGCTCCACAACACCTACTTATGCCAACATATATTTCTTACACCTACTTATACCAACATATATTTCTTACACCTACTTATACCAACATATATTTCTTACACCTACTTATACCAACATATATTTCTTACACCTACTTATACCAACATATATTTCTTACACCTACTTATACCAACATATATTTCTTACACCTACTTACACCAACATATATTTCTTACACCTACTTATACCAACATATATTTCTTACACCTACTTATACCAACATATATTTCTTACACCTACTTATACCAACATATATTTCTTACACCTACTTATACCAACATATATTTCTTACACCTACTTATACCAACATATATTTCTTACACCTACTTATACCAATAAATATTAGAACTACGTATCTCCACATAGTGGAACTAATGGAAAGGCTATCTTCTCTATTCTACACTATTCTCTCTCTCTCTTTCCCCCACTCTCGCTCGGTTCCTTTCACTCGCTCTCTCTCTCTTTCTCTCACTCTCACTATATCTCTCACTCTTTCACTCTCAATCTCTCTCTTTCTCTCACTCTCTCTCTCTTCCTCTCACCCTCACTCTCCCTGTCTCTCTTTCTCTCGTTCTCTCTATCTTTCTCTCACTCTCACTCTCTCGCTCTCTTTTTCTCTCGTTCTCTCTCTTTCGCACTCATCTTTCTCTTTCTCTCACTCTCAATCTCTCTTTTTTTCTATCACTTTCTCTCTTTCTCTCACCCTCACTCTCTCTCTTTCAATCACACTCACTCTCTCTCTCTTTTTCTCTCACTTTACTCTTCCTCTTTCTTTCATCCTCTTTCTCCCACTATCACGCTCTATCTCTCTCTTTCTCTCAATCTCGCTTTTCTTCTCTCACTCTTTCTCTCTCTTTCTCTCACTTTCGCCCTCTCTCTTTCTCTCACTCTTTCTCTCACTCTTGTTTGAGAACGTTCATGGTTTGTTAGCGGGAGTTTGAGAACGTTTAGGGCTTGGTAGTGGGAGATTGAGAACGTTTAGGGCTTGGTAGTGGGAGATTGAGAACGTTTAGGGCTTGGTAGTGGGAGATTGAGAACGTTTAGGGCTTGGTAGTGGGAGATTGAGAAAGTTTAGGGCTTGGTAGTGGGAGATTGAGAACGTTTAGGGCTTGGTAGTGGGAGATTGAGAACGAGTGACATACCAACATGCACAAAAACATTGAACGAAACACAACAACATGAACTTTTATATAGCTATACGGACAAGAGACTGTGTGATCACCTAAGTCACTACGAACAAGAGGAAGAAGATGTTTCCTTTCGAATCAAATATGCCACAGGGTACCGACATTATCTCTAGATTGATATACATTATTTTAAACGGACAACAGGTAACGTCATTGTTTCAGTCTAAAGAGGGTTGTGTATGAGGTTAGCAATCTCATCATGTAAAATCATTGCTATCAAACCTTCACTACAAGGGACGAATAAAGGCTCTCTGTAGGATGTCAGCTGTGATGGTTGACCTTGTGCTTCACTTAGAGCGACAAGGGGAGATTATCATCAATGTCCGTCTATTAGAGAGAGTCTTGAGATCTCTGACGTTGTGTTGATACGACGAGCAAAACGTGTTACTCTTAACTTAATATCTTTATAATGGCTTGGAAGACACTACACTATTTCCAGTTGGAGTGCATTCCAAGCATTCACAACTCTCTGACCAACAAAACTAATTTCTGGTATCTAATCTGGACCTTCCTTTAATTAATGGGTGGCAGTGCTCAATAGGTCTTGTAGGCGGCTGTATTTAGAAAAAATACTTGTTATAGTCTAATTTATCCGTTCCTTTGATTATCTTATATACCTGCATTAAGCCACCTCGAATTCTTCTCTTTTCTTGACACTGGGTCGGTTTTTCTGAGTATTTCCTCATAACTAATTCTGAAATTCCACTATCAACTTTATCGCTCTTCCTTGTAACCTTTCCAGCATGTTTATATTCTCTCTATAGTAAGGACTTCACACCTATACACTATACCCCAATCTATGTCTAACTAATGTTTTATACAGTTTGACTATCACTTTCATGCTTCTATATTCTAATATTTCTTGTTATCATACCTAACATTGCATTTGCCTATTTTACTGCTATTTGGACTTGCGCACTCACCTTCTCTGTATGGTCTATTGTAACGTCTAGGTCTTTTTCCTATGCAAGATCATCGTGTTTTTTTGTGTTTTTTTCTCATTACTGAATAAGTCCGACGGAAGGAATGCGCAAACATTGTTATCCTCAACGCAATCTTATTGTGCTGCTAATCAATTCCGTGGTTGACTTACTTCCATATCATGTCGTTACACAGTCAATCATATTGTATTGTTCACGTGATATATGTTTTCAATCAATTGTACCCCGCTCTTCTCGCGACATGCACATAATGTGATGATCACCTCTTGTTAATATGAAAGTTCAGCCTTTGGTAGAATGTGTTCGATGGTGTGGGAACGTCGTGGTAGCGTCAAGACCAAACTCAAAGTCTACCGTGCTACCATCATTCCAACCATACGGTATGCTTGCGAAAGTTGGACTGTATACTCTGGACATGCAAGGAGGTTAGACCACTTCCAAACAGGATGCCTGAGGGGAATATTCCACATTCCATGGCAAGATCGTGTCACTGGCATCGAGGTTCTCTCTATGGCTGACCTTGCCCAGCATCCATGAACTGCTAGAAAAAGCACGACTAGGTTGGGCTGGACACCTCGTTCGAATGTCAGACGATTGGCTCCCAAAGAAGCTCCTATACGCGAGCTGAGAGAGGGATAGCGCGAGAAAGGACGCCCAAAGAAACGTTTTAAAGACTATCAGAGGTACACACTGAAAAGTTACCAGAAAGATATCACCACCTGGGAATGTCTTGCGCAAAACAGATCTGACTGGAGAAGCGCAGTCAAAGCGGGTGTAGCTAGCAGCGAAGACAACCGTGTGTGAAAGCCGAGAGCAGACACGAGACCTGGAAATCACGAGCAGCGGGAACCCCATCATCTTCTAGAAAACTCGTGTGCTCGCTATGCAGCAGATGTTTTCGTGCTCGTGTTCAGCCATATGCGCAGCCACACCCAACAGGAAAATTTGTGACAAGGATGATATCGGAGGTCCTCATCGACAACGATGGACAGCTATTATATGATTAGTTGCTTGATCACTTGACGACCATTTCCTCAGCGGTGTGTGATTCCTATGTCTCCAGCGATCTCTTTCATGTGGCTCACTGTAGTCAAGAGGTTCAAGCACTCGCCTCTCACAGTGATGAATGGAAACGGTGGGTGATCGAATCCCGCAAGTTTTAAGCAACCCCTGGACTCACGGGAGGTAAGACCAGACATGGACCAGAGTGCCTGCATCCCGAGTTACCTCCAGTCGTCTCGACCAATAGTCTTGCTACTGATCCAAGGTAACTCGGGATAAGAGTGAGATAGATGACCAGCGCATATCCTTCCTCACTATAATCCAAAAAAGCGCACATCACATTATTAAGACAAAACCGTCTGATTTTGTGGCCACCATCTCTTCGCGATGAGCAATACATTTTCTGCGCTATGGATGGTCAATGGGTAATAAGTGTTACATTTAATGTGTCGTGGATGTTGTATTTTGGATGTAATGGAGTCTGGCCAACGTATTTGAGACCTATTCAGCGGCCTGTTTCCTCGTAGAGGGTGCCAAACATCCATCGACGTGGTCCCGTTATACTTTTTTCTCAGTATGTGGCCTGTCCTCCGATGTTTGTACTTGTTTGAAGGAATAACTACATCGCTCGCCAATGCTAATGACCGTAGGTCGGAATTGTGGAGACTCTGCATGCGCTGATTGCGGATAGTAATACCGACCACGTGCAAATAGACCCTTTCACTCGCTGTTTGTTCTCCATGCTTCTTATGTGTATGACGTGCACAATGTGCAATTATATCATCTTACGTGTACACAATTCTTCATTTGGATATTAACTTTCCACACGACGTTACAGTTACATGGTACTGCACGACTTTATATTTGTAACATTTTGTTTATATCAAACTACGCCTGCTGGGCTTCTAGCGACTGAAGTACAACTTACATCTCTCTTGACTAGCGATAAAATGGCGATCATTCGCTTCATACTCATTCAACTAAGAAATCAAGAAAAACAAAACAGCCGTCAAATTATAATCGATAATTTTGTTCTCTAATTATGGCTCTCCAAACGTGATTGCAACTATTTTTCTTTTTTAGTAGTTGCATGAGAATAAATTATTTGTTTAGTAGTTGCATGAGAATAAATTATTTGTTTAATAGTTGCATGAAGATAAATTATTTGTTTAATCGTTGCATGAAGATAAATTATTTGTTTAGTAGTTTGCATAAAGATAAAGTATTTGTTTAGTAGTTGCATGAGGATAAATTATATGTTTAGTAGTTGCATGAGGATAAATTATATGTTTAGTAGTTGCATGAGGATAAATTATATGTTTAGTAGTTGCATGAGGATAAATTATATGTTTAGTAGTTGCATGAGGATACATTATATGTTTAGTAGTTGCATGAGGATAAATTATATGTTTAGTAGTTGCATGAGGATAAATTATATGTTTAGTAGTTGCATGAGGATAAATTATATGTTTAGTAGTTGCATGAGGATAAATTATATGTTTAGTAGTTGCATGAGGATAAATTATATGTTTAGTAGTTGCATGAGGATAAATTATATGTTTAGTAGTTGCATGAGGATAAATTATATGTTTAGTAGTTGCATGAGGATAAATTATATGTTTAGTAGTTGCATGAGGATAAATTATATGTTTAGTAGTTGCATGAGGATAAATTATATGAACTGAGATTTATATTGCAACGGTATGATCGTTCTTTCTTCTTATCCTTCTTATCCTTTTTGTCAGAATGCATGCTGGTTGCTTGTTGGTCCGTGTACATGACATGTACATGTGCGCATACAAGCAGTAAAAACTGAATTGACTTTATTGAGTTGCTAGCGTCTCTTGTTTGCAAACTGTGTTAAACTTGATGGTGCAGAGTCATGTTGTTTGCTTTTCATAATATGGACAAACACTAAAACAGAACAAGAGAATGTGGTATGTACCTTTGCTACAATGTGGAGCCATATCGAGATGGAATGAAACAACGAAAGGGTCAAAGATACGACACGGATTCAGCTGTCCTCTTCCAGATGGAGGCCCTGGAAACAGGCTGCATTCATATAGTCTGACTAAGAGAATAGGAATCGAAGAGATAATGCAAACACGGCCCCAAACATTCCGTTATGAACCCGGCTGTAACGGGTCGAAAGGCGCGCAAATATCGTAGCATCGTTGTAAACTATGATATGACGTCACAACGTCCTTCAGAACGAACGTCAGAATGGAAAACATCAGGCAGAAGCCGATGATCTAAGCGTTAACAAAAACACTAATCCAGTGGATAACAAACGTTGAGAGACATTTGATCAAATTGCTTTTTAAGAATCCTTGTAGTGCGGTCCGGCCGTTCAACCATAGTTCAATACCTTTATAGTTCTATTTAAGATGAACTATCACTCGATGTACGTGCAGAGTGAATGCCGACAAGAACTGTTAACAATGTGAAGGCAATAGTACAAATAGGCAAAGACACAAATTAAAAAGAGACAAGGGCGACATACTTTATTTTCAACGATCCTTCCTACGGAAAAGATATTTATGAATAACATTATGAAGAGATATGTTTGTTCACATAATAATAGAATAAATATACGATTGGGCAAAGGGCAATGAAGAGATATGTTTATTTACATTATAATAGAAGAAATATACCTTTGGGCAAAGGGTAATGAAGAGATATGTTTGTTCACATTATAATAGAAGAAATATACGTTTAGACAAAGGGTAATGGAAGATATGTTTGTGCACACTATAATAGAAGAAATATACGCTTAGACAAAGGGTAATGAAGGATATGTTTGTGCACATTATAATAGAAGAAATATACGCTTAGACAAAGGGTAATGAAGAGATATTTTGTGCACATTATAATAGAAGAAATATTCCATTAGACAAAGGGTAATGAAGAGATATGTTGTGCACATTATAATAGAAGAAATATACGCTTAGACAAAGGGTAATGAAGAGATATGTTTGTGCACATTATAATAGAAGAAATATACGCTTAGACAAAGGGTAATGAAGAGATATGTTTGTGCACATTATAATAGAAGAAATATACGCTTAGACAAAGGGTAATGAAGGATATGAAAATGAAGAAAGGAAGACATATAGTAACAACAAGGTGGCACAAGCGGTGATGGTCACGACAAAACCCGTAGATTTCCCTCCCGACTTAAGAACCACTGCAAAAACATAACAACTAAAAAATATATATAGTCTTTAAAGAACAAAACTTGTTGATTTCCCAGAAAGCGTAGCTTTTGTCAAGTCATAATCAATGAGTTATATTTCGCAATTCCTAGGATGGAGAAAATGGCTGCTGTTATTGTTTGAAAAGGTTAAACCTTCATTAAACGAGACATGGTCTTTTCATATAAAGACAGCCATCTTGGTTATATTATCATGTATTTTTTCGTCACAAGTAATCGGAATTTAAGCCTGAATTCACCAAAAGCGCTGAAATGTTCTATGGCGTTCACAAACGTGCCAACGGATTGAAACTCTTGCTCAAGCAGTGGTTCTAGTAACTCATTGTGTGGGGATATTTCCTTTGTCAAAATTTAGAATGTTTATCTCCTATGGCTCCAATGGATCACGCGTCAACACCCATCGCCATCCCTGTTTCCTGCTTGTTTGTTCCGACTTGGGACTTCTATCTGACATCTTTTGGTTATTGCTCAAACCGACACGAGTAAACATCACCATCCCGTGCAAACACATAGTAACAGACAGCCGCCAGAATTGTCTCCCTTCTATCAAAGTAACATAACTCATTTGAATGTCCTCCATTACGATGTTATTGCATTATTCTTTCGTCTATGCTTTCTCTCTCTTTTGTCGCTCTCTCTTTTCTAGCTCTCTCTCTCTCTCGCTCTCTATGTGGCTTTATCTGTTTCATTCTTCGTTATCTCCTTCTCTCTTTCTCTTTCTCTTTCTCTCTCTCTCTCTCTATCTCTGACACCGTTTTTACCGCTTTGTGAGCGAGTGCTCTACCTCTGTCGGTCATTCTTTCTCTATGTCGATCTCTTATTCTATGTATCTCTGTCGCACACTCTCTTGGACACACTCTGTCACTCTCCATTCATCTGGTATTCTCTCTTCCTTTAATTCTCACCCTTTATTTGTCTATCTGTTACACTCTCTCCCTCTTTTTCTCTCACTGGTACTCTCTCCCTTTCCAGCAAGGATGCACACAGCTTTCCGTACTAACACACCAACACACACATGTTATTCCCTCCAACACTACACCCACCTCTCCACCTCCTTCATAACTCGATTTGTCACTCACTACCCCTCTGCCTCCCCCCCCCCTTCCCAAACTCCTACCACTCATCATCCCACTCTAACGCCCCAATTCCGCTCCCCCCCCCCCATTCTACCTCCACCCGAAAACTACCACTTCCCTGCTCCATCTCTTCCACTATCCCTCATAGTTGAGCCGACCACGACGACCCAGGAATACATCCACTCCCCCTATTGTAGTAAGAGTTGTGGGTAACACAGGAAGTACACCAGCTACCTGCATTTCCCGGTACGTAACCAGCTAGGAATAATACGTACTCACTCTGGATACGCAAACATGCTCACGCGAGCCCTTCGTGCAAATAGGCCTGACAAACAAACAACAACAAATTTGATCAGTTTAAAAAAATTTGTGGAAATGCATTTTGTTGATCAGACTTTAAAAAATGGTGCTTTATGTTTGCGTTTTTATAGGTAAAGGATGTCTCGTGGGGGACACTGCGGTCGGAGATGGAGTGATAGAGACTTCATCGTTCGAGGTCACAGCTTACCTGTGATTTGCAATTCGCAGTTGCTATCAGAGTTGCCTTTCCTTTCCTAACGATAAGCCAGGTAGCCATTTACAGCTGGGTAAAGTGTGGCGATAGAGTTCCATCGCATCGATAAATGTGCGCTTTGCTTCTTCCTACACAGACGCCATTTTAGCCCAACTTTTATGTTGATTCTCACTCATTTCTGTCTATGTCAGTACACATTAACAAACATCAATGTTAGTACACATTTACGATCATCAATGTTAGTACACATTAGCAAACATCAATGTTAGTACACATTAATAAACATCAATGTTAGTACACATTAACAAACATCAATGTTGGTTCACATTAACAAACATCAATGTCGGTACACATTAACAAACATCAATGTTAGTACACATCAACAAACATAAATGATAGTACACATCAAGAAATGTCAATGTTAGTACACATCAAGAAATGTATATGTTACAACACATCAAGAAATGTCGCCAGACCACGGATTTGCCTGGAATTCACACATGTCGACGACTTACACTTGTGTTCACGGAAACTTGTTTTCCATTTGAACTGGTTAGTTCGTTCTTTTTTTGTGTGTGTTTTCTTCCCTCCGTTTATCCTGGCCTGGGCATCGGCTATATGAATTAGCACTACGCTTAAACCTGTGTCGTATTTTCACGATCTAGTGCACCCGGCTGAACTTCGCGAGACTGGCGCTCTTTGCCCTAGCTGCAGACATTGTCGGTTTTGCTGTGACTGAAAATAAAACACGTGACTATAATGTACTAGAACACGTGGTCCCAACACATCATATACACGCTGAGTTATGTCCCTACGACCTCTTGCAGTAATGGAAAAGGTAAGACATAAAACGATAGAAGTCATTCCACATCAGCTGCCTTGTGGGATGCCTATTTATGTTAAAGGTTTCGTGAGTAAACCCTGAGAAGAAATCTGCATCCTGTGCTATCTCCAGTGGTCTCGATAATGTCTTGCTACTGGCCAAATATAGCTCAAGCCGAGAGAGTGAAGTTGACAAATGTAGTTTCTTCCTAACTTTAACCAAATCACAGCGAAAGTCACTCATTTCAGTGGACACAGCAAGAGAAACGATCGTCCACGCGGATGAACAGAAAGGGTGGCATTCATGAGATGGACGAACAGCATCACCAGTTTCATTCCGAGCTGCCTTGCTATCCAACATTCCCAGCTGCTTTGCCATCCAACATTCCCAGCTGTCTTGCCATCCAACATTCCCAGCTGTCTTGCCATCCAACATTCCCAGCTGCCTTGCCATCCAACATTCCCAGCTGTCTTGCCATCCAACGTTTCCAGCTGTCTTACCATCCAACATTCCGAGCTGCCTTGCCATCCAATATTCCCAGCTGCCATGTCATCTTTCATTCCAAACTGTCTTGCCATCCAACATTCTGAGCTGCCATGTTATACTTCATTCCCAGCTGCTTTGCCATCCAATATTCCCAGCTGCTTTGCCATCCAACATTCCCAGCTGCCTTGCTATCCAACATTCCCAGCTGCTTTGCCATCCAACATTCCCAGCTGCCTTGCTATCCAACATTCCCAGCTGCTTTGCCATCCAACATTCCCAGCTGCCTTGCCATCCAACATTCCCAGCTGCCTTGCTATCCAACATTCCCAGCTGCCTTGCTATCCAACATTCCCAGCTGCTTTGCCATCCATGAAATTAAATTTGGTGCTTGTTTACAGCTGGAAGTATTGGAAGGTATCGAGGCCGAGAACTGAACCCATTATCTTTGGAATGAGAAGCAGGCGATTTAACAACTTTATACGTTACGACATTTTGTCAAACGTATTCCGAAGATATGGATATACAGCATAGCAATTCAGCACATAGACAGTATGACACCAACACGTCTGACTCAGCAGATGTTTACACTGGATGACCAGAGGTAACCGCTAGCACATACCTACACAAGAGACAGGTAACACACATGCTGCTTGAGACTAACAATAGAAAGTTATGGTGCGTACATGGCACACCGTAGTGAAACGCGACGATTGATTGATTTATTATCAATAATAACGTTCTGTATTTGTTTTGAATCCACGTCCATTTGCAGGACTCGTGCTGGGAATCCTTGTTCTTGTTTATGGTTTCGCTCCAATGTGAAGCGTCGGTTACCATTGCATTTGGTTCCGTTATTAATTTCGCATATCTCCGATGATTGGCAGTCATTCAACTAGAAGCTCCCACCTCACCTCCACACAGTTCTTTCTAGAAACAGGCTGTATTATGGCACATGGCGATGGGGCGGATCTACGTGATCTCCTTGGTAGTGAGCGATACGCAGATGAAGCCTGGCATAGCACAACCGCCAGGAGGACTTCGGCCCACCTTTATCAGTCTCTCGGGATGTGAAGAAAACTACTGCTACCCGTCACTTCGAGTCATTTTCAGGACGCACAAAAGAGTAAATATTCTGGGCATTCAATAACACCAAGCTCCAATGTGAGGCATGGGTCCCCACTGCATTTGGTCCTTTTTCTTTGTATAGAGCCTGTCTCCAAGCACACTCAGTCATCCATCTTCAAGTATAAACCTAAGCCATGGGCCCTGACTGCATTTGGTCCGTTCCTGTTTTTAAGAAGACTGTCTGCGGGCATGTGCAGTCATCCATCTTCAAACTGAAACGTTAAAGGCTTCAGCTGATGTTGGTTCCTCTACATGAAGACTAACCTAGTATTCACAGTGACCGAGTATAACACAAACAACGTCATTTTCTTTATTAGGTTGCCAGATGCATACACAACCTTCGTTAGTCGCCGTTTTAAACATACTTAGAAAGTAAAATGGATGATGGCACATTGGGCAGTACTAATATGTAGATTATATATATATATATATATATTTATATATATATATATATATATATATATATATATATATATATATATATATATATATATATATATATAATTACGAGATAATATGCACACGTGTAATCTGTGTGCCAGGTGGGCCGTTCACAAGTGCTAGCAGTGTTAACAGTAGTACATGCATTTATGTCGGTCTTCGGAGAGTGTGTCTTGCAATCGGGTTTACGTGTGATTGTAAACTAATATTAAAAGGCTGACCTGCGCTGAATATATGCCAGCTGTCGCAAAACTGTACAAAATGAAAAAGTAATACCATTTGTATAAATATATTCAGATGATTCTTCTTCTTCTTCTTCTTCGTTCTCAATCTCCCACTACCAAACCCTGAAAGGGCTTAAGTAGCAGAATCGAGTACAGAGAGCGGAATGCGTTGTGTCGTAGTTTACAGCTTGACTGCGATATTTGCACCTTTCGGTCCAACACATCCGACTTCAGGAAGCATTTTTTGAGCACTGGGTTAGCATTCCCTCTTCGATCCCTTCTCCTTAGCCAGTCTGCCCTGCTGCAGCCTGTTATCCAGGATCACCGCGTGGAGGTGTAGAAGGGTCTTGGCAGCTCTGGTCGCTGACCACTGCAGCTCATGCGTTGCTCATCGTCTTGATCCCGACTCTATCATATCTAAGACGAGACTATCCCATCTAAGACAAGACTCTATCTCATCTAAGACGAGACTATCTAACATGAGATGAGACTCCATACCATCTAAGATATATATATATATATATATATATATATATATATATATATATATATATATATATATATATATATATACAAGGGGCTTGTGATAAGTCTTTACCCTGGCTATAAAGGAGTAAAATGAGAAAGTTGAAATTTGGTACTTTTGTAGATCATTCAATTTTTAGTAGACTTGAGAAGTATGAATTATCCTCCTCGACGGGTTTACCCGGTGGGGTGCATGGCGCAACACACATTTTATTGACCGGATCTGCTACTCTAACGGTTTGTCAGAACAATGGAGAAATCAGAGGCCAGAACGTTGATAACATTCTTGATGTTGCAGGGGAAAACACCTACAGATCTACACAGGGAAATGGAACTAGTGTTTGAGGAATTCTGTCCTTCGTAAACTTCTGTATGAAAAAAATAAAACTGGTGTAGACAGTTTAAGTGTAGCCGTTCCCATGTTGCTGATCTTTCAAGATCAGGAAGACCATCCTCGGAGTCCGGCGATGAAAATGCTGCAAGAGTGAAAAAAAATAATTGACCAGAATAGGAAAATGACAATTGCAGAGATATCTAGGTCAGTAAAACTGAATGAAAGTATAGTTTTTATAATTTTACACAACAGATGACATGAGAAAAGTATGTGCCCGCTGGGTCCCGCGTCTGCTGACATGTTAACAGAAACAAACGAGGATTGAATGCTGTGGCCAGTTGCTCAAAATGTGTCGGTCGAAAAACATGTTGCCGACCATGGTTACATTATGACGCAGAATCACAAATTTCCAGCATGCAGTGGAAAAACCCGGGCTCACCAACACACGTCAAACCAAGAGGACATAAATCTGCAAGAAAAGTGATGCTGGCTGTTTTTTTGGAGGTGTCATATTGAAAAGATTACCCGCCTCATGGCAACTTAATGGACACTATAATGCAGATCTCTTTACCAAACTAAGAAAGACTATGACCAGAAAACGAGAGATAGCGCAAACTCAAATTCTGTCTTTACTTCAAGACAACGCGCCCTCCCATAAGGCAAGGTTTGTGCTGCAAACAGCCATCGATTTGAATATTTAAATACTTCCACACCCACCATATTCTCCGAATTTAGCTCCATCAGACTTTTTTCTTTTCCCAAAACTTAAAGAACAGCTGAAAGGAAATCATTTTGAAAGTGACGAAGATGTCATACTGGCTTGTGATAACTGGTTTAGTTCGAAAAATAGGTTATGTTATTCTGAAGGTCTTTTCAGGGTCACACAGAGATGACAGAAATGTATACATTTATGTGGTGGCTACATTGACAAAGAATAAGCACTGTGTTAAATTTAAACTTTTTTCTGCTACTCCTTAATGGTCATGGTTGTTAGTTTGGTCAGACCTATGACAAGACCCTTGTTATTCAACTGGTAATTTTGTTCTGATTCATTCTCGGATAGTTAAGTCATACTCCTTCGGTTTTCACATAATCGTCAAAAATGCACAGTTAACATTATTTTCCTCTGATGTGTAGCACATTGAAACCAACAGGCAACGAAAGTCGAAAACCATAATTCATGATTATGTGTGACTCTAATTCGCTTAGCTGACCTTTTCTCTTCCACTTGTGACTCTAATTCGCTTAGCTGTCCTTTTCTCTACCACTTGTGACTCTAATTCGCTTAGCTGTCTTTTTACTTCCACTTGAGACTCTAATTCGTTTAGCTGTTTTTTCACGTCCACTTGTTTCATCCATATATGCCAACAACATTCGTCTCCTTGGAAAAGTAGAAGGAAAAACCACATGATTACTACAACAACAAATTGGTGAAATAGTCATGGATTTACCTCCAATCAGATAAATGCAGGTATCACTGTTTCCTAAGGGATTACAAATATTGCTTCAACCTATTTTATCGAATCATTATATTTCCTCTTATCTAGGCCGATCTAAATCCTTCACGACAACCATTTTAACATCTACTATTGGATTAGTTTATCTTGCTTAGTTCATTTTGATTGTAATAATCCGTATGCTGGCTCCATCTTCTTAACATCAAATATGTTTTCTCCATAACAATTCTAGATTAGAGTCTATTAGTTTGGTTGTTGTTTCGATTGTTTCACAAATCTACAACTATCTGTATTCCGGTTTACTATATTGGTTTCCACTCCTTCGCCGTTCGCCGTTGCAGTGGTCGTTTTGTAACTTAACTTGCGGTGCCGTCTTTATACTGGTATAGACTGTCCTCATCATGACCTATGTAGAACGTCGCTCCCATCACAGTATGTCTGAAAGAAACTCGTTCCCTTGACAAAACTCCAGCCTCCGCCACAGTCATACCCAGGCATTCTTGGATATTTTGGTGCCATCGTCTTCTTGGTCTACCCCTTCCTCTTTTACCTGGCACTATACCTTCCATCCCCGTTCTCTCAAGACCGCTGTGTCTCTTGGTGTAACCAAAGTACTTGCATTTTCTAGCCAAAATTGAATTTATAAACAAGTTCTCCTCTATGCTCAACTCTTGCCGAATGTCTACATTTGTCTTTTTCTCTGTCCATGTCATTCTGAGGATATTTCTGTAACATTTTGACTCGGATGCTTCGATTCTTTGTCTGGAAGTTTTGATAATCGTCCATGATTCACAACCACAGGAAAAATACAGGATCTCAAGACTTTTACTTTTATCATTTTGTTAGTGCTCTGTCATAATTTAGGCTGTTCAGTCTCCGCATTGCCATAGCTAGTCTTCTTCTGAATTCTTTCGAGCAGTCGCCATTTTTGTCAATTCTGGAGCCCAGATATTCAAAATGTATGACCTGAACTATTTCCTCACCACCCACTGTAAATTTATGCTGACATTGTGTTTTATTATGCAGAGTCTATATACAACCAATTTAATTTATATTGCAATGCTCTCAGAGCTATGTGCATCTCATCTATTCTTAAGTGCATTGATTGTCCCTGCCTCCACTACATCCTGTGGCAATGAATTCCAAACATTTGTTTCTCTCTGACTAAAACAATATTTCCTAATATCTTATCTGAATCTTTAATTTTTAGCTATGCCCTCTAGTTCTTGTAGGTGTTTGTGAAAAAACTTGTTTAAGTCTAATTTATCCGTTTCTTTGATTATCTTATAAACTTGTATTGTCATCTCGAATTCGTCTCTGTTCTATAAACTGTATGCTGGTTTCAGGACGGCATTTAACAAATTCAGTTTGTCTTCCTTCTTTGATTTATTTTCTCTCAAATTAGGCTGCCAGGCGACGGTGTGGGTTAGTGGTTAAATGATACGGCTCACAACCCGAAGGTGCTGGGTTCTTCTTCTTCTTCTTCTTCGTACGCAGTCAGACAGTAACCATTATTTTTTCGAAAAAAGCGGCGGTCATCCTGAGGCTGTCGCCGCTGCCATAGAGCTTGTCTTGCAGTTCCACTGGTGATGGCCACATCTGCTCTCTCTGATCCTCGTATGTCGGGCAATTCTGCAGCAGATGTTCAGCGGTCATTTTACCGGTACCGCACGGGCATTCGTCGGTACCACCTATCTTCAATTTGTTGAATAGGTGGTACCTCAGTCTATTGTGGCCAGTGCGAAGTCTGAAGACAACGACCTGCTCTCTTCGGTTCAACTGGTAATAGGCATCGTTTTTGGTGTAACCAGTATGTTCGGTTTCCCATTTGGTCATGTATCTGGCTTTGATAAGCCGTTTTGACTCTTCGTACGTCATACTAGTATCTGTTTGTGGTAGTCTTGCACCTTTTTTTGCCAGTCTGTCTGCCTCCTCGTTGCCTTGGATGTTGCAGTGTGATGGGACCCACTGTACCACTACCCTTTTTGGTGCGGACTGCTGGCACAGTTTGCAGAGTGCTGCTCTTAAGTCAGTGTTTTTCTGGCTTTTTAGCGCTGTGACTACGGCGAGAGTATCTGTAAGCAGGACTATATGGCTTTTATTTTCTTTGTGTGTCACCATTTCTTCCACTGCCGCCCTCAGTGCCTCTGCCTCCGCTCTGAAATTGCTTGTGTACTTACCAGTAGCGAATGACAGTGTTATTTTTCTGCCATTTGGTAGGTTCAGGAATGCTCCTGCCCCTCCGTTCTGTGTAGTGTTTGTTACAGAACCGTCTGTGTATGCATGGGTCCAGTCCATGCTTGGGTAGCTTTTCGATATCTTCTTCTTCTTCTGCGTACACAGTCAGACAGTAACCATTATTTTTTCGAAAAAAGCGGCGGTCATCCTGAGACTCTCGCCACTACCATAGAGCTTGTCTTGCAGTTCCACTTGCAATGGCCACATCTGCTCTCTCTGATCCTCGTATGTCGGGCAGTTCTGCAGCAGATGTTCAGTGGTCATTTTACCAGTACCGCACGGGCATTCGTCGGTACACCCTATCTTCAATTTGTTGAATAGGTGGTACCTCAGTCTGTTGTGGCCAGTGCGAAGTCTGAAGACAACGACCTGCTCTCTTCGGTTCAACTGGTAATAGGCATCGTTTTTGGTGTAACCAGTATGTTCGGTTTCCCATTTGGTCATGTATCTGGCTTTGATAAGCCGTTTTGACTCTTCGTACGTCATACTGGTATCTGTTTGTGGTAGCCTTGCACCTTCTTTTGCCAGTCTGTCTGCCTCCTCGTTGCCTTGGATGTTGCAGTGTGACGGAACCCACTGTACCACTACCCTTTTTGGTGCGGACTGCTGGCACAGTTTGCAGAGTGCTGCTCTTAAGTCATTAAGCTCAGTGTTTTTCTGGCTTTTTAGCGCTGTGACTACGGCGAGAGCATCTGTCAGCAGGACTATATGGCTCTCATTTTCACTGTGTGTTACCATTTCTTCCACTGCCGCCCTCAGTGCCTCTGCCTCCGCTCTGAAATTGCTTGTGTACTTACCAGTAGCGAATGACAGTGTTATTTTTCTGCCATTTGGTAGGTTCAGGAATGCTCCTGCCCCTCCGTTCTGTGTAGTGTTTGTTACAGAACCGTCGGTGTATGCATGGGTCCAGTCCATGCTTGGGTAGCTTTTCGTTATGAAGCTTAGGGTAGTGTCTCTCCTTTCTTTTTCAGTCTGGCAGTTTTTGTTTGCAATACCTGGTATATTTTCTACCACCTCTGGAAATATATCCTGCCTCCAAGTAGGTTTTCGTACAGTAGTGATGGGTTTTGGTGTTGTTAGTGCGTTTATGGGATCTTCGTGCATCTTTGCTTTGGCTATTTCTGCAAAGTTTCTCCGCTTTAGTTTCCCATTTCCCAGATTGTTTAGTCTCTGATACATTGGATGGTCCGTCAGTCTTCGGAGTTTCTCTGACTGCAGCTGGGCTTTGCAGTTTTGTAATCTTTTCAAGTTCTACAATTGGCGTTGACTTCATGCCACCTGTTATAATTCTCATGGCTTGGTTTTGAAGTTTGTTAACTTTATCGAAGTTCGCCTTCGCTGCTGTTGTCCATGCCGCAATGCCATACTCCAGAACTGGTCTCACTCTTCCAGTGTACAGTTTCTTTAGTATGCCTTCGTCTGCTCCCCAGCTTGTGCCAGCAAGTTTCCTCATGATCGCCATTCTTTCTCTGGCTTTCATTCGGTTTCTCTAAATCTGACTTTTCCATGTCATGCGCCGATCAAATGTGACTCCCAGATAGGTTGGGTTGTCGTTTGGCGGCAGGATTTTGCCATTTAGACTTAATTTGGTACTTTGGGGTTTTAATGAGAGCGAGAATATTGTGCACGTGGTTTTCTCCTCGTTTATTTTGACCAGCCATGAGTTCGCCCACTCTTCCAGCGATGTTAGGGCCGTCTGCATCCGATTTCTTGCTATGGTGAGATTCTTTTCAGAGGTCCACATAGCCAGATCGTCTGCAAACGTTGAGCTATGGACTCTTCTTGGTATATTCTCTGTAATATCGTTTATATATATACCAGGAAGAGTGTGGGTGACAATACTCCCCCTTGGGGTACTCCCTGCTCGAGTGTCACCTTTTTGCTCATCTGCCCTTGTACTTGGACTCTGGCCGTTCTTTGTTTGAGGTAGTGGTTGATCCACTTGTACATCTTCCCACAGACATCACTTCTTCTTAGCTTGACTCTAAGTCCATCCTTCCAGACTTTGTCAAATGCCTTTTCCAGATCCACCCAAACAGCTACTGTGTGTTTCTGTGCCTGGTAGGCATCTTCTATCTCCTGGGCTATGAGGATGACCTGGTCCTCAGTGGATCTGTGCTGTCTAAAGCCGGCTTGCTGTGGAATTAGTATTCGTTTTTCTTCCAGATGCCACATCAGTCTGGTGTTTATCATCCGTTCCATCAGCTTGCCGACACAGCTCAGTAGGCTTATGGGCCTGTATCCATTTGGATCTGTTTTGTCCTTTCCTGTTTTTGGTACTGGTACCAGTATTGCATCTTTCCATGCCTGTGGTACAATTCCCCTTTTCCAGCTTTGGTTTAGGACCGATAGCAGTTTCTTCTTCGCTGTTTGGCCCAGCCCCATCAGCATTTCGTTTGTTATCCCGTCTTTTCCGGGAGATTTCCTTTTCTTTAGTGTTCTCATAGCCTCTTCCATCTCGCGCATTGTTAGTTTGGCCATCATGTGCTCTTCAGGAGCCGTATTTATGTGTTCGTGTCCCTTTAGCTCTTCGCTAATGTCTGTATGCTTATCTGCAGGGACCTCGATGTGGTTTGCTCTGGCATAGTGATCGACAAAGGCGTTTGCGGCTTTCTTACCTGTGATCAAGTTCTCGCCTTGCTTGATAGTAATTTGTTTATTTGACGGGGTTTCGTCATTCATGGCTCTGACTAGCTTCCATAGCTTGTTCCCTTCTTTGTCCAGGTTTAGACTTTCCGTTTTATTTTTCCAGCTTTCTCTTGCTGTTTGCTTGAGAGTGTGTTTGTACTTCGCCGCGGCGGCTTTGAGGGCGATGTTTGCCTCCATGGATTTTTCTCGTTCTGCCATGTTCCTAGCATTTGTTACTACATCTTCCACTTTCTGTAACTCATCATTCCAGTAGGGCTTATAGTTTTTCCTAGCTCCTCTTGGGATGGTTTCAGTGGCGGCTTGCATTATTGCCTTGCTTAGGCTCTCTACCATGGGCTTCATTTTGGTGTTTCGTGTGTTGATGGTTTCACACAGCCCATCTGTCAGGATTGCAAATCTGTCCCAGTCGGCTCGTTTGTAATTCCAACGTGGGAGCGGTTTTGTTTCCTGTGGGCCTACTTCCATGTCAATGGTTAGCCTGATCGGCCTGTGGTCGCTACCTGCCAGTTGGTTTAGCACCTGGCGGTCTATTTTATAATGTATGTCCTGTGTGGAGAAGGCCAAATCTGGAGTCGAGGTGGTATGCCATGTTCTTGAATAGAAGCTAGGGCTATCCTCCGGCCTATTGATTAGGGAGAGATTTGCATCTATCTCCCAATCTTCCACTTCGTCACCTCTGCTGTCTGTGTCAGAGTATCCCCATCTCTCCGAGTGGCTGTTGAAATCTCCAACTACTATGCAGTTGGAGTCTCTGACCTCCATACTCGAGAGCGATAGGTCTCTGTTTGGTGGTCCGTACAGAGCTTTTCGATATAAAGCTTAGGGTAGTATATCTCCTTTCTTTTTTAGTCTGGCAGTTTTTGGTTCCAATACCTGGTATATTTTCTACCACCTCTGGAAGTAAATCCTGCCTCCAGGTAGGTTTTCGTACAGTAGTGATGGGTTTTGGTGTTGTTAGTGCGTTTATGGGATCTTCGTGCATCTTTGCTTTGGCTATTTCTGCAAAGTTTCTCCGCTTTAGTTTCCCAATTCCCAAATTGTTTAGTCTCTGGTGCATTGGATGGTCAGTCAGTCTTCGGAGTTTCTCTGACTGCAGCTCGGCTCTGCAGTCTTTTCTATCGGTCATGGATTGCAGTTTTGTAATCTTTTCAAGTTCTACAATTGGCGTTGACTTCATGCCTCCTGTTATAACTCTCATGGCTTGGTTTTGAAGTTTGCTAACTTTATCGAAGTTCGCCTTTGCTGCTGTTGTCCATGCCGCAATGCCATACTCGAGAACTGGTCTCACTCTTCCAGGGTACAGTTTCTTTAGTATGCCTTCGTCTGCTCCCCAGCTTGTGCCAGCAAGTTTCCTCATGATTGCCATTCTTTCTCTGGCTCTCATTCGGTTTCTCTCGATCTGACTTTTCCATGTCATGCGCCGATCAAATGTGACTCCCAGATAGGTTGAGTTGTCGTTTGGCTGCAGGAATTTGCCATTTAAACTTAATTTGGTATTTTGGGGTTTTATTGAAAGCAAGATTATTGTGCATGTGGTTTTCTCCTCGTTTATTTTGACCAGCCATGAGTTCGCCCACTCTTCCAGCGATGTTAGGGCCTGCTGCATCCGATTTCTTGCTATGGTGAGATTCTTTTCAGAGGTCCACATAGCCAGATCGTCTGCAAACATTGAGCTATGGACTCTCCTTTGTATATTCTCTGTAATGTCGTTTATATATACCAGGAAGAGTGTGGGTGACAGTACTCCCCCTTGGGGTACTCCCTGCCCGAGTGTCACCTTTTTGCTCATCTGCCCTTGTACTCTGGCCATTCTTTGTTTGAGGTCGTGGTTGATCCACTTTTACATTTTCCCACAAACATCACTTCTTCTTAGCTTGACTCTAAGTCCGTCTTTCCAGACTTTGCCAAATGCCTTTTCCAGATCCACCCAAACAGCTACTGTGTGTTTCTGTGCCTGGTAGGCATCTTCTATTTCTTGGGCGGTGCTGGGTTCGATCCCCATCACATCACCGGCCGTTACCCCGGGGAAGCAAACCCTTAGAAAAATGCAGGAGGTAGCACACCCTTACATAAAATGCATGCTGAAGTCGGATGCACTGGACCGACAGGCCCAAAATAAAAACCGCAGTCCAACGCATACCTTTTTGGGGATTAGAGAAAATAAGGCGAACGCCAAGAAAAAAAAAATTATGCTGCATGGGTTTGAATCACAATGGTGAAGCTGTGGTAAATGTATTTATGATTTAGAAAATAACGTGATATTCCAGAAGGTGTTACTACTTCTATATATATATATATATATATATATATATATATATATATATATATATATATATATATATATATATATATATATATATATATATATATATTTATGTATGTGTATAAATCAATTTGAATGGGTGTATAAATGAGCATATATGTGTGCATAAATGAACATGTATGTTTGTGTATAAATGAACATGTATGTGTTTGTATAAACGAATATGTATATATGGACATGTACACATGTGTACGCATATTGCCTACACTAATGTCTCCACATAAAAAAGTGCATGACTAATTTTTTTAGGATGTCATAATTTTATATTGACGTCACCATTCACTTCACAAAATGCAACACTATCATGTTTCATCTCATGAGAAATGTTCACTTCACTTCATTTCCCTTCACATCACACAAAATTGTGTTTGAATTTTGTTGCCATTATTATGTACAAATTTGAAAATTGTTCTAATTATTATCTTCATTAAAGAATTTTCAACAAAAAATAAAGAAACTTGAGGCCAGTAAAAATTCACCAAAAATAATTTCAAGTTATTGCTATATTTTAGCAGTTATGTTTTTCTTAGAATATAGTTCGAGAAGTGTCCACTTGTATTTAGTGAAATCTCTGTTTTCTTATCATTGCTAGTCTTCTGTATTCACTCTGTACACTATATCCATTGTCTTTTTCTAACCGTAACTGGAAACCCGTTTCCTAAAAAATGTAATCTAACAGAACGCAGTTTATTTAGAGCAATAAGTAAAACCACAATGTACGGCGAACAATGTTTAAAATGTCAACAATGACATTCAACTAGAAAGTAAATATAGTCTGAAATTTTCTATTGAGATGTATGTCATAAAATGTATTAATTTTAATAAATACATTAGAAACAATTCGTTCTTTACAAAAAAATGTTCACGACAAGTTTATACAAAATATACTTCATTTTTATGTACGATTAACGTCGGAAAACCTAATGATTACGGCTGAAATTATATTTCCAGCGGTAACGGAAAGCCACGAAGTACCACATCAGAACTATGACGTATTTATCCCATCAAGTATCTACATACACGCGTATCATGTGTATATGTTTATCGCAACACAGTTGAACTTAGCGAGAGTTCAAGCCTCTAGCATTAACCTAGAGCAGCCGACAGAAGCACCCCACCTGTACAAGCAGTCTTCCTATAGGCTAAACTACGGCCGGCAAGCCATACTATAGTTTGTTCGCCTTTCTAGGAAAAAAAAATCCTGTCTATGGTTTGAATGAGACGTAACTTTGCTAAAAGAAAGGCAAGCGTTCAAAGCCAAAGAACAATGAAACCCACAGACTGACGTGTAGGCGAAAGAAACCGGGAAAACAGAAGAAAAATAAACAGCAAGCCTACTGGACAGAATTGTAAGACAGTCCAAAATAGAAACGGCTGGCTTGTAATAGCTGCAGGTTTGTATTCCCCGGTCAGCGAATATGATGGATGACGGTAGTCATATCACGGAATGACTGTAGGAGAATATAGTAATAGCCAAATTGTTCGATATCGGCAGGCCATGTTCTCTCATAAAAGTGCCTATAACGGCCGCGCTAAACACCAGTCGTGCATCTCAAACCACTACTGTACTTCAGAATCAATAAATCAGATTCTCTGATCGAATGTTTATTAATAGAACAGCTTTGTTTGTTTTTGTTTTTTGTTTGAATTTGTTTTTGTTTCACACATGGAAAGTTTGTAAAAGATCGTACTAGCATATAGCATCCGATAGCATATGTTACAAGTCTGTACTAGCAAATATCAAATGTTACAAGTGTGTACTAGCAGATATCAAATGTTAGTAAGTTTTCTTTCCACTTGTGCCATTTAGCGCCGTTGGGAGCTTGAGTCGTATATCCTGCGCCAAGTGCGTTGCGTCGGTCAATGTGAGCCCTTGTCGTTGCACAGTCACTCAAATGTCATCTATCCACCTACCTCGCGGCCGCCCCCATCCCATGTACCCAGATCTACCAGCATTGTAAGCCATCAGTGGAAGATTTTGAGGGTGCATGCTAATGAGATGATCAAACCAACTTATTTTCTGCCTGGAAATGTATTTGGCACAAGACGTAGTGCCGACCATACTTCGAATGTCGTCATTCCGCATTCTGTCTCTTCTGGTAACACTGATGACTTTTCTCAAACACTTCATTTCACAAGTCGAAATTCTGCTCTCGCACGCCCTTGACAGAGGCCATGTTTGGCACTAGTAGCACAAAATCGGCATAAATATACTGTTTATCAGCTGTTTCTTTGTAGCCAAACTAATGCTCAGGTGTCTAAGCAATGGGGACAACTGATAAGTCACCGCAGATGCTTTCTGACACCTTGTCTCGATTTCCTTGTCGATCCTACCGTCTTCCGGAAAAATACTGCCCAAATACTCGAGCTCATGGACCTGTTGAAGAGCAATATCATTTAGACTTATCTTGAGTGGCCTAGGAGTTCTACTGATCATCATAGTTTCTGTTTTGTTCTCGCTAATTTGCCTTTTGTATTTAGCACAGTTAATCGCAAGCGCGTTCATGTGGTTTTGCAGTTTGTTTTTTCAACGTCGTACAGCAATCAAATGTTTCAAGTCTGAAATAGTAGATACCAAATGTTACACGTCTGTACTAGCAAATATCAAATGTTACAAGTCTGTTCTTGCAAATATCACAAGTTACAAGTCTGTTCTTGCAAATATCATTTGCTACAAGTCTGCACTTTCACATATCACATGATGCAAGTACGTACTAACAGATATCATATGTTAGAAGTCTATACTAATATTCAACGAAACAAAGTTACTTACCAGATTTGTGTATGTTTTTATGTTCGAAAATTGCAATGTAATTTCATACCGATGCATTGGTGGCTGTTACTGCAAGCCATTAAATTGTCTTAGCAAAATCTGAATGTGAAATGACAATTCACTGACCGTCAAAATCTAATTTCGTAACATTAACGACTATCCTGACAGTTTCTCACAATTCACGATCATGAAATTGACCTGAGAAGTGTTCACTGGCGATCTGGGATTATTTTGTCATTCTTTTCGTTCAGATACAAACTACTGAAATGATGCCACGTACGGCGCTAAAGTTGAGGTTACCAGCTGTTAGAACGAGGAACGTCTATGTCTGCAACAGTAAGGCTATTTGATGTGTCAAGACGGACTGGTAGGCTGTGGTTACATTGCTACCAGACGACTTGGACTGTTTTTGACCTGCCCCACAGGGACATCCTCGATTAACGACCAGATGGCAAGATCGTTACATCACTCTCGCACATCTGCGAAACCTATGTATGTCAGCAACTGTCACTGCTGTCCCATCACGGACTGAGATAAATAAGTTCAGCTACTGTCAGGTACCGTTAGCACGAGCAAGGCCTGCGTGCAAGACGCCTTGTTATTCGTACAACTCTGCAGCTACAGCATCAGGCCGCAAGACTAGCCTGGACCAGACAACATCTGTTTTTTGGAAACGCTCTGTTGGACAAGGTACTGTTTACTGACGAGTGCATGATCAACTTTTCAAGGGCCGATGGAGAGTGTATTGTTGACACGGAGGGCTCAAAGCCAATAAATGCATTAAAGAGCTGATGGAGAGTGTATTGTTGACACGGAAGGCTGAAAGCCAATAAATGCATTCAAGAGCGCGTTCACCATGGTGGTGGATGGAGTTTGATCTGGGAAGGTATCTGCATAAGTTATCGAACACACTTCGTTATCCTAGACGGTGTTGCTACAGGCTACCGTGACGAGATCATGAGGAACCACATCGCGCCCTTTGTGCTGAACCATGTTCTAGGCATTGTGCTTCAGTAGGACAAAGCCGGCATCTTGTTGCATGATCAACTCCAAGCCAGAAACATTGAAATCTTGCCATGACCAACCATTTCCCGTAATCTCTCACCAAGTTAGCATGTCTGGGAAGAACTGAAACGTCGACTTCAGCATCGACATCATCCACCCCAGACTGTACAACAACTTCGTCAAGAAGTAGTGCAGGAGTGGTAGAATATTCCACAGACTTTAATGTGGTGCTGCATTCGATCCATGAGGAGCAGATGTCAGGCCGTGATCTACGCCCGTGGTGAACACAAATGGTACTGAGCGTTGTCATTTGTTTTAATGCCCCCACCTTGGCAGACGCTGCGGAGACAAACTCGCGTAACACTAAAATATGTTTTCAGTTGTTTCAATTTCGAACTATTGAATACAGTTTCCGAAACAAAATGTAATGTTTTAAGAAACATCTGGCGACTGAGTTGACAGAACGCAAGAAAGAGTAACGGTTTTCCAGATCACGAGATCTTTTGTGCCACTTCCCAGAATATAAAGTGAGTTATATATTTTCCGCGAAGAAAAATTAACTGCTGTTGTTAGACCTACCGATATCTAGAATGTTTGGGTGTCTGCACCGGTTGTCGCCATAAACGAGAAGACGATATATTAATCTGTTGCGGTGAACAGATCCCAAGTTCAGCAAACGAGCAATTTGTCATGTTGGTGCCTCACCACTGGAATTGATTTGGTTCTTCTTCTTCTTCGTTCGTTCTCAATCTCCCGCTACCAAACACTGAAAGGGCTTAAGTAGCAGAATGTAGTCCAGAGAACCGAATGCGTTGTGTCGTAGTTTACAGCTTGACTGCGATATTTCTCCACCTTTCGGTCCAACACATCCGACTTCAGCAAGCATTTTTTGAGTACCGGGTTAGCATTCCCTCTTCGATCCCTTCTCCTTAGCCAGTCTGTCCTGCTGCAGCCTGTTATCCAGGATCACCGCGTGGAGGTGTAGAAGGGTCTGGCAGCTATGGTTCGCTGGCCCTGACGCTAGCAGTCAGCTATGGGTCGCTGACCACTGCAGCTCATGCGCTGCTCAGCATCTTGATCCCGCTGATGAAGATAAAACATGGTATCAAGAATGATGGACATTAGTACCATACGAATTGTTGGCGAAGTGCCTTCTTCGTGGCATGCGAGAGAAGTCAGAAATCTTCATTTTTCAGCGAGACGTGGCTTCTGCTACGCAACGTGCTATGGATACAGTTGTGATACTCACTCAAGAGACGCATTCATTCATAGAATAAATTTGTGAACACCACACAGTCCAAATCGTAATCCCGTACACCGTACACTATAGAATTTGGGGCGTTTTAACAGAGATTCTCTACCGAAAGAAAATTAGCTAACAGATCGGAAAGAACAAACACAACTATACTGTCAGTCTGTAGTTTGAAGAAACACTGATAAATCATTGTTCTTGATATCTCGACCTCAGTCAGTAGTTTGAAGATTAGCCGACATATGAGTGTTTTAGATTTCTCGGCCTCAGTCATAAGTTTGAAGATTAGCCGATAAACCATTGTTTTAGATTGCTCGGCCTCAGTCAGTAGTTTGAAGATTAGCCGATAAACCATTGTCCTGGATTTCTCGGCCTCAGTCAGTAGTTTGAAGAATCACTGATAAAGCATTGTTCTGGATTTCTCGGCCTCAGTCAGTAGTTTGAAGAATCACTGATAAAGCATTGTTCTGGATTTCTCGGTCTCGCTATGTAGTTCTAAAGAATCGCTGATAGAATATTGTTTTCACAACCACTTTCGCCCTCATCCACCTACTGCAACCCTCCTCCCTTTTCCATATGTAATATCATTCCCACTTCTACCGCACATGTGTCATGTGCCCTAGGTCATGTGTAACATAATCAACATGTCCCAGTATTGGCCGCAGATAAGGTCAAATCTCCCCACACAATCTGACCTTATCAGTATCCTATGACATGTAATGTTGACCTCTCACGTGTGAACATGCAAATCTGTCCAGTATTTCACATCCTTTTCTCATTCCTTCAATCTCTCTCTCTCTCTCTCTCTCTCTCTCTCTATCTCTCTCGCTCTCTGTCATTACATCACCGCTTTGTCCATTATTGTTCCTATGTTGCCTTTTGAAATGCCCTTTTAAATATATAAATGTCGTTCGCTAAATTATTTTGCAATTCTTAATTTCTAAATTGATCCTTCGTGTGAGTATTTTCGTTCATGTATTGCCTTTAATTTTAATATTAGTCATAGAAATGTATTATTTCTAAACGTTTTTGCCTATATGCCGTATTGGAACATAAATCTGTGACTGTGACATTCAACGGCTTTATAGTTTGCGACATGTTTCTGAGTTTTGCTGCGTCTTTGATTATTTCTCCTTCATTGTCCTCGCTACTTATTTCATATTTGAGTTTTATTTTGATTATGCACAGAAAGGTAAGGAAGATGATATGTGGAGACATCGAGGCAGGGATCACAGACGAATTATGTATATGTACTCGAAAACGTGTATAAGGAACATTAGATACAAAAGAGAAGTAATGGGCTACCTATAATTCGGACACCGGACCTCCAGGGGATGGAAGCTTAAGATGACTTAAGGCACTGCACCAGCAGAAATCCTCTTAAAAAGTGTCAAACTAGCCTAGCCTTTCGTCTTTATTCTTCTTCGTTCGTTCTTAATCTCCCACTACCAAACCCTGAAGGGGCTTAAGTAGCAGAATGTAGTCTAGAGAACGGAATGCGTTGTGTCGTAGTTTACAGCTTGGCTGCGATATTTGCATCTTTCGGTCCAATACATCCGACCTCAGCAAGCATTTTTTGAGTATCGGGTTAGCAATCCCTCTTCGATCCCTTCTCCTTAGCCAGTCTGTCCTGCTGCAGCCTGTTATCCAGGATCACCGCATGGAGGTATAGAAGTATCTTGGCAGCTATGGTTCGCTGGCACTGACGCTAGCAGTCAGCTATGGGTCGCTGACCATTGCAGCTCATACGCTGCTCAGCATCTTGATCCCCTTTCGTTATTCAACACTTGCGACTACAAAACATTGGCAGAGTTCGATTCAGACAGATTGATAGATTCGATTACTTCTTAACCTTCGCGTAGTATGACGCTTTTTTATGTGCTGCCTCGCTGGTCTAGTACATTAACTAATTTTCCTCTTGTAGCAAGGCGTTTCCGTAATCTGGAGGTCCGGTGATATTATTCCGAGCTGTCAATTATTTCTACTTTCTTGTTTATTGTTTGTTGTATGTGTTTCTGAGTGCAGATAAATACATATCGTGTGATCCTTGTGACGAAGACACATTCTTTTTTTACTTCTTCTGAGTTCGTTCTCAATCTCCAACTACCAAGCTCTGAACAGGGCTTTCCAAGTAAATGGATATAGTCGAACGAACGGAATGCGTTGCGTTTCTAGTTTACAGCTTGACTGCGATATTTGCACCTTTCGGTTCAACACATCCGTCTTCGTGAGCGCGAGCACAGTTTATTTACATACAATTGTATCGTTCATGAGTTGATGTATTGCCTAAACTGACCGTTATTTCTCCCTCTAATCTGCAGATGTGTGTACTGCAGACCGGATCTATTCCACAGGTCAGGGATATATAACGCTTGAAGTCACGACGTACGGGCGGGGCCACAAGGTGTAGACGGGGCTCACGAGGTGTGGACGCGGTAACGAGTAGTGGATGGGGCACCGAGGTGTGGATGGGGCACGGAGGTGTGGATGGGGCACCGAGGTGTGGACGGGGCTCACGAGGTGTGGATGGTGACCTAGGTGTGGATGGGGCACCGAGGTGTGAATGGGGCACAGCGGTATGGACGGGGGTCACGAGGTGTGGACGGGGTTCACGAGGTGTGATCTGGGGCACGAGGTGTGCATGGGGCATCGAGATGTGGACGGGGCACTGAGGTGTGGATGGAGCACCGAGGTGTAGATGCGGGTCACGAGGTGTGGACGGGGATCACGAGGTGTGGACGGGGGTCACGAGGTGTGAACGGGGGTCACGAGGTGTGGACGGGGGTCACGAGGTGTGGACGGGGGTCACGAGGTGTGAACGGGGGTCACGAGGTGTGGACGGGGATCACGAGGTGTGGATGGAACTCACGAGGTGTGGACGGGGCTCACGAGGTGTGGACGGGGCCACGAGGTGTGGACGGGGCTCACGACGTACGGGCGAGGCCACAAGGTGTGGACAGGGCTCACGAGGTGTGGATGCGGTAACGAGTTATGGATGGGGCACCGAGGTGTGGACGGGGCTCACGAGGTGTGGACGGGGCTCACGAGGTGTGGACGGGGCCACGAGGTGTGGACGGGGCTCACGAGGTGTGGACGGGGCTCACGACGTACGGGCGGGGCCACAAGGTGTGGACGGGGCTCACGAGGTGTGGATGCGGTAACGAGTTGTGGATGGGGCACCGAGGTGTGGATGGGGCACCGAGGTGTGGATGGGGCACATAGGTGTGAATGGGGCACCGAGGTGTGGATGGGGCACCGCGGTATGGAAGGGGTTCACGAGGTGTGGACGGGGCTCACGAGGTGTTGACGGGGGTCACGAGGTGTGGGCGGGGGTAACGAGGTGTGGATGGGGCATCGAGATGTGGACGGAGGCACGAGGTGTGGATGGGGCATCGAGGTGTGGACGGGGGCACGAGGTGCGGATGGGGCATCGAGGTGTGGACGGGGGTCACGAGGTCTGGACGGGGTCACGAGGTGTGGACGGGGGTCACGAGGTGGGGACGGGGGTCACGAGGTGTGGACGGGGTCACGAGGTGTGGACGGGGGTCTCGAGGTGTGGACGGGGTCACGAGGTGTGGACGGGTGTCACGAGGTGTGGACGGGGCACCGAGGTGTGGATGGGGCCACGTGGTGTGAACGAGGCCACGAAGTATGGATGAGGTACCGAGGTGTGGATGGGGCACCGATGTGTGGACAGGGCCACGAGGTGTGGATGGGGCACTGATGTGTAGACGGGGCCACGAGATATGGATGGGGCACCGAGGTGTGGATGGGGGTCACGAGGTGTGAATGGGGCACCGCGGTGTAAATGGGGCACTGCGGTATGAACGGTGGTCACGAGGAGTGGACAGTACACCGCGGTATGGACGGGGGTTACGAGGTGTGGACGGGGGTCACGAGGTGTGGACGGGGTTCACGAGGTGTGAGCTAGGGCACGAGATGTGGATGGGGCACTTAGGTGTGGATGGGGCACCGAGGTGTGGACGGGCGTCACGAGGTGGGGACGGGGGTCACGAGGTGTGGACGAGGGTCACGAGGTGTGGACGGGGGTCACGAGGTGGGGACAGGGTTCACGAGGTGTGAGCTGGGGCATCGAGATGTGGACGCGGTATCTAGGTGTGGATGGGGCACCGAGGTGTAGACGGGGGTCACGAGTTGTGGACGGGGTTCACGAGGTGTGGACGGGGGTCACGAGGTGTGGACGGGTGCCATGAGGTGTGGACTGGGGTCACGATGTGTGGACGGGGGTCACGAGGTATGGACGAGGGTCACGAAGTGTGGACGGGGGTCACGAGGTGTGGACGGGGGTCACGAGGTGTGGATGGGGCATCGAGGTGTGGACGGGGGCACGAGGTGCGGATGGGGCATCGAGGTGTGGACAGGGGTCAGAAGGTCTGGACGGGGTCACGAGGTGTGGACGGGGGTCACGAGGTAGGGACGGGGGTCACGAGGTGTGGATGGAGGTCACGAGGTGTGGACGGGGGTCACGAGGTGTGGACGGGGGTCACGAGGTGTGGACGAGGGTCACGAGGTGTGGACGGGGGTCACGAGGTGCGGACGGGGGTCACAAGGTGTGGATAGGGGTCACGAGGTGTGGATGGGGCATCGAGGTGTGGACGGGGGCACGAGGTGCGGATGGGGCATCGAGGTGTGGACAGGGGTCAGAAGGTCTGGACGGGGTCACGAGGTGTGGACGGGGGTCACGAGGTAGGGACGGGGGTCACGAGGTGTGGATGGAGGTCACGAGGTGTGGACGGGGGTCACGAGGTGTGGACGGGGGTCACGAGGTGTGGACGAGGGTCACGAGGTGTGGACGGGGGTCACGAGGTGCGGACGGGGGTCACAAGGTGTGGATGGGGGTCACGAGGTGTGGATGGGGCATCGAGATGTGGACGGAGGTCACGAGATGTGGACGGGGGTCACGAGCTATGGACGGGGGAGACGAGGTGTGGACGGGGGTCACGAGGTGTGGACGGCGGTCACGAGGTGCGGACCCGGGTCACGAGGTGTGGACGGGGGTCACGAGGTGTGGATGGGGCTTCGATATGTGGACGGAGGTCACGAGGTGTGGACGGGGGTCACGAGGTATGGACGGGGGTGACGAGGTGTGGACGGGGTCACGAGGTGTGGACGGGGGTCACGAGGTGTGGATTGGGCATCGAGATGTGGACGGGGCACTGAGATGTGCATTGGACATCGAGGTGTGGACGGCGGCACGAGGTGTGGATGGGGCATCGAGATGTGAACGGGGCATTGAGATGTGGATGGTGCATCGAGGTGTGGACGGGGGCATGAGGTGTGGATGGGGCATCGAGGTGTGGACAGGGTCACGAGATGTGGACGGGGGTCACGAGGTATGGACGGGGGTGACGAGGTGTGGACGGGGGTCACGAGGTGTGGACGGGTGTCATGAGGTGTGGACGGGGGTCACGAGGTGCGGACCCGGGTCACGAGGTGTGGACGGGGGTCACGAGGTGTGGATGGGGATTCGAGATGTGGACGGAGGTCACGAGGTGTGGACGGGGGTCACGAGGTATGGACGGGGCACTGAGATGTGCATTGGACCATCGAGGTGTGGACGGGGGCATGAGGTGTGGATGGGGCATCGAGGTGTGGACGGGGTCACGAGATGTGGACGGGGTTCACGAGGGGTGGACGGGGGTCACGAGGTGTGGACGGGGGCCACGAGGTGTGATCGAGGGTCACGAGGTGTGGATGGTGGTCACGAGGTGTGGAGGGGAGTCACGAAGTGTGGACGGGGGCACGAGGTGTGGATGGGGCATCGAGGTGTGAACGGGAGCACGAAATGTGGATAGGGCATCGATGTGTGGACGAGGGCACGAGATGTGGATGGGGCATCAGGGTGTGGACGGGGACACGAGGTCTGGATGGGGCATCGAGATGTGGATGGGGGTCACGAGGTGTTAACGGGGGTCACGAGGTGTGGAAGGGGGTCATGAGGTTTGGATGGGGGTAACGAGGTGTGAACGAGGGTCACGAGGTGTGGACGGGGGTCACGAAATGTGGACGGGGGTCACGAGGTGTGGATGGGGCATCGAGATGTGGACGGGGCCCTGAGATGTGGATGGGGCATCGAGAGGTGGACGGTGGCACGAAGTGTGGATGGGGCATCGAGAAGTGGACGGTGTCACGAGGTGTGGATGGGGCATCGAGATGTGGACGGGGCACTGAGACGTGGATGGGGCATCGAGGTTTGGACGGGGGCACGAGGTGTAGATGGTGCATCGAGGTGTGGACGGTGTCACGAGGTGTGGATGGGGCATCGAGATGTGAACAGGGCACTGAGATGTGGATGGGGCATCGAGGTTTGGACTGGGTCACGAGGTGTGGATGGGGCATCGAGGTTTAGACGGGACCACGACGATATACTGGCGAAGACCAAAACATTATATTGATTATAACCCGATATGTTTCTGTTACGTTAACTACGACATATGTTACATCCACGTTGAACAACCACATTTTTAAAGCTTAAAGCTCCATATTTAAAGGTTAAAACTGAAAATAACTCTGACTTCTTTAATCCGGAAGATGACGTCTTGTATTGTCTGTCCTTCTTTGCCAGTTTTCCCTTCACAATACTTAACACATTAGCAAACTAAAATGGTTTTTAAATATCGTGTGGCATAATTAATATTTTTATTTTCCGCTCCTTTTTTGAGTTGTTTTTTTTTTTAACACTGATGTGAGTTTACAAATTAAGCATTAATTTTCTTACTTGATAACACATTTTTATGATTATTAAGTCATTTTGAAGATAATTGAATGTGCTGTTTAACAAGGTGCAGAATGCTAACTTCTTTGGGCTGTCGAGGCTCATTGTAATTGATGTGTTAAAGATGTGCGCTTCGTCATTTTTCTGTTAATTACGTTTTACTGGATCGATGTGATCATTATTTATTTTCATTTCCTTTACAAAAATTGCAATCATCCATTTACTGTCCTCCAAACAAAGCTGTTTGTAACAAGAAAAATAATTACGAACCTAGAAGAAGAAGATGAAGAAGAAATAGGCGATTAGGTCAATGTGGTCCCATAGCATATACTGCTGTCGCGGATAGAGTGATGGGGACTACATTGTATGAAACATCAGATTTTTATGAAAAATGGTGACCATTTTCTTTCTTTGCTATCTTTCATTCCCTAAAACTTTACCTGGTACCCATTCACAGCTTGGTCGACTGTAGCATGTCGATAATGAGAAGCGAACCCAGTACCTTTCCCTTGAGAAGCCAGCGTTTTACCACCATGATACTCAGATGCTCACATATAGATCAGTCAACCTTCATTTCCATGCTCTCATTGTTGGTCTTATTGATATTAATTTATCGTTTCATTGTTGGAAGGTATTATTATTTTCCCATAAGCGATATCCGGGATGAAAAGAAGAGACCAGTGTCGACATGGATGCATGTCAGAAAATGTATCTAAAGAAGGTTGTGCTTGGAGCTAGCGGCCTCAAAAAGCAACCAAAAAAAGCAATGCCGCAATAGTCATCCACTGATCGTACACTATTTTCCTTTTCGTTTGCCTTATTTTCTAAAACACTAGTATTCTCTCACAACCAGAAATATTTGTTTGAGCAAAACACAAACAATGTTTATAACAGCAGAGAACAAACAAATATAATACTGGGCAAATATTCACCAACATAAATAAGTAACACACCTTAAATATTTGGAGCTTTTCTCAAATAAAATCCAAGGTAGGACACTAATATAAAGAACAGTTCAGGAGAACTGATCTAAGTTTTAATGTATTGGTATTCTCTTCGTTGACAGGTATGGTACAATGATATAGGATCCATTGGATAGAAAACTCAAACATCTGACACAGTTTGTATAGCCTTACTCTTAATTCGTGTAAATCTGAATTTGTGGGACTATCAGCGGTGTATTCAGTAATGTCGTCTTTATTTCAAGACTGTCAGTGAAATTATCATTAATCTGAACTATAATTCAGGATTCTCAGTGAAATAATCATTAATCTGGACTATAATTCAGGATTCTCAGTGAAATAATCATTAATCTGGACTATAATTCAGGATTCTCGGTGACACAAACACGAATCTCTTTTCCTTTCCGTCTGAACTCAGTGTTGCAATAACTAATTTCTTCTATTCCGTCACTAGTCTCAGTGTCACAATCATAAATCTGGTCTACATGTCAGTGCTCTCAGTGTCACAATCATAAATCTGGTCTACATGTCAGTGCTCTCAGTGTCACAATCATAAATCTGGTCTACATGTCAGTGCTCTCAGTACCACAATCACTAATCTGGTCTATATATCAGGACCCTCGATGACACAATGACAAATCTGGTCTATATTTCAGTGCTCTTAGTACTACAATTATAACTATGGTCTATATTTCAGTGCTCTCAGTACCACAATGACAAATATGGTCTATATTTCATTGCTCTAAGTACCACAATGACAAATCTGGTCTATATGTCAGTGCTCTCAGTACAATATTGACAAATCTGGTCCATAATTCAGTGCTCTCAGTACCATATTGACAAATCTGGTCGATATTTCAGTGCTCTCAGTACCATATTGACAAATCTGGTCATATTTCAGTGCTCTCAGTGCCACATTGACACATCTGGTCTATATTTCAGTGCTCTCAGTACCACCATGACAAATCTCGTCTATATTTCAGTACTCTCAGTACCACTATCTGGCTAGTACGTGAAGTGAGATTCTCTGTAATCGTTGCACTTAATAATCGATACTGATCAATTTTGTCAAAGTCTGACTACTGGTGCGGTTGAAATTCATTGCTCACTGTAAAGCTGGGTGGTCTACCGGGTTCTTTATCTATGACAAAACCAAGAATAGCACCACTGCCCAACGAAGAAATTTCGTAAGAGGCGACTAACTGTGTGACGTGGCATAACGCCAGCCTTGCTTAAGAGGTTTGTTAAGAGCAGAATAGATGGCGACTAACAGGATGCGGGTCTACATTGCTCTAGTGTTTGCGTCTATTAAGATGGACGAGCATATCGGTTAACCACCTTCCACGGCACTTGTCTCAACACGCCGCAGTAATAAGCTGCTCGAGTCTAGCACGCTAAGCAGGAAATCTTGCTCCTGGTTACATTCAGCTCACGTCAGAGCTGGAGCGTTCAGATGGGTATCTGCCCCCGTAGAAGTATAGGATGCTGCCGAAGACGGATGTGTCGGACCGAAAGGGGCAAATATCGCAGTCAAACTGTAAACTAGAGACACAAGGGATTCCGTTCTCTGGACTACATTTTGCTACTTGCAAGGCCCTGTTCAGGACTTGGTAGCGGGAGATTGAGAACGAACACAGAAGAAGAAGAAGAAGAAGAAGAAGAAGAAGAAAAAGAAGAAGAAGAGGAGGTATAGGTCGACTTACACTAAGACAGTAATGGTACTTGGTTCGATCCCTGTTATCACCACAGTTCAGTCGACCCAGCTGTAAACGGACACATGACTTAATTTAAGAAAACGTAAAGCAAGCAAGAAAGGAGCTGGCCACCGCCCCCCCTACCCCACGTAACAAGTTGGGGGCCTAGTATAATAAAGTCTTAACCACTTCATCCCCGAAAGCAACGTCTGCCTTGACTTGTGTTTGCTTGAGCAGTATTCTTTAACCTAGACGCCAGCGCTCACTAGTGTTCGATTTTAGCGTTGAGGTCAGCGGTAACATAATTATTATTATTATTATTATTATTATTATTATTATTATTATTATTATTATTATTATTATTATTATGACAATGTAGAGGCTACGTAATCTGAGAAAACTATGGCAGAATATGCAAACCAACAAAAGTGAACTATTTGAGAACCGATGTTTTTTCTGTGAAACAGGGACCGTTACTTAATCCTCAAGGAAGAGATGTTATAGAAAGGTTCTCAGAATATCATGGACCAAAAAAAGAAGAATTTGACAGGAGTAGAACATAGAGAAGAACTGGTTCATAAATTCCATAATGGATAGAAAATGGAAATACTTTGGCTACATCAAAGACACAACGGTCTTGAGAGAAGGGTAATGGAAGGTTTGGTGCCGGGCAAGAGAGACAGAGCAGGAAGGCGATGGCACCACGATGTCAAGGAATGCTTGGCAAGACCCTTGAGCAGGTTGGAGATTTGGCAAGAGGTTGAGTTTCTTTCAGGCGGGCTGAGATGCGAGCGAAGTTCTGTAAAGGATTGCTACATGGCCAGTTCACTTCAGTTCCTCCCGTAACCCATCAGGTGGCTGGGACACACTTGAAGCCATCTCTCTCTCTCTCTCTCTCTCTCTTTCTCTCTCTCTCTCTCTCTCTCTCTGTATGTCTGCTGCCGCCAGTCGTGCCTCGCGGGGACGAAGGTTTGACCAATCGGTGAAGTTATCTGCACATCTATTCCTTGGACGACCCCGCCCTCTCTTTCCCGGTACTGAACCATGCAGTATCAATTTTGTAATCCACTACATGATGATGATGTATTTAAAAAATTAAAAAATATACAGACTTTGTGAACGATCACGAATTTGTCTTAAATCTAGATTTTAGTGGGCGTTAAGGAAACTGGTCCATGGTGGAAGATATAAAAGTGGGTGCCAAGTTATGAAATGTTGGCGAGCTCAAGCGTAGAGCATCCCCGAAAATATCATCAAATCTAAATACAAGCCAGTACCTTAAAAGCCTGAGAAACATTATGCAACCTGGTTCCTGTAAAGTGAACCCAAAAATAGTAACAAAATATGGCTGAAGGTATCGCATGTTGGCGACCATGAAACAACAGCGGGTCTGCGTCAGGGAAGATAGTCACAACTGCGATACTTTAGCAATGCTAAAATTAGAATGGAGGTTTTCAGAAGGATCAAGAGCAGGTAACTCGTCCGTACTGTTCGGTCGGTGTTGTGGACAGAGCTTCATCGCTTAGAAGAGATGTTGACAGTGTGTTTCTGTGATCCATATTCATGAAGAGGAGCGGATTTGCAGCAAATATTGTGAAAATAGATTATTTATTTTTCTTCGGTTTGTTCTGTTTGTAAGATGATTATTGGAGGGTATTTTATTTGGGGTGGGGGTGGGTTATAACGCATGATAGAGTGTACTGATTCTTGGACAGCCCGATGATTGGTAGATGAATAGATAGGTAACCAGATAGGTCGACATTTAGTCAAATATGTGAGATCAGAAAGATATGACAGAATTTAATTTCGCACAATAAAATACTCGGAGAATAAATAACACAGGTAAGATAAGAAATAGTACGCTAAAAAAGATTAGATAAGATAAGTAAGACAAGATAAGATAAAGCACAGAAGTGTAAACTAGGTTCAAATAAGATGAGATAAAACATGATAATAAACAATAATATGAAACATGCCAGATAAGACAAACAGAATCAGGTAAGATAGAATAAAGCAGGCTAAAGTAATATCAAATAAGATGGAACGAGATAAAAATAATAATACAGAAAATAATTTGGATTAGATAAGACAACAAGAAAAGACAAGGTCAAATAAGATGAGTTAGGAAAGAAAAACATAATGTAAAATAGATAGAACATGATATGCAAAGATAAAATTAAATAAGATAAGGAAAGACAGGGTATTTCCGGATAAGGTTAGAGAAGATCAAATATGTTAATGTAACATCATCTAAAACAGGATAACGTAAAGTAAGATAATATATATAAAGAAATATACTGGTAGGATCTTTTTTAATAAGATAAAGCAGGATAATATAAGATAATATAATGAGGTGGAACATACTGACCGAACCCCGTCTCGCGCCAGATCAAACATACTGACCAAGACCCCACCTCACATCAGGTGAAACATATTGACCAAGACCCCACCTCACATCAGGTGCAACATACTGTTCAAGTCCCCACCTCACGTCAGGTGAAACATACTGACCAAGACCCCACCTCACGTCAAGTGAAACATATTGACCAAGACCCCACCTCACATCAGGTGAAACATACTGACCATGTCCCCACCTCACGTCAGGTGAAACTTACTGACCAAGACCACACCTCACATCAGGGGCAACATACTGTTCAAGACCACACCTCACGTCAGGTGAAACTTACTGTTCAAGACCACACCTCACGTCAGGTGAAACATACTGACCAAGACCACACCTCACGTCACGTGAAACATACTGTTCAAGACCACACCTCACGTCAGGTGAAACGTACTGACAAAGACCATACTTCACATCAGGTGAAACTTACTGGCCAAGAGCACACCTCACGTCAGGTGAAACATACTGACCAAGACCATACTTCACATCAGGTGAAACTTACTGGCCAAGAGCACACCTCACGTTACGTGACACTTACTGACCAAGACCACACCTCACGTCAGGTGAAACATACTGACCAAGACCACACCTCACGTCAAGTGACACTTACTGACCAAGACCACACCTCACGTTAGGTGAAACATACTGACAAAGTCCCCACCTCACGTTAGATGACACTTACTGACCAAGACCACACCTCACGTCAGGTGAAACATACTGACCAAGAACACACCTCACGTCAGGTAAAACATACTGACAAACACCACATCTTACGACAGTATCAGGTGAAACTTACTGGCCAAGACTACACCTCACGTTAGGTGAAATATACTTACCAACTTACACCTCACGTCAGATGAAACGTACAAGACATCAATTCATATCAGGGTCGAGAACTACGTGGTCTAGTGGTTACGTGACACCACTCACAACCCGAAGCTGATGGGTTCGCTCCCCAATCATAGCACCGACCGTTACCTCATGGAAGCAAACCCTTACATAATGTATACCGATGTCGGATGCACTGGGCCGACAGGCGCAAAATAGAAACACAGTACAACGCACACCACCTTGAGGAATAGAAAAATAAAGCGAACGCAAAAGAAAATATCAAGGTCAGGTGAAACATGCTGATCGAACCTACTTCATGCCACCGACGCTCACCTGGAAATATGCTGTGTTATAGCAGCCTAACCAACGAGGTGAGACTCGGGAATGAACACTGCGATTCAAGTAGTGGTAGACCTATTGATAAGCACTACGATGCACTACATCGGTCCAGATCCAGGTACACTCTCTTCAATACGTTTCTAAATAGTGTATAAACCCCCCCCCCCCCCCCCCCCGATGTCACCTTGGTCAGACACTAGCCTATGTTGTTGTTGACTGCCAACATTGGGCAGATTTAATTTTTTGTGCGCCCTGAAAAGGCATGAGTTGCGGTTTTGTTGTAGCTTTCCCCCCATCCCGAGCGTGCTGATGAAGGTGGACTAGTGTCTTCCAGGCGACTGTTCTATGTGTTAACTTCATCTACGTGTCGTTCACTACTACGGGGATCACGTCGGTCTCTCACCTCGTTAGTCAGGATGCCGTGAAAACAGCCCGTATCTAGGGAGGGCTACAGGGAAGCCAAGGTGAGGCTCTTGGCCAGTATATTTTCCCTGACCGTGACTAACATGTCTGATCAGTATGTTTTGGCTGACCAGACGTTAGTCTGCTATAACAAAAGATTGAGTCACTTCGCTAAAAATTCGATGTAGGTCGCTGATAACGATTCAGTAGTATTTATTCAGCGCCCTAAGCTTTTATTTCATATGTGTGATTAAACATAAACGGTTGGCCTATGATGTAGGAGTGTAACTAACTAGCTAACTAAGTAACTAACTAGCTAACTAAGTAACTAACTAGCTAACTAAGTAACTAACTAAGTAACTAACAGCTAACTAGCTAACTAACTAGCTCACTAACTAACTAGCTAACTAAGTAACTAACTAGCTAACTAAGTAACTAACTAGCTAACTAAGTAACTAACTAGCTAACTAAGTAACTAACTGGCTAACTAGCTAACTAGCTAACTAAGTAACTAACTAGCTAACTACCTAACTCGCTAACTAAGTAACTAACTGGCTAACTAGCTAACTAAGTAACTAACTAGCTAACTAAGTAACTAACTAGCTAACTAAGTAACTAACTAGCTATCTAACTAGCTAACTAACTAGCTAACTAAGTAACTAGTTAACTAAGTAACTAACTAGCTAACTAAGTAACTAACAAGCTAACTAAGTAACTAACTAGCTAACTAAGTAACTAACTAGCTAACTAAGTAATAACTGGCTAACTAGCTATCTAACTAGATAACTAACTAACTAGCTAACTAAGTAACTAACTAGCTAACTAAGTAACTAACTAGCTAACTAAGTAACTAACTGGCTAGCTAGCTAACTAACTAACTAACTAACTAGCTAACTAAGTAACTAACTAGCTAACTAACTAACTAGCTAACTAAGTAACTAACTAGCTAAATAACTAACTAGCTAACTAAGTAACTAACTAGCTAACTAACTAACTAGCTAACTTAGTAAATAGCTAACTAAGTAACTAACTAGCTAACTAAGTAACTAACTAACTGAGTAACTAACTAGCTAACTTAGTAAATATATAACTAAGTAACTAACTAGAATTAGGTGACTGATTAGCTAACTAAGTAACTAACTAGCTAACTAAGTAACTAACTAGCTAACTAAGTAACTAATTAGCTAACTAAGTAACTGACTAGCTAACTAAGTAACTAACTAGCTAACTAAGTAACGAACTAGCTAACTAACTGACTTGCTAACTAACTAACTTGCTAACTAACTAACTAGCCAGTCAGCTACCTAAAAAGTAAAGGTTAATAAAAACGTTTGAGATGTAAATTATTTCTTTCGACTCTAAAAATAGACTTGTAATATAGTATGATATAGTGTAATTTGGAAAACACTTTTTAATCCCCCCCCCCCCTGCCCTCCAACCTCCGCCTCATCACCCCCGTTAAAAGAATACAAAACTTTATTTTAGGCCACTGCAGATAATGAGGCCTTCAGTTAAAGCGTGTTTACTTGATACTTAAATTCGACACATGCATGCACGCATTCTTTAGTTAATTAAGTACTGATCTTGGCTACCACACCAAGTCAAATTCTGGGAAAATTAAAACCTTCGCGCCTTTGTCCAGTCACGTATAAAACGGGTCATGATACTGGACAGGAATAGATATAAAGAGTGCAGCAGCGGGAGGGACAGGGCTGAGTAGCTAGGAAAGATAATAAAATAAGTACCAAAGTACTTGAACCCAGGAGACCATATTAACATTTCATGAGAGAGAAATCCATCAATAGCACTGGGCATATATATTGTCGATAATTCTTTCCGCTAAATTAATCAGGAAGTTCTATTTTTTCATTCTTATTTTAAGTTTGGCTACTGAAAAATATTTTCTTATGCAGTGGAACACGGAACGAACGGGAGCGACACAAAAGTTGGAGTACTGAAACCGGATGTCCGACAACGAAACAAATTTAAATTCACCTCTTGCTTATACTTTCGTTGTGTGGGGTGGTAAAGGTGTTTTTGTTTGTTGTTGGCGGAATGTGAAGTATGGAGAAGGAGAGAAACGAAGATAGTTTGAGAGCTACTGAGGCAAATATAGATAACTCGAGCAGGAGGAAAATATTTGACATAGAGACGCGTAGAAAGACTAAGCTAAAGATAAATCGAAGTGAAGTGAAAAACATAAAATGAAGATGCATTCTGTTTTAATGGAGAACGATGGGAAGAAGGCAAACTTAAAGAATCAGATATACATATAAATTACAAAGAAACAGACAAAACCGATAAGAGCACAGAGAAATAGACAGATAAATATTTAAAGAAATGGTACAAAATGAAACATAGAAAAAGATGTAAACATAATGATAAAAAGGACGAAACAAGCATTTGCAAACAGAGTTAAATAGAGGCACAGAGAAACATACACAGAGAAATAGAGAGAGAGAGAGACGGATATTTAGGAAGACGCCATACGACAATATAAATTGAGTTACACATAAAAGCAATATAGAGAATGGTGAGAAAGATTGAGGAACGGAGAAATAGGTTGACAATGAGAAAGATTGGGAAACAGATAAATTGATTGAACAATGAGAGATACTGGGTCACAGAGAAATAGACTTGACAAGGAGATAGACTGGGCCACAGAGAACTTCATTTACAAGAAGAGAGACTGGGACACAGAAAAATAGATTTGACAAGGAGATAGACTGGGCCACAGAGAAATACATTTACAAGAAGAGAGACTGGGACACCAAGAAATAGATTTGACAAGGAGAAATACTAAGAAACAAACAGCAAACATAAACTTAACTTGAGGTCTTTATACTGGTTTAGAAGATTCTACAGTCTCAAACACTAGAGCTAAGTAGTTCCTCAGCCGGTTAGGCGCCATCTGTAGCTCTATAAGCTTAAGACGATTTTTAACTTGAATTTTTTAAACAGATGAATCACGTGAGAAAAATCTTGGTCTCCGTGACCTCAGGCACCCGAGACGATACCTGACCTGACGTCCGGCATCCGAGCGGACACCTGATCTGACCTCCGGCACTCGAGGGGATACCTGACCTGACGTACGGCACTCGAGGCGACACCTGACCTGACCTCCGGCATCCGAAACGACACCTAACCTGACCTCCCGCACCAGAGGCGACACCTGACCTGACCTCCGGCACCCGAGACGACACCTGACCTGACCTCCAACACCAGAGACGACACCTGACCTCCCGCACCCGAGGTGACACCTGACCTGACCTCCGGCACTCGAAACGACACCTGACCTCACCTCCGGCACCCGAGACGCCACCTGACATCAGGCATTCGAGACGACACCTGACCTCACCTCAGGCACTCGAGGCGACACCTGACATCCAGACCACTGAATCCCCCCCCCCCCCCACCACCAACATGTTAATTGTTATCGTGGAGAATCGGTTAAAATCTTTCAAATAAAATGGCTGCATGCCATGTATTGATAAAGGACAATAACGATAGCCAGTGACAACAATTTCATAGAAGAAAGAAGTAGAATGAAGGTTCAGAAAGGCAACGTGAACTTCGTGTGTTAATTTGTAGACTTTGTGTGCAACAGGGGACAAGGACAATACCAACAGTGACCACTGTAACAAATGGCAAGTAATATAAATGTGATATGAAACTAATTAATATTAGCAAGGTGGCATAGGTGAAAATAAAATATAGTTTGCGGGTAAATTAGAATAGTATGTAGTTGACGCACGAGAAAATGAAAGAAACGAAGAAAGAGAAAATAGCTCAAAGAAACCGGTAATAACTTGGGAATGTAAAATGCTGTAATCACGAACAAGTTATCTGAATCAGATTAAACAAAAAGCATTATCGATGAAAAAAACGAGTGTAGTAGTTAGTCATTTAAAGGAAAGTGAAAACATGCGTTAACTCCTCTGTCGTAGATCCAATCGCGGATTAGAAGGGACGAGGGTTGTTACAAAACATCGGGACGATGAGGCTAACATCTGGTCATGCAAAACACTCTAATCAGACAAAGTTAGCCAGGGTCAGGAGAAATATACTAGCCAAGACTCTCACCTGACCTCCTCGTTGGTCGTCCTGGAAACAGGCTGTTGTCCAGGACAACAGTCTTGCTAACAAGGTGAGCTTCGACGTGATCCCTGTAGTAGTGAGCGACATGCAGATGAAGCCAAGCATAGCACAACCACCGGGTTTCTCAGTCTCCTTTCTGTCAGCATAGAATACAAGCATCAGCTTCTGGAATGGGAGAACCAGGTGGGAGACGGGGAAAACAACTAAAATTACTATAGAAAGGGAATTATATAGCATCAATATCCTTGGACTAGGCGAAATATGATGGGCAAAGACAGGTAAAGTACAGCTGACATCAGGTAAGATAATTATATATTCAGGTTACGAAGAGGAGTACGCACCGCACAGGGAAGGGGTGCCACTTATCTTTGCACCATAAGCCCAGAATACTCTCATTGAGTAGCATACAGTTTGAGCAAGACTAATCAATGCAGGATTTAGAACCACAAACAAAAAGATAAAACTAAACGGCATGCAATGTTAATCTCTAATTAATGGAAAAGAGTAGATAATTAAGGAAAGTGTCTACAACAAACTGCTAAATCTTTTGGATGAAACAATACAATGAAATAACACGCTAGGGATAGGAGACTAATCCCAGAAGATGGGACGATAATAGACGCTACAAAGTGATTATGAGAAATAATGGTCTGAGAGCAATGAATTAAAACGGTTAGATATTTGCATGTTTTTCGAAGGGAACCAACTGGCCACTAGAGGAAGCGTGTTCCTACACACACAGATTAATAAAGTAGCATTGATATTATCAGATAAAGTAACACAAAATCAATGTTAAACCCATCTGAATAAATAGCTTGTAGATGATCTTTACACGATATAACGATCTACGGTAAACTCGATGTGGCTTCAGACAAGAATCTAGTGATCAATCAATCAATCAATCAATCAAAGGCCGTCACTCCTCTCGGTACGTAGGTCGTTAACCTCCCAGTGGCGTGTGCGGTCCTGGGCTGCTCTTTCTGCCTTTCTCCGGGTGTAATCATTTCATTTTAGTACCTTCTCACGTTCTCTTCTCCCCGTATTTTGTGTCTATCTCTCTCTCTATCTCTCTCTCTCTCTCTATCTCTCTCTCTCTCTCTCTCTCTCTCTCTTCCTTTGAGGATTCCATGTAAGAGCCTGTTGGCTATATTAGACTGTACCTTCCGCAGCGTCTGTCCTATCCAGCCCCATTTTCTTCTTTTAATTGGTTGTTCCAATGGCTGTTATTGGCTGATTTCCAATATGTCTTCATTCCTCACCATGTTCTGCCACTCTATGCCCATTATCCTTCGTTGGTATCTGTTAATGTCAAGTTCAGACCAGAATCTAGTGATGGACAAAGTTAAGTTTAAACTACAAAAGAACACAACATCTCAAGTGAATAGCGCTCGCTCTAATGCGGGTTACTAGAACATCTCAAGTGAATAGCCCTCGCTCTAATGCGGGCTACTAGAACATCTCAAGTCAATAGCCCTCGCTCTAATGCGGGCTACTAGAACATCTCAAGTCAATAGCCCTCGCTCTAATGCGGGCTTCTAGAACATCTCAAGTCAATAGCCCTCGCTCTAATGCGGGCTACTAGAACATCTCAAGTCAATAGCCCTCGCTCTAATGCGGGCTACTAGAACATCTCAAGTCAATAGCCCTCGCTCTAATGCGGGCTACTAGAACATCTCAAGTCAATAGCCCTCGCTCTAATGCGGGCTACTAGAACATCTCAAATCAATAGCCCTCGCTCTAATGCGGGCTATTGGAACATCTCAAGTCAATAGCCCTCGCTCTAATGTGGGATAATAGAACATCTCAAGTCAATAGCCCTCGCTCTAATGCGGGCTACTAGAACATCTCAAGTCAATAGCCCTCGCTCTAATGCTGGCTACTAGAACATCTCAAGTCAATAGCCCTCGCTATAATGCGGGCTACTAGAACATCTCAAGTCAATAGCCCTCTCTCTAATGCGGAATATCAGAACATCTCAAGTCAATAGCCTTCTCTCTAATGTGGGATTTTAGAACAAATCACTGCACTAGCCTTCACTCTAATGTGGAATATCAGAACAACTTACTGCACTAGCCCTCGCTACTGTCAGAAGAAACTGCAGCTCAGCATTACACTCAGCTGTACATTTAAAGCACTGAAGCAACTAGAAATAGGAGTTGGCGTTGATGACAAATAGGAACAGCTACAGAAGTTACAGAATACAACGTGCGAGAGACACCAGTACAACGATTGAAAAACTGCATGCAATCTCACAAATTTTGGAGAGAAGCAAAAAACAGACCATAAAAACTATAGCCACCAAATGCAAAGCACAGAAGAACTAGAGACAAATAAACTAGTCAAAATTGACATTATACAAGAGAAGTTACATGGGATAGCATAGCTGCAGTATCAGAAAAGTATGCAGCTCGGGGAAACTTCAAAGGCATTCTTGACACGATACTACCAGGAAACTACCAAAAAATTCCAATAAAACAGACAGATACAAGACAAATTGGGAAGAAGAATAACACATTTGAAAGAACAGAAGAAAAGATGGGTAGAATACTTTGAAAACTTCCTAAATAATGTGCCTACCACAAGTGAAACTCACATTTTACCTGCTGAAGAAGATATCAAAGTTACCTGTGATAAGCCAAGTAAAGAAGATATCAAAGTTACCTGTGATAAGCCAAGTAAAGAAGAGATCAAAGTTACCTGTGATAAGCCAAGTAAAGAAGATATCAAAGTTACCTGTGATAAGCCAAGTAAAGAAGAGATCAATGAAGTTCTTTCTGAACAATGAAAATGTGGCAGGGCCAGATTGGGGTACCAGCAAATATGAAAGCATCCACCCAAAAACAATAACGTTTTATTGGAAAGAGTGGATATATAAAGAACCTTTTAAAAGGGGAAAATAAAAGGTCATCTTTACTTAATAAAGGTCATCCACAAGTGTGTAAACATTATAGAGAAATACTCGTAGTAATCTTGTCTCTACCTGGTAAAGTGTTAAACAGCTTTATTCTGGAGATACTAAGATACATAGAAGACAGACAAGCTGGTTTTAAACCAAGCAAATATTCAAATCAAATAGCCATACTGGGAATTACCAAATGGCAGTCATAAGAATGGACTTCAAGTCTGTAAACCAACATTGATGAATATTTTTAAAAGTCTTTGACAGTTTGCACATAGATTCACTCTGGAAACAACTACAGCACTACGGGATCTCGCACAGGCGCACCAGCATTATAAATCAGACGTACGAGGACATTCGGTGTAGTATTAAGCACAAAGGACAACAGACAAAATCATTTAACATTAAACATTGGATTCTTCAGAACTGTCTTCTATCACCGATCTATTTAGGTTGACAGCTGATTGAATTATGAAAGAAACTACGGCCTTTGAGAGAAATTAAATTCATGGAACCTTATTTAAATGACTAGATAATCTGGGCTTTACAGACGATATGCTCCGTGTACACAACAGTCGCTCAACATGCAGACATAATCATTGTATCACAAGTCCCTCAAACTGCAGACGACATATTGATTGTATCACAAGTCATTCAAACTGCAGACGACATATTCCTTGTACCACAATAGTCACTCCAACTTCAGACAACATATTCCTTGTACCACAATAGTCTCTCAAACTGCAGACAACATATTCCTTGTACCACAATAGTCACTCCAACTTCAGACAACATATTCCTTGTACCCCAATAGTCTCTCAAACTGCAGACAACATATTCCTTGTACCACAATAGTCTCTCAAACTGCAGACGAATAGTATCCATCCACACGACACTCATTCTTCCACTTGTGGGAAAGAGCATTTCTCAGAACTGATGGATAGCGTGCGTGGCATTATGAACAAGAAAAAATAATAATAATAATAATAATGTTCGTGGAGGCGTCAAAAGCCCGTTGTGTCGATCGACTACTACCCTGCCCAACTGCAGAGGATGTGTTCATGCCTAGCGTGTCGACCGAAATCCATACAGACTCATCAGGTGGAGCCGTGTACTCCCTAGCCTTGGGATAAGGGCCGCGAGGAGTGTGTTAGATTAATTTTTGTGTCAACCTTTCCGTGTCTGTCCTTTTCAAACTCCCTGTTTTTCCGTGTCTCGCCGCCGAAGCTAAGCTTTTGATTGTGTCCACCTTTTGGTCAGCGTGACCCTTGATGTTCTGAGAATACGAGGTTGGGAGAGGTATCGTGTAACCTCCAGTGGAGGGAGGGGTGGGCAGGAGGAAGTCGGCTTCAGTCCCAGCTGAAATGTCCTTCAGTAGTGATAACCTGGACTGAACTCTGGTGTGCAGTTAAACGGAACGTTGAACTCCATCATGGACTAGTCTCCCACGACTTGAGCCAGGTGCAAAATGCAGCATAACAAACAGGATAACCGATCGAAAGCACATTCATTCTACAGAATAAAGTCCTTGATAACACCTGGTGAAGGAGTTGTGAAATATAATCCGAACAGGCGCCACCAAAATCAGAAAACTGGACACAAACACTGGAGCGAGTCGAGAGAGCAGCCACTAAGGCGCGGCAATCTTACTTATACAAGAAAAGCCAGTAATAAACAATAGTAAACAGGCAGAAATGTCATAACATAAAAAATACATAGAGAAACACTATCTAAGGAATATATGGGCCAAGGTGTATACAGATGTGTGTTCAATAACGAATGCACGCAGAATGAAAGTAGAGGAATCTTTATGAATCTAAGAAAACGACACAGATGGTAAGTTATCATTCGAACCATTTATAAGTAACTTCAAAGCAGAGGCAGAGACCTTGAAAACTGCAGCAGAAGTATTTCTGATGAATGAAAACACAAGGAAACAAATGGGGCCATTCATAGATAAGCTATGTGTGGTGGCAGAGATTGGGAAACCGACAAAATACAGATCTAAAGAAACTCTGGTAGGTACTCTCTTAACTATATTACCGATCCAAAAAAAAGTGGTGATCAATTGGATTCTCATTGTAACATACTTGGCAATCAGGAAGCGGACATACTGACTAAATATGACAGAACGCTGCCTCAGCCTAATATAGGTATAAGGAGGTTTACCTGGAGCAGATACAAGAACAAATGGTTAGCAGAGCATCGAGGAAAACAACAAATTGACGCTTACTACAAACACAACAGGGACGATCAGGTGGTGATCTTTAGTTTCCGCACAGGCCACAACAAATTATAATACCATCTATTCAACAAGCTAAAAATAGGACATACTGATGAATGAGTATGCGGCACTGATAAGATAACTGTTGAGCATCTGCTGCAGGAGTAACCAACATACGAATTACAGATAAGGCACATTTAGCCATCACCTGTTCGATTGCGAGACAAGCTCTATGCAGATACCAGTAACTTCATGTGAAACGCTGCTTTCTTTACTGACATGCAAGTTGAAGGTGACGTCTGAAAGTGTAAGAAGAAGAAGAAGAAGAAGAAGAAGAAGAAGAAGAAGAAGAAGAAGAAGAAAAAGAAGAAGAAGAAGAAGAAGAAGAAGAAGAAGAAGCAGCAGCAGAAGCAGCAGCAGAAGAATTAGCAGAAAGAGGAAAAAGAAGAAGAAGGAGAAGAAGAAGAAGAAGAAGAAGAAGAAGAACAAAAAAGAAGAAGAAGAAGATGAAGAAGAAGAAAGACTGCGATGCAAAATGTAAGAGTGGTTTTTGCCACTCTGGAAATCATTTGAAACTCTAAAATCATCCAAATGCGCACCACGCTAAAGATATCCAACTTCGATGTAAAGTCAATACTTTTACATGGAGTAGAAACTTGGAGGATGATCAAATGCAATATTTGGATATGATCAGGCGTTATAAAGAAATCTCTGACAACTATTATGTGTCTGCAGTGGCTCAGTAAGGTTACATATCAACGCTCTTGGGAGGGGGGGGGGGGGGGGAACTGGACAAAGAAATGGAAACAGAATAGCTTAGGAAGAAGCTGGCTTTCGATAGACCACACACTTATAAAATCCAAGCCAGTTTCATGTAGCAGTCTCTGTCCTGGAGCCCTCATGGAAAAAGAAGCAAGAGAAGGCCAAAAACACATTGAGAAGAGCATTAGAGGTCGAAAGAATAGAAGAGAGGGTGAAGAGAGAGAGAGTTAGTTGATGGCCTATACACCCCAGGGTTATATGGGCGAAGTGAGAGGGTTGGTTGGTGGGCTATGCACACAAGGGTGATAAGGGTAAAGAAGAAGAGAACACGTGTTATTGACGATATTATAGAAGATGAATACAAACAATGAAAAGCAAAAAAGCAGTAATGTCACCACAGTAACAGACAGAACATTGAAACCATCATAAATGGTAACAGAAGCATAAAAAGAATATATTCTATGCAAAAATCACAATGAAAACAATGTGAATGATCAGAAGATACGACTGGCAATTCAAATACATGTGGAAGATGTAAACAGATATTCAAAGAATAGCTGACCTTAAACAGGACAAAAGAACCAACGAAAAGGGAGGAAAAAAACACATTTAAAAAATTATACACAGAGAACGTGTCAAAAGAAAGTTTGAATATACAAATGGCATCAAAGCAACATTAATAGCACACAAGGAGAGGCAATTCTAAGAATTGACCTGACAAGTCACCAGTGGATTTTCGCGCCCAACAAAATATGAAACATAGGAGGCCACACCTCCGCACAGCGTCTAACGACACAAGTGGACAGACAGACAGACAGACAGACAGACAGACAGACAGACAGACAGACAGACAGACAGACAGACAGACAGACAGACAGACAGACAGACAGACAGACAGACAGACAGACAGACAGACAGACAGACAGACAGACAGACAGACAGACAGACAGACAGACAGACAGACAGACAGACAGACAGACAGACAGACAGACAGACAGACAGACAGACAGACTGACAGACAGACAGACAGACAGACAGACAGATAGATAGATAGATAGATAGATAGATAGATAGATAGATAGATAGATAGATAGATAGATAGATAGATAGATAGATAGATAGATAGATAGATAGATAGATATATAGATAGATAGATAGATAGATAGATAGATAGATAGATAGATAGATCGATAGATAGATAGATAGATAGATAGATAGATAGATAGATAGATAGATAGATAGATAGATAGATAGATAGATAGATAGATAGATAGATAGATAGATAGATAGATAGATAGATAGATAGATAGATAGATAGGCAAGTACAAATTCAGCAGTTTAAGTAGGCATGATAAACTAATATTTTCAAGTATTTAAAACAATCAACAATCAATCAAATTAAACATCCTGTCGCTTCTTTCGTTAAAGCATAGGTCCAACACATAATTTGACTTACCCTAACCAGCTGTTATGAAAGCTTGATTCCACTCAATTGCAGTGTTGTTTCACAGCATTCGTTTGTACTTTTGTGATATTGTCAGTCTCAAGCAAACACATTTTTAATCGCCTCTCATGACTTGCAGGGGGAAAAAAACAGTGGGTATATAACCTGCGCCCCAGAAACCCCACGGTTCCACAACCCATCAGCAGTCACAATACGACAGGGTTAGACATCATATAAGAGTAACAGCCTCGCTCTATTTGTGTCGAATTTATACCAGGACTAGAATTACACCGACTCTTTCTTCTTGTTATAATGCAACTCTGTTTGCCACAACTGTGCAGATCACAATTAGCAGATCTAGTTACATTGTACGATACAGTTAACAAATGAATCGTTTCGATTATATAAAAGATGTAAAATACAACACCATAGGCGTACAACCACCACTCCAAAAACATTTGGCTCAAGAGAGAAGATATCAGCTGTCCACCGAGTTTGACTCACTAGCATAATAGTGTCTATAATGACAGACATAGAGAGATAGACATATAGATTACCAGAAGATTTTGACAAAACGAGTCCAAGACGAGAAATTAATTAAATGCCTCCAAGAAATATGTCTAGATGGTAAAGCTATAAGACTGCTCAGTTATCCGTACTGTGAACAAACGGCTATAGTAAAATTAAAGAAGTTATGCTCTCAAAGTATATATGTGAAAAGGGGACTGAGACAGGGATGTGTATTATCCCCTTATCTTTTTAATATCTACACAGAACAAATATTCCAACAGATATAGGCGGTGCCAGGGATTGTCATTGAAGGAGTGGCAATGAATGACCTTAGATATGCGGATGATAAAGTTTTGATGGCAAAAAGTGAGCAAGAATTACAGGAGCTTGTTACAACAATATACAAAATAAGTCCAGACTTTGAATTAGATATAAACATAAAGAAAGCAAAGGCTTTGATAATTGGGAAAAGTGACAAGAAACCGCGTATGCAGATAAAAAAAAAAGCATTACTTGAACGGGTACGGAGTTTCTCATATCTAGGTCATATAATAATGGAAGATAGTAGGTGTGAAAAAGAAATCAGAAATAGAATATGTACTGCCAAGGTCTGATCATAAACAACTGCTGCCTTGCAGATAGGCTGGGGACAGCCAAAGGCTAAGGAGGGCATCCCTACAGAAACGCCTGTTGAAATCGGATGCACGGGGCCGCAAGCCTAACAAAACAGTGCAACGTAAATCACAGTATGATGGCAGTACAACCTATTCGAAAAACGCATGGCGCTCATCCTGCGGAGTCCCGCCAGGCAGCGATAGTGCCGGGCCCCACGCCTCGAGGGGGCCCACCCTTGACTACTGGTGGTCACCCACCCATGTGTCGTGGAGTCAAGGCACATGGCTATGGGGCAACCTCTATTGGCCAAAACCTCAAGACCCTCAAAATACTACAGTGGAATGCGGAGGGAGTCATTAACAAAAAACTTTCCCTTACACACCACCTGCATGAAGGTAAGATTGACGTGGCATGTATCCAGGAAACGCACCTCAACAATAACCATAAATTCTCAATCAGAGGATATCAGACCTTCCGTCTAGATAGAGAAGGCCACAAAGGAGGGGTCCTGATACTGACCAGAAACAGCATACCGAGTAGCGCGGTACCTGTCAATCACACCGGACAAGCAGAAATTGTAGGAGTTGACATAATGGCTCAAGAGACGAAGCTCCGCATTTTCAATCTGTACGGACCACCAAACAGAGACCTATCGCTCTCGAGTATGGAGGTCAGAGACTCATTTCAACAGCCACTCGGAGATATGGGGATACTCTGACACAGACAGCAGAGGTGACGAAGTGGAAGATTGGGAGATAGATGCAAATCTCTCCCTAATCAATAGGCCGGAGGATAGCCCTAGCTTCTATTCAAGAACATGGCATACCACCTCGACTCCAGATTTGGCCTTCTCCACACAGGACATACACCATAAAATAGACCGCCAGGTGCTAAATCAACTGGCAGGTAGCGACCACAGGCCGATCAGGCTAACCATTGACATGGAAGTAGGCCCACAGGAAACAAAACCGCTCCCACGTTGGAATTACAAACGAGCCGACTGGGACAGATTTGCAATCCTGACAGATGGGCTGTGTGAAACCATCAACACACGAAACACCAAAATGAAGCCCATGGTAGAGAGCCTAAGCAAGGCAATAATGCAAGCCGCCACTGAAACCATCCCAAGAGGAGCTAGGAAAAACTATAAGCCCTACTGGAATGATGAGTTGCAGAAAGTGGAAGATGCAGTAACAAATGCTAGGAACATGGAAGAACGAGAAAAATCCATGGAGGCAAACATCGCCCTCAAAGCCGCCGCGGCGAAGTACAAACACACGCTCAAGCAAACAGCAAGAGAAAGCTGGAAAAATAAAACGGAAAGTCTAAATCTGGACAAAGAAGGGAACAAGCTATGGAAGCTAGTCAGAGCCATGAACGACGAAACCCCGTCAAATAAACAAATTACTATCAAGCAGGGCGAGAACTTGATCACAGGTAAGAAAGCCGCAAACGCCTTTGTCGATCACTATGCCAGAGCAAACCACATCGAGGTCCCTGCAGAAAAGCATACAGACATTAGCGAAGAGCTAAAGGGACACGAAAACATAAATACGGCTCCCGAAGAGCACATGATGGCCAAACTAACAATGCGCGAAATGGAAGAGGCTATGAGAACACTAAAGAAAAGGAAATCTCCCGGAAAAGACGGGATAACAAACGAAATGCTGATGGGGCTGGGCCAAACAGCGAAGAGGAAACTACTATCAGTCCTGAACCAAAGCTGGAAAAGGGGTATTGTACCCCAGGCATGGAAAGATGCAATACTGGTACCAGTACCAAAAACAGGAAAGGATAAAACAGATCCAAATGGATACAGGCCCATAAGCCTACTGAGCTGTGTCGGCAAGCTGATGGAACGGATGATAAACACCAGACTGATGTGGCATCTGGAAGAAAAACGAATACTAATTCCACAGCAAGCCGGCTTTAGACAGCACAGATCCACTGAGGACCAGGTCATCCTCATAGCCCAGGAGATAGAAGATGCCTACCAGGCACAGAAACACACAGTAGCTGTTTGGGTGGATCTGGAAAAGGCATTTGACAAAGTCTGGAAGGATGGACTTAGAGTCAAGCTAAGAAGAAGTGATGTCTGTGGGAAGATGTACAAGTGGATCAACCACTACCTCAAACAAAGAACGGCCAGAGTCCAAGTACAAGGGCAGATGAGCAAAAAGGTGACACTCGAACAGGGAGTACCCCAAGGGGGAGTTTTGTCACCCACACTCTTCCTGGTATATATAAACGATATTACAGAGAATATACCAAGAAGAATCCATAGCTCAATGTTTGCAGACGATCTGGCTATGTGGACCTCTGAAAAGAATCTCACCATAGCAAGAAATCGGATGCAGACGGCCCTAACATCGCTGGAAGAGTGGGCGAACTCATGGCTGGTCAAAATAAACGAGGAGAAAACCACGTGCACAATATTCTCGCTCTCGTTAAAACCCCAAAGTACCAAATTAAGTCTAAATGGCAAAATCCTGCAGCCAAACGACAACCCAACCTATCTGGGAGTCACATTTGATCGGTGCATGACATGGAAAAGTCAGATCGAGAGAAACCGAATGAAAGCCAGAGAAAGAATGGCAATCATGAGGAAACTTGCTGGCACAAGCGGGGAGCAGACGAAGGCATACTAAAGAGACTGTACACTGGAAGAGTGAGACCAGTTCTTGAGTATGGCATTGCGGCATGGACAACTGCAGCGAAGGCGAACTTCGATAAAGTTAACAAACTTCAAAACCAAGCCATGAGAATTATAACAGGTGGCATGAAGTCAACGCCAATTGTAGAACTTGAAAAGATCACAAAACTGCAATCCATGACCGATAGAAGAGACTGCAGAGCCCAGCTGCAGTCAGAGAAACTCCGAAGACTGACGGACCATCCAATGTACCAGAGACTAAACAATTTGGGAAATGGGAAACTAAAGCGGAGAAACTTTGCAGAAATAGCCAAAGCAAAGATGCACGAAGATCCCACAAACACACAAACACCAAAACCCATCACTACTGTACGAAAACCTACCTGGAGGTAGGATATATTTCCAGAGGTGGTAGAAAATATACCAGGTATTGCAAACAAAAACTGCCAGACTGAAAAAGAAAGGAGAGACACTACCCTAAGCTTCATAACGAAAAGCTACCCAAGCATGGACTGGACCCATGCATACACCGACGGTTCTGTAACAAACACTACACAGAACGGAGGGGCAGGAGCATTCCTGAACCTACCAAATGGCAGACAAATAACACTGTCATTCGCTACTGGTAAGTACACAAGCAATTTCAGAGCGGAGGCAGAGGCACTGAGGGCGGCAGTGGAAGAAATGGTGACAAACAGTGAAAATGAGAGCCATATAGTTCTGCTGACAGATGCTCTCGAAGTAGTCACAGCGCTAAAAAGCCAGAAAAACACTGAGCTTAATGACCTAAGAGCAGCACTCTGCAAACTGTGCCAGCAGTCCGCACCAAAAAGGGTAGTGGTACAGTGGGTCCCGTCACACTGCAACATCCAAGGCAACGAGGAGGCAGACAGACTGGCAAAAGAAGGTGCAAGACTACCACAAACAGATACCAGTATGACGTACGAAGAGTCAAAACGGCTTATCAAAGCCAGATACATGACCAAATGGGAAACCGAACATACTGGTTACACCAAAAACGATGCCTATTACCAGTTGAACCGAAGAGAACAGGTCGTTGTCTTCAGACTTCGCACTGGCCACAACAGACTGAGGTACCACCTATTCAACAAATTGAAGATAGGGTGTACCGACGAATGCCCGTGCGGTACTGGTAAAATGACCACTGAACATCTGCTGCAGAACTGCCCGACATACGAGGATCAGAGAGAGCAGATGTGGCCATTACCAGTGGAACTGCAAGACAAGCTCTGTGGCAGTGTCGACAGCCTCAGGATGACCGCCGCTTTTTTCGAAAAAATAATGGTTACTGTCTGACTGTGTACGCAGAAGAAGAAGAAGTACTGCCAAGGTGGTATTCAGCAAGGTGCGACACGTACTGACATCCAAACAAATCAATCAGAATTGGAAAACGAGACTTGTCAGGTGATACGTATACTCGTCACTACTTTATGGCTCAGAAACATGTACAATGAATAACAAGTTTACGAAAACTGTATTGAAACCATCAAAATGTGGGTATATAGAAGATTTGGTCACATTTCTTGGAAAGAAGAAAACAAATTTGGAGTTATTGAAAAAGTTGGGAGGGAAAAGAGAATTAATGACCGATATCAAGGTCAGACAGTTACGTTATTTTGGTCATATGACTTGTTGAAGACAGACTGCAGGGTAGAGTGGAGGGCAGTTGTTCAAGGGGTAGACAACCTTTCAAGTGGGTGGATAACATCAGGAGATGGACTGGAAAAAGCCTCCCAGATTGCACCGTTACGGCAAGAGATAGAGTACACTGGAGATCCATTATAGCCGACCTTCGATGCGGAGATGGTACTTGAACTGAACTGATGTGAATATTAGTATAACAGATATCATCATCATGTAGCCTGTCCTTTGTAGAACGTCGCTCACATCACAGTCTGAAAAAAACTCATTCTCTTGCCAAAACTCCAGCCTCCGTCACAGTCATACCCAGGCATTCCTGGATATCTTGGTGCCATCATCTTCTTGGTCTACCCCTTCCTCTTTTGCCTGGCACCATACCTTCCACCACCGTTATGAACAGATAACACACGACAAAATTATAATTTACTTCTCTACTTTGTCAGTTGTGGAGTTACCAAATTTGATACTCACAGGCAGACAGTTTTCCGACATCTTGAATCATTAATTGCTGAAAACTGAAAAGTTACCCGTAACTTATTTTCATCTTCTTTGATTTCGTTTTTTGTTTCGTCGAAACTTGTTTATCCTATGTGCAACGTTTCCAGTTCACAACATTGATTCTTTTCTCGTGCTCGTGTTGTAACAGTTGATTTGGTGTATGCCTCGCCGTGCCCAGGATGTTTACATTTGTCTTGTTCTATATAAAATCTTCTCTACACTCGTCTGCGAGACATATGTTCAAACGCTTGCATTCTATTTCATACAGATTGCACTTAAGGTACTTACCTTCAAATTCTGAACAGCATATGTTTATCTGTTTATCAATAGTTCTTTAACAAAATAGATGAACACCTGCGAGACCCTTCCTATATCGTGTTAAATGTGAATCATTCACCTACACAATCAAATGAAAGCCATCTTGTCCATATTCAAGAAAACTGCAACATGAATTAACTGGGTTATAGAAAATCGTACTATTCTATTGGATTCTCTTCTACCGTGAGGAATAGATGTCCCTTTCTGGCTTGTGGATTACAGTTCTTTCTTTCTATACCCAACTGTCCTTAATTGTCTTTTACGACACGCCTGGCAGGTCACAATGTATCTGTTTTGTGTTCCTCCTCCAAACCCTAGGTACACACATGCGCGTTATAGATGTAACAGCTGATGCTCTTGGATTACATGAATAGCCTACATAAGTCCTGGTGAATGGCTTTACATATTATCTGTAGTTGAGGAATGCTCTGAAGCACACCGAACATTACACCTAGTTCCTGTCTGGTTCATATTTGTGCTGCACATATATAAACTATCTCGAAACACGCATACCTGTTCAACAAATTACCAGAAAGCCGTTAAACTATTTTAATGAATAATATAAATATATATATATATATATATATATATATTGGCTAATCTATCGTAAGACCGGTTTAATATTATCGGGGCATCGCTCCATCTGACACTATTCTCCACAGCTCTCTATTGTTCAGGACAAGTTTGCATTTTAACGTCTCAGCATAAGTTCATACTTTAATGTCTCAGCAAAGGTTTGTACTTTAATGTCTCAGCATAAGTTCGCAGAAAAAAAAATAAGATGGCTGCGCCTAAGCAATAGTTCAAGATGGTTCCTTACCAGCGGCGAGTCTAAATTTCCTCTGGTGTTAGTCATTCAGGGCTGGCGTAAGGACAAAAATTTGACTGGAATTAATGTTTGGATGACCACTTCTGCGTGTATCCACATTACAACGTTGTATTTTTTTGTTAGATTAGTTGCTAGTTAGTTTTGTGGTGTTTTCAATTCGAGTATTCTGGCAAGATCATCGCTCAGCTGTTCGAGGTAGGGTTTCGCTTTCGGTTACCATGTGACTGTATTGTTTCTAATCGGCCCAGTGCAAACGTCTGTACTTAACGTGTTTGGAGTCCTTCACCTTTTTTGAAATCAGTGCCGGTATAAAGGACATGTATAATGTTGGGCACAGTACATTAGGGACAGCCGGTCAGTTTTGGCTACAGCACTGAACCTACTCGATATTACACATGTGCTGACCTACTTTCACTGTGGCTGAAGTTACCTACCCCATCTCCGGTAACACGGGAGGTCAAGAGTAGGCTTGCACACCTCCGTATTATGAAATGACAATGTGTCATGCTGATCAGAGCAAGCAGTGGACATAAGACAAGAAAATCTACACACCCTAGGGGACGGAGAAGTGGTACTAGAAAGATATAGAAACGGTTTATAAAACCATCGTTACAATGTTCCGGAATGGGTGGCAGTGGTAACGACGTGTCAGTCATTCAACTAAAAAATAAAAATCACAAACTGGAAAAGCAATAACACAGTACTCTAAAATGTTTTAATGCAAATTCTAGAAGCATAGTAAATAAACGAGAGGAACTGGAAATGTATGTAGATGAAGAAAAGTCAGCTTTGATTTGGTTAACAGAAACATGGACATATGAGGACATTGCAGATAGTGAACTAGCGTTAGAGGGGTATACATTGTTTAGGGGGAATCGGATAGTTTGAGACATAGATAAGGGAGGGTGTGTTTTATTATACTGTAATAATTCAATTTTTTTTTTTTATTTTTTTTTTTTATATTCACATATCTGGGCAGCACGCTGTCGAGATCTGTCAGCCTAGACGATGAGGTGGCAAGCAGAATAGCAAAGGTGAGCACAGCCTTTGGTAGAATGCGCTCGATGGTCTGGGCACGTCGTGGCATCAGCGTCAAGACCAAACTCAAAGTCTACCGTGCAACCATCATTCCAACCCTACTATACGCTTGCGAAAGCTGGACTGTATACTCTGGACATGCAAGGAGGTTAAACCACTTCCACACAGGTTGCCTGAGGCGAATATTCCACATCCGATGGCACGATCGTGTCACTGACATCGAGGTTTTCTCGAGGGCTAACATACCCAGCATCCATGCACTGCTAGAAAAAGCACGACTAGGATGGGCCGGACACCTCGTCCGTATGTCAGACGAGCGGCTCCAAAAGAAGCTTCTCTACGGCGAGCTGAGAGAGGGGTGGCGCGAGAGAGGGCGCCCAAAGAAACGTTTTAAAGACGGTCTGAAGGACTCACTAAAAAGTTGCCAGATAGACATCGACACCTAGGAAGGTCTTGCGCAAAACAGATCTTACTGGAGAAGCGCAGTCAAATCGGCTGTAGCTGCCGGTGAAGACGACCGTGTTGTGAAAGCCCAGAGCAGACGCAAGACGCGGAAATCCCGAGCAGCGGGAACACCATCCCCTTCTACCAACTTCGTGTGCCCGATATGTAGCAGATGTTTTCGTGCTCGCATTGGCCTGTTCAGCCACATGCGCACCCACACCCAACAGGGAAATCTGTGACAAGGATGATGTCGGCGGTCCTCATCGACAACGATGGACAGCTATCTATATTATAATAACTCAATTACCATGACCATCAGGTATGACATATCTTCTAGTATCAATATTGAAAGTGTAATGTTAGAAATATGCGGGGGTGAAAAAAACGTTAGTTGGAGTATGCTACAGGTGTCCATCAAGTACTAAAGATGATGATACAGATCTCTTTCAAGCTTTAGAAATATCAAGTTCAGAGAAATTATTATAAATGCGGGATTTTAACTTTCCAGAAATTAATTGGCAGAAGATGGAAGCACGTGTAGAATCCCATCCATTTGTTAAATGCAAAGCTAAACATTGTTTATTTCAAACTGTTGATGACTGTACTAGAGACAGAAATACGCTGAACTTAATATTTTCTACAGAGAAAAATATGATTGCAAATGTTACAGTTGGTGAACTATTCGGCTCAAGTGACCATCAAATTGTCCTTTTGGATCTTGAAGCTATAAAAGATGATAGAATATATCCAATAACTCACGACTACTCTAGAACAGATGTACAGAAGTTGATAGATGCAGCAAGCCACAAAAATGGAAAATATATTTTTACTGGCGTAGATGTGCAGAACGATAAATTCAAGTCTTTACTCGATCGCCTGAAAAAGGAATTTGTTAAAAAAGGGCAAGAAATCATATCCAGGCAATTACAGACCAGCGAGTTGGACAAGCATTCTCTGCACAATATTAGAGTCTATTATCAAAGACAACATAACTATGTGCATTTGGACAAGTTTAATCTCATCAAGCATGGTTTTACTAACGGAAGATCGTGCTTAACAAATCTATTGAAATTCATGGAAGAGGTTATCAAAATGTTGGTTGGTGGAGAGCCAGTAGATGTTATTTATCTGGATTTTGCAAAGGTCATTGATAGAGAACCTTATCAAAGACTGTTTCGAAAATGGAAATCACATTTTATAGGCGGAAGAGTTGCCAATTGGATAGAAAATTGGCAGAAGGCAGAGAGCAAGCATAAATAAGTACTCTTGACTGGTGTGCTGTTATTAGTGGAGTGTCTCAGGGATCGGTATTGGGACCAATTTTGTTTTTGATATATATAAATGATTTGGATAATGATATCGCATCCATGATTGTAAAATTTGCGGATGACACAAAAGTATACAGTAGGGTCTCTTCTCTGGCAGAAGTGGATCTATTGAGATCAGATTTAGCTACTATTCATTAATGGTCTGTGAGCTGGCAGATGGAGTTTAATGTAGACAAATGTACAGTCATTTACATGGGTAGACCAAATATGAAACATAATTGCATGATGGGAGTGAACAATATTATAAAGATAGAAAAGATAAGGGACCTAGGTGTTATAATAGATCATACATGTAAGGTGCTAGAGCAAGTCCTGGTGGCTGCGAAAAAGTCTAATGTAATGCTGGGTATGATTAAAAGAAACATTACACATCGAAGCAAGGAAGTGATAGCCCTTATCACAGACTGGATATAGACATGATAGAAAGGATACAAAGAAGAGCTACAAAAATGATCGAGGGACTCTAGAATTATAGTTATGAGGAGAAACTTAGAAAAGCAAGCTGGTCTGCAGTATCAAGAAAAGAGAAGAATTGACTGAATACACGTTTATAAATTAATGGAAAGGATAAATTAGACTATAACAAGTTTTTCAAAGCTCAACTGACTACAAAAACTAGACGGCACAGTTTCAAATTATTTAAAGGCAAGTCCAGATTGGATATTAGGAAACATTTTTTTTCAGTCAGAGAGTGACGAATGCTTGGAATGCTTTGCCACAGGATGTGGTGGAGACAGGGTCAGTTAATGCGTTCAATAATAGATTGGATGATGACAGTCATTTTTAAAGTGGAATAAACTGGTTGTATACAGACTCTGTAGATTCTTATAAACTAGTATAATGAAGTTATGTCTGTGCTCTCGACTCGCTTCGGTGTTTGTGTTGTTTTCCTATGCTTGGTGGTTCCTGTTCGGATTATATTTCACAACTCCTTCACCAGGTGGTATTATAGAGTTTATTCTGTGGAATTGATGTGCTTTCGATCGGTTATCCTGTTTGTTATGCTGCATTTCGCTTAAGCCATGTGGGACCAACGTTCGGCTTAACTGTACACCATAATTCAGTCCATGTTACCACTACTCTAGGACCTTTCAGATCGGACTGAAGCCGACTTCCTCCTGCCCGCTCCTCCCTCCACCGGAGGTTACACGATACCTCTCAAAACCTCGTATTCAGAGCACAGCAAGAGTCACGCTGACGAAAAGGTGGACACAATCAGAAGCCTCGGCGGCGGGACACGGAAAAACAAGGAGTTCGAGACGGACAGACACGGAAAGCCTGACTCAAACATTGGTCTAACACACTTCTCGCAGTCCTCATTCCAAGGCAGCGGAGCACTCGGCCCCACCTAGGGAGTCTGTATGGATCTCGGTCGACACGCTACGCATGAACACAGCCTTAGCAGTTGAACGGGTAGTGATCAATAGACACAACGGTCATTTGACGCCTACGCGAACATTATTATTGAAAGTTCATACTTTAATGTCTCATCATAGGTCTGTACTTTAATGTCTCAGCAAAGATTGTACTTTAATGGTTCTACATGCATGCCATGAGATGTAAACGTGAGTTTTCGTGGACTTCTTTCCTCTTCTTCACCTGCATCTTGTCCCCTATGATTTTCTATAAACAACTTTCATGCCGCATACTGTGTCCCTGCCAACTCAATATTCGTGTTTGTATCATTTTTTTATATTTGTTCATATGTTCTTCTTTCTGTCCATCTCACTCTTTCTATTCTACCTTAACAACACATTTCAAAAGCTTCCATGATCTTTTCAACTTTTTCTTGCAATAGATCATGTTTCATCTCCACACAGGGAAATGTGCCATACATGTGTAGTGAATATTCTATTTCTAAGTTCTATCCTGATATTCTTTGAGGTTAGCAATTTCGGTTTGTTCTCTTAGGAACTCTTTTACCAGTGCAATGCCTACTTGTACTTTCTTATCAATGCCGTATCTGTGAGGGTATTGAAACAGGTATGACTCCTGATAGCGGTTTTGCGGATGTGATCTCGTATTGACAGTGATAGTGTTCTTCGTTCCATCCCTCGTTGAGTAGCTTGGAGTAGCGCCATGTCATTTTTTCTTAGGTTCCACGCCTCGCAGTCATATACCCTGACTGGAATGACCAGTTTGTTGAAGGTGTCAGCTCTCGCTTTGTTGTTTTTCATCTATTGAAGTACTGTCTTGATGGGGTTGAAGCTGAGCCAACCTGCAAATAACCTTCGTCAGATCTCCCTATGCATGTCATGGGAGTTGGTAATTTCTTGGCCTAAATAGACGTCCGAATTCACGTTTTTGTCGGAATCAGCTCCAAGACACACTTCCATCAGGGACAGAAACTGTTCGGTATGTATTGTGTCTTTCGTCTATTTATGTTTAGACCAACTGTCTCGCTTGCGTTATTGAGCCCATTTAGACATTGCTCAGCTGCCTTGATTATAGCCATAGTTTTTGTTTTTAATGGGTTTTTTTCATACCAAACTCGTTGGCGCTGCTGCTAATTTTTGTAAATCTACTTTTAAAACGTTGAAACTGATCCACCCACTATGACTTGATCTTTGGCAGAATTATTGGCTTTCATTTTCGTATCATTGACTTTGACACGGCTATTACAACACCCAACATCTTTTTCCATCATCATCTCAGAATATGTGTTAAAGAGACTCGAGGAAAGCAGGCAACCCCTTCAAACTCCCTGTCTTATTAAGACTGGATCTGTTGGTCATGTTATTTATGATTGAAATAATCGATAATCGCCTTTTGGGTTTTGTTTGTGTTCTCTTCTCGGTGCGGTTTCTAACTATAACGATTCTTTTAAATGTTGATCAAATTTCATTTTAATCAACTTTAAACATTTTTTTTTTCAATTTAATTTTTCTCACTATATAAATTCACAGAGTCGCCGCAGCCTCACCTTATTTTAATTCCATACAAAGAAGATCCCTTGTAATTCTGCCATCTTCCATCCTCCGAGTGTGTCCCAGTCATCTCAGTCTTTGAAGACTAAGCATGACAAAGGCCGTGACATGGCTTATTCTCTCCAATACTTCTGCCCTGCCACCTAACTCTCGGGATTATGTGCAGGAACCCCTTCTGAAAGCTGTTAAGCCGTTTCTCCTAGTGCGTGTTAGTAGACCATATTTCACTGCCACAAAGAAGTGTGCTGAAGTGATTAATATGCCTGATAAACAAGGATTTTTGTTTTAAAATTGAGCTATTATTCTCCCAAGCCCGTTATTTTTAGTCTGCTCATTGTTGCTGCTGCCTTCCATATCTTGATATTGATTTCTTGGTCTAGGGATAGTTTATTATTGACTGAGGATTCTAGGTAAGTAAAGTGATCTGCTACCTCGAGCTTCTCATTAACAGTAGAGATTACTAGTACCTTCCACCAAAGCCGCTGAGAATATTCGGCGTAACTGTTTTACTCCTAAGAATCCACAAGCTTTAATTACATCGCAGGTTATTCCGTCCACGCCGACAGCTTTACAGTTAAGGCTTTCTTTCTTTTACAACTTCCTGAAACTCATTTATTAATATTTCCTTTTTTAAAATTGTTTTTTTGTGTTTTTTTTTGTAGCAGACTAGTTGTCCTGACCACTTGGAACAATTATTATTCAGATATGTATCAGACGAATCTCTCTTTACCCTAATTACTTCCAATCTTACAATATGCGTAAATGTAACTCGAAAAACGTTTCCTTCCCCCCCCCCCCCCCCCCCCCCCCAAATACAAATCTGTAAAAATGTTAATTTGAATAATTTGATAGGATCTTATCAATACAATACTAAGCTATCATTTTCAGAGCTCCCTTATCAGGATTTCTTGACATTTAGCCCAATGTTGCCTCTGTAACCTAACCCCAGAAATATATGACTTGATCAATTCTAATCTATTTCTATCCCTAACAAAATCATCTATTATCTAGCTTTGTTCTTAGTTCTTGTTTCTCGTCTCCTATAACGTGTCTGACCCCTAGCTTTCTGACAGCTTCGTTATTTCGAGTATCGCTGTTAAATTTTGAAAATTTGTAGGTCGATTGCATTGAGATATAATCCCTGGTGCTTTGCCTACACCTCTTTTTGGTTTTCCACTCCCATTTTCTGAACACAATGGTTTTACACACTCTTATCTGACATTTGGTTATACACACTCTTTTCTGACATAGGCTTTTACACACTCTTTCCTGACATAGGGTTTTACACACTCTTTTCTGACATAAGGTTTTACACACTCTTTTCTAACATAGGGTTTTACACTCTTTTCTGACATAGGGTTTTACACACTCTTTTCTGACATTAGGTTTTACACACTCTTTTCTAACATAAGGTTTTACACACTCTTTTCTGACATAAGGTTTTACACACTCTTTTCTGACAGGTTCTTACACTCTTTTCTGACATAGGGTTTTACACACTCTTTTCTGACAGGGTTTTACACACTCTTTTCTAACATGGGGTTTTACACACTCTTTTCTGATATAACGTTTTACACACTCTTTTCTGACATAGGGTTTTACACACTCTTTTCTGACATAAGGTTTTACACACTCTTTTCTGACAGGTTTTTACACACTCTTTTCTGACATAGGGTTTTACACACTCTTTTCTGACCGGGTTTTACACACTCTTTTCTAACATGGGGTTTTACACACTCTTTTCTGATATAACGTTTTACACACTCTTTTCTGACATAGGGTTTTACACACTATTTTCTGACATAAGGTTTTACACACTCTTTTTCAGACAAAGGTTTAACACGACTTTTTCCTCACAAAGGTTTTACACACTCATTTCTGACAAAGGTTTTACACGACTTTTTCTTACATAGGGTTTTACATACTCTTTTCTGACATACGGTTTTACACACTCTTTTCTGACAAAGGGTTTTACGCGACTTTCTCTGACATAGGATTTTCCATACTCTTTTCTGACATAGGTTTTTACATCTGTTTCTGTTCTGTTTCTAAGAATCGACGTCACTGCACTCTGGGCATCTTAATAGGTGCTCGGTCTCTCTCAGCAAATGGCGTAAGGTATGGATGCTGATGGTCCCTGTAGCTCGCTAGTTGAACACGTGCCTGCTTCATCCTCTCATGCGCCCCACTCCGCTCGAACCTCGTTTAATTTCGAAACTTTGCAGACTTTGGATTGCTGCTTCGTGTATTGCGGTGTCCTCATCTAGCAGGCGGTCATTTATTGATTTCAAAATGTCACTTCTATCTATCACTAACATGCCTATGATGGGAGCTTTAGGTCTGTCTTCTTTCCAAATGTGATCTCCAATTTCTTAAACGGGATCAAGATGCCGAGCAGCTCATGAGCTGCAGTGGTCAGCGACTCATACCTGACTGCTAGCATCAGGGCCAGCGAACCAAAGCTGCCAAGACCCTTCTACTCCTCCACGCGATGATCCTGAATAACAGGCTGCAGCAGGGCAGACTGGCTAAGGAGAAGGGATCGAAGAGGGAATGCTAACCCTGTACTCAAAAAATGCTTGCTGAAGTCGGATGTGTCGGACCGAAAGATGCAAATATCGCAGTCAAGCTGTAAACTACGACACAACACATTCCGTTCTCTGGACTATATTCTGCTACTTAAGCCCTTTCAGTGTTTGGTAGTGGGAGATTGAGAATGAACGAAACCAAGCCAAGCCAATTTCTTCAACCACAACTTTTAATCTGCCTTCTAAGCTCCGCGTCCTTTCATCATTGGTGATGGGAGCTAATCACGTGATACTAAACTTCGTTGCCTAGTCAACCATCCCTTTGCCTAATTTCAACCAATGAAAAGTTCCATTCGGAACAATGACGAGCTTTGCTTGAAGTGACCGAGATACATTCAATCTGTGTCCGAACTCTGGGTTTGGTCATTATTTCTGACCCATCACTTTGCTTCCTACCTGCCTGTTTGGAGTGGCCTGTTTGAATCGGAATAAAGACAAGCTACATTGTTTTCCGTGATCGGATCCGTGCAACAGTGTCAAGTTGTTCTTGTTGAGCTAGAATGGATTAAGTGTTCCGTTCGGGTTGAGGAGATCTATGAAATACTTTCTCCATCGCGTTTTCTTTTTCTGGGTCTAAAATCGACGTCCCGTGTTTGTCAGTTATAGTTATGGTGGGGTTAAGTTCTCGTCTCTAACTTTCAATGTCCTGACACTCTTAAAGAAATCTCTTGACTTCTTGCTACATAAGACGCTATTTGTTCACCGTTTTTATTCCATGCGTCTGCTTTGGAGTTCTTGATTACGTTTTTCGAATGCGTTCTGGCGTCTCGGTAAGTTGCACAATCCTCTTGTGACTTCTATTGCAACCACTTCTTGTATATTTTCTTCTTTGCTTTTATTGCCTCATATGAAAGATTATTCTACCACGCTGTTCTTTTCCTTTGGATTCCTCGAAACGTCTTTCTACCGCATTTTGCGTTCACCATGTTCAACAGTGCTGAATTGAACCACTGCCACCCATTCGTTACATTGTTAGATGTTACTGGCAAGAACTAGTTTATGTTTTTCATTTACGTTATATGTCTGTGCGGATGTCTTCCTCCCCTAGTTTTACCATGTTTGTGACGTATATATGTCTTTGCATCGGCTATTTATTTTGTCTGTAGGCATTTGGGTTAGTATTATAGGGCGATAATCAATCTCCAAAATGAAGTTGGGGAATACTCTAGAGTCGCCTATTCCTGATCCTTTGTCCCCCCCCCCCCGGAATAGTATGAGTGGCCTATTCCTGATCCTTTGTCTCCCCCCGAATAGTATGAGTGGCCTATTCCTGATCCTTTGTCTCCCCCCAAATAGTATGAGTGGCTTATTCCTGATCCTTTGTCTCCCCCCGAATAGTATGAGTGGCCTATTCCTGATCCTTTGTCTCCCCCCGAATAGTATGAGTCGCCTATTCCTGATCCTTTGTCTCCCCCCAAATAGTATGTAGTGTCCTGCCGAAGACGGATGTGTCGGACCGAAAGGTGCAAATATCGCAGCCAAGCTGTAAACTAGCGATACAACGCATTCCGCTCTCCGGACTACATCCTGCTACTTGCGAAGACCTGTACAGGGCTTGGTAGCGGGAGATTGAGAACGAACGCAGAAGAAGAAGAAGAAGTATGTAGTGTATTGGGGGTTATCTGACTATATTATTATATCGCTACCAAGTTTGAAAATGGTTTTTCTGTGCTAGAAAAAGGTATCTGTTTTAATGAGCCTTTGTTGAAGCCATGGGCAGACAAGCTCTTCCCCATTGCTATCGGGTTTGGGTGTACAATCACTCAACGCGCCAAGATAGGTCTCACGTGTATATTATTTCCCCCCTTAGCCGTTGAAATCACCCATCACTATCAACTCGTTTTGCTCATTCTCCTTAGCTGTGACTTGTACACATTCTTGACGAAACCACTTCTACCCTCCTCGCTGCTGCTGTCATTACACGGGACATACACTTGGATCAGGGTTGACGTTCTCGTCTGGTCTGTACATTGCAGCCGTATGATTCTTTCCGATATATGCGCTATAAATGTTCTGAGTTTTGTCTTCTCCGGATGTATTACAAAACTCATGGCATGCTTTTCTCTACCGCACAGTCTTACTTCGCTCCCTATTAAAAGGTAGTCGCATGGACCTCCTTGCTATTTTGACACTTTTACCTTAAATCTTATAATATAATTATTTATACCTTTGTATTTTTCGCGAATGTGAATATCTCTACTCCCTTGTCGCCTCAACCACTATTATCTAGTGTCGCTATTCTGGTAGAAAGCTTCTTTCCTTTTCGCCTGAACTATCCCCCATCTACGCAAAGCTCCTTTGTGTCAGAATAAGGACGGCAAACCCAGTCTTAATAATGCCGTACTGAAACTGGCTTGAGCCGGGTCAAAAGGCGCATATCACAGCTTTGTTGTAAAATTCGACAACTTCACAGCGTCCGTTTTAGGACGAATGCCAGAAATAAAGAGAGAGATAGAGAGAGAGAGAGATAGAGAGATAAAGAGAGAGAGAGAGAGAGCTATGTTTAAGGACAAACATTTCTCAGACTGATACTCCCAACATATCTTCGCGGTCTTCATTTAGCTCCTTCTGAGGCATAGGGCCACGACTGATGACAGTTCCTGGCTGAAAGCTTGCACCAGAACACGCTTTGTACTTTCTGCAGCAATCTTCCTCTTCGTGACCAGACTGTTAGAGAGTTGTGCACTAACTGCTTTAGTCGCATATTTAACACGCATAGCGGTGCAATGGTTCTCTTTTTTATTTCCTAGTAAATGTCTACGGGCTTCAATAGAAGTTCTCAACATTTATCGGTCAAACGGAACTACGTGACTCTGACTGTCACGTGACTTTCGTCCTAATAATTAAAGAATGTTGGTTTATAACAAGTTTATTTTAAAGGTTTACCTTCCTAGATTCTATTGGTGATGACACGTTCTCCTAGATTATATTGGCGATGACACGTCCTTCCTAGATTCTATTGGTGATGACACGTTCTCCTAGATTATATTGGTGATGACACACCGTTCCTAGATTATATTGGCGATGACACGTCCTTCCTAGATTCTATTGGTGATGACACGTTCTCCTAGATTATATTGGTGATGACACACCGTTCCTAGATTATATTGGTGATGACACACCGTTCCTAGATTATATTGGTGATGACACACCTTTCCTAGATTATATTGGTGATGACACACCTTTCCTAGATTATATTGGTGATGACACACCTTTCCTAGATTATATTGGTGATGACACACCATACAGCCTTTGACGATAGTATTTTTGGTTTCATTAGGATATATTGGCCAGTATATGCATGTATGTGTGCATCTGCTTGTAATGTGTTGTCTGTGTTCCAGGACAGCAGCCTTGTCATTCCTTTATGTACCTGCAGAAGGGGTCATACCCACATAAGTGCATGATATGTCCAGTCAAACTGAGCACCACGTGATTTCGAACCCGGTATGTTTGGATTGCAAACCAAGCCTGTACTCGATTTACACCTGTACACCACGTGATCCAACAACGATCAAAAGACAATTATGTACCTGCACTCGAGCAACATACGTAACGAACAACAAAAAAGAAAGCGAATTAATGGCCAGCCTGGAATTCGAAATTAAATATGAAAACTCTGTCAATAAGTTCAACAAATTCATCATGTGATAACTGCATATTGAGCTAGAAAAGAAGAATATACAGAAATCGAGAGGCTATGAGTTATCTTCCTTGGGCTTTTAACACGCATGGAGAAAGCAGAGTTGAAATTTGCATAAACCAAGTAACAGCTTGCACGGTAAATAAATTAGACAATATAACGGCAGAGTTTGAAAGCAGGTAGAGAAACGAAGGAGCGAATACTGATATAATACACGGATCCATTAACTGCGAGAATGCTGTCACTTCTAAAACCAGAAGCAAATCGACATGTTCTAACGAGACATCATCGACGCACAATATCAAACGCTCGGGAACACACACAAATACATACGGACATACACACACATACATATACACAAACACATACACATGCACACACGCACACACAAGCACACACACATAAACATACACAAACAAACACACATACACAAACACACACACACAAACACACACACACATACACATACACACACACACACAAACACACACATAAACATACACAAACACAAATAAACTAACCCATAACACACAAACACATAACAATATTACACTTTAACAATAGAAGTACACATGTTGAATTCCATAATGCTCTGTCTGCTCTTTCTTTGACTGATATGAAATTACACTGCGTACGAAACGTCTATGTCAATCCTATGTAAAGGAACATTAACCCTTACCTCACATTTATCAAAGGAACCGACTACAAAAACTAGAAATATTTTTACTGAACTTTATTGTGTTGTTGTTTTTTCGATCAGTATCCATATCTTTTCTCTCTTTAAATACATTCTTTAACTTATCTATTTCTTCATTTTAATAATTGGAAACAACATATTTTGTTTTTTGCATAAACACACTTTGTTTTAAAGATTTTATATATTTTTATTTCGACTTGAAAAATTACAATGCATTCTTGGTGGATTCTCTTTTCTACTTTACAGCCAGAACATGAAAGCGTCTTTAATTTTGAAGAGCTATGGACTCAGAAGATCTAGCTTTGTGGAGGTAATAGAATATAATTTTCACCTTTTTTTTCCATTGTCCTTTCTCAAATATGACGTGAGGTTGCTTTGTTCTCTTGATAGATTAAATGCATGCCTTACCTTCAGTTCAGTTCAGTTCATCCCGTAACCCATCAGGTCGTTGGGGCACACATGAAGACACTCCCAAAATCCCACGCCATCCCTCTCTGTCTGTCGCCGCCTGACGTATCTCACCGGGACGAAGGCCTGACCACTCAGTGATGTTGTCCACCTATCTCTTCCTTGGACGTCCTCGCCCTCTCTGTCCCGGTACGGAACCAAAGAGTATCGAGTTGGTAATTCCGTTGGACCTCGCGACGTGCCCGCACCAGGCCATCTTTCGTCTTTTGATAGCTGTGAACAGATCTCCAAAAGGACTAATAGCGTCTTCAACTCTCTGACGGATTTCTACGTTCGTGACACGATCTTTATATGTAACATTTCGGAGTTTTCTATAGCACCTCATTTCCATTGCATGCATTCTGCCCTGGATATCTGCTGTAATGGTCCAGGTCTCGCAGGCATACAGAAATATTGATAGCACCAAAGAGCGCATTAGTCTGACTTTTATGCCGAGGGCGAGGCGCTTGTCTCGCCATAATGGTTGCAGCCTAGTCATCGCCGCTGTTGTTTGTGCTATTCTTGCAATTACCTCTGACTTCGATCCCTCTTCGCTGATCAATGATCCAAGATATTTGAAACGTTTTACCACCTCAAGTTCCTGCCCATTTGCAGCTATTACAGATTGAAACCCTGCTACGTTTTTGGTCATGAGCTTAGTTTTATCAGCATTTACTTTCATACCAAAACTCAGGTCCGTTATATCCAATCTACCAATCAACTCCTGGAGTTCCCTTTCTGTGCCTGCCAATACATCAATATCATCAGCAAAGCGGAAGTTTGTGTCTTACCTTGGCAACGCCTTTTTTAATACTGTATAGTTAGTTACCTTTCATGTCTGACCTTACCCTGAAACTAGTGTCATACCGGAGGCTTGTACTCGCAAATTATTTGGTTACAATCTGACTGTATTCTGATAGATGTCCAAAACTATTGTATTTGTATCACCGTTATCTGATATATGTCAAAGCTAACATACGAGAACAAGTCAGTCAATAGATCACACTCTGATGTGGTATAGCTGGAAAATGTAGTTGGTAGTTTCTAGAGGTGTCACTGGATAACAGCAACATCCAGCTTTGGGATTACTGAAGGGAGCAAGCGATAAGTGCCACATGCTCGTGCGCAGTAGAGATATAAAATGATGTCCTTGCTCATAGAGTTAACAATTAAAGAACAGCGTAATGTTCTGCGTTTCATTTGAGGGGCATAGTGACTTCCTGAGAAGGATATTAAAAGGAAATGCTTCCTGTTTATCGTGAGAAGTATTTGTCACGTTAAACGGTGTATGACTTGGTCGATACATTTTCGCAAGGTCGCCCATTAATTGCTGCTAAAGCCCGATGTGATCGTCCTGTTCAGATTGCGAAAGAGGCAGCTGCGAAGGGTGGGGACGATGAATCGACCTGGCAGACGACCAACAAAAGACTGTAGCAACTGCAATAGGGTGTTTGAATAGTTTAGCCTACACAATAATGCCTGATAGATCTTGACCAATTGAATTTTTGTTTGCTGGTGGCGGGGTTATGTGTTCACATATATAGGTGAGGTAAGGGAGATTTTGATATGGGAAGATGACTTTGCTGGTGGCATGGTTTTGCGTTCACATAGGTGAGGTAAGGGAGATTTTGATATGGGAAGATGACTTCGCTGATGGCATGGTTTTGCGTTCACATAGGTGAGGTAAGGGAGATTTTGATATAGGAAGATGACTTCGCTGATGGCATGGTTTTGCGTTCACATAGGTGAGGTAAGTTGAAGGGTGACGTAAGAATGTGATTTTGCTGTGACATGTACGTATTGTTTTTGTTAATCACATCAATCTCATTGTGAAATAACAATGTGACACGCTCGGCACAGCTGATGATCTTGTGTCATGTACGTATCATGTCATTTGCAGAACATCACTTCTTACAACTGCCAACCTATTTACCTGTTATAAGTTTCTTGACAGGTGTGCAGTACTGTAGGCTGTCCTTACTTTCTGTACGTGGAAGAGCGATCGCATCGTGGAAAACAATCTGCTTCTGCCAGAACATATTTACCAGACAAAATATCAATATGTTATATTGTTGAGCTACCACTATTGAGCTGCTTGATACGTACAGCCAAGAATGGCAATATTGAAAACATATACTACAATCTAGTGGAGCGCAGTGGTTAGCGCGCTGGCTTCGCATCTGAGTGGTCCTGGGTTCATACCCCAGTTGAAGCGGTAATGTTTTTTTTGGGTCGACCCAGCCTTAAATGGGTACCGATTCATTCCGAGAAGTAAAAGCGGCGAGGTAGACGAGATGGCTACCGCCCCCATATAGCCGAGCCTTTGAAATGTGAGATCGCTAACACATCACACCCCTACGGCAGTAATGCTATGGGTAACTTTACTTTATACTACAATCTATTGTTGTATGAATATAGTTGAATGAGATCAGCATACTGAAATGCCACTAACAATGTGATATTTGAGGTCTATGTTCAGTTATTTAATCAATAGTTATATTTATTCATACCAACAAGAACAAGGACCAAAACTCGAATATCTCATTTCTATACTGTATACGATTTGTTGGCTTGTGATACTAATTTTCAATACCTTGGAATAAGCCATATGCTATATGTTTGCTACACGTTGAACCTGCATGTTTGAGATGTGCATTTCGTACACATGTGTGTTATAAACCTTGCTGCAGTTATTCTGTGCAATCATTCAACACACAGACATCAGTGCTTGTAAGCCCACATATGGATGAATCTGTAACAGCAAAACGTATACTGGAAAGCAAATGATTGTTTATACGATGCTTGGCGAATCGAAAATAGAGCTAAAAATGACATTTGAATGGCACGTTTTACTACATAGTTTCCTTTAGCGAGCAAAATCCAACACCGCATCAAACTATTTCTTATCTTAAACTTCTTTTTGGACAAAATTATAACAAAATCTTCGTTAGTTTAAGAAAACATCAAAAAATCGATCGCCCAGTATTGTCTGTTTTAACGCACTGTGTACCAATCCCAAAAGCTGCGCAAATATTTGTCTTTGGGTAATTATCTAACAGCGCCCGAATGTTCCCGAAGACTGATAGGTGAATAAATGAGGGCAATTCTGTAAACCTACAAGGCGACTATGAAGGGTCGGGCATTGGTCGGCTATCTCATCTTGTAGGAACTTTAAACCACTAAACCTTAAACAAATACACACAATTCAATTTTTGTTATAAGTTATAACTCAACCATCCAAGACAGTAGAAGGTCCAATACAAAGAGGAATAAAACCCCGATGCAGAGAAAGCCTAAAGAATCATGTTTTAATTGTAGGAACCTCTCCAACGTTGGTTAGAACAGAAGAAGGTTGATCAGGTGGCAGAGAATCGATATTCTGGGACTGAATAAAATAGAGGAAAGGAGTGGTAGGAGAAAATTGAGCACATGGAATTGATGATGTCCTCTGTGCACAATGAAGAAGGCACACAACATGCTATCAAAAAGCGGCCAATAGGTAGGCATTAGTATACTCAGCACAATACTAGTAGAAGACTGTTGCAGAAATTTAAGAAAAAGATTTTCCAATGTTACACCAAAATAAATGGCAGAATACTCAGTTAAATACATATGTTGCTCCATGTTTCAAAATCACGTGGACAATATGAGAAGGAAAGACATTACGATTTTGGTGGGCGATCAAGTGGCTACGGTTGGGAATGATTATATCGGTTTAGAATCGGGGCTAAAAATGAAATGGAGTTACTTAGGGACATCTCTGCTTTAAATGAACTGGTGAATGGGGAGTGCATACTGCCACATCAAATAATCCACAGAGCAATATAGATATCATCAGGTCACATAACAGAAAACCATATTGACGATATTTGTATAAACAAAAGTTCAGAGTTGCATGATATATGTGGAGGGAAAGACATGTTATCAGACTACCAGCATCTTATATCAAAAATAAAGCTTATACTTTAAAGATGTACATAAAGATGTAACTATAAACACCAGTTGAGTGTGGTGTTGATCAGAAACAAGGTCGTACAAGAAATATTTAGTCACGATTTCAAATGGATGTCTGGTAATACTACAGCTAGTTTAAAAAGAGTGGATAAGAACAGATGTGCAAGGTACAACATAGGCGTATCGATACTTGTAGGGAAATCCTGGGAAAAGGTCACGCTAACGCAAACAAATTGATCACAACAGAAGCTATAGCAAAGATAAAATAAAGAAACACGAAGAGAACAGGTTTGAACATAAACAAAATCAGAAATGCTAATCTTAAGGGTCAGGAAACATACACTGAAGACATGCTGAAGTCGTATGCACTGGGCCGACAGGTGCAAAATAAAAACCACAGTACAGTGCACACTGCCTTGAGGATTAGAGAAATAAGGTGAACGCAGCAAATACACTGAAGTCAACAAAGAAATAAGGAGCATCAAACAAGACGAAAGAAAATATTGAGGAGTTGATGAAAGATGCAGAAGAATCTACAGCAAAAGGAAATTTGATGAACATGTTTTACAGTTCAAACAAATTAATCGGAATATACTAGGAGTGTTCAAATGAAATCGGGCCAAAATGCAACAAATGAACATACGGATAATGCGATTGATGACGTCATTTATTTTGTAAACAGCACATATGCTGTAAAATTCCATTTTCCTCTGACTCATAGTTTTCTCAGTAGACCGTTGAAAACATAGCGGGTGTGATGCGGATTCCGTCCAGAGTTGATCAGCGAGGGGTGGTTCGATTTCTAACAGATGAAGGATGTCGACCAGTTGATATTCATCGCAGAATTCAGGTAGTGTAGGGTGACAAATATGTGTCGAGGACAACAGTGAAGAACTGGACAATGTTGTTTAAAGAAGGACGTGAGTTAATGCAACAATATGCGACTGACCTGGTCTCGGAAGATCTTTCGTTAAATTCTTTAAACATCGTTGTCCAGCTCTTCACTGTTGTCTTCGACACACTTTTGTCTCCATACACTGCCTGCATTCTGCGATGAATATCAACTGATCGACATCCTTGAGCTGTTAGAAACCGAACCACCCCTCGCTGATCAACTCTGGACGGATTCCGTATCACGCCCGCCATGTATTCAACGGTTTGCTGAATCGGAAGATAATGAAATTGTGCAAACTTGACGGTTGGTATGTGCTATTTACACCAGAAGTGACGTATTCATGCACATCGTACTTATGTTCACTTTTTACAGTTTGGTCTCTTTCATTTGAACACACCTCGTATAATCGAATACATGACTTTTTTTAAAGATAACGAAGGACATTTTGATTAGCACCCCAAATAAAGAACTTAATAAATCAACTCCACGAATCACTTAAATATTCAGGCTGAAGAAATGGAGATCTAAGTTAACTACGAGAAATCATACACAGGTGAAATCAAAAGCAGCAGAATTAGCTGACAGATGGTAAAACCACTGGCCTATATGGTATCGGCAGCAGAAGCAATAAAAGTAGACTTGGACATTTCAACATGTATTATACAAGTTACTTGATAAAGCTTGGAATATAATAGAAATATCAGCAGATTGGAAGGAATGCTGTTTAGTTCTCAAAGAAGAAGATCTGCATTGGTGTTCACATTATTGATGAATAATGTTATTTTCATTGCCTGAGAAAATATTGAACATAATCATACCAGAGATTAGAAGAGGCTAAATTGGAAAAGCAGAGAGAAGAACAGGTATACTTTCAGCAAACATTTGTAATGCGCTGACCAGATGGATGTACTGAGAATAGTTGTTCAACAACATGTGGATGAAGCTTACCATTTGATTCCCACTTCGGGATCAAGATGCTGCAGTGGTCAGCTGACTGCTAGCGTCAGGGCCAGCGAATCATAGCTGCCAAGACCCTTCTACACCTCCACGTGGTGATTCTGGATAACAGGCTGCAGCAGGGCAGACTGGCTAAGGAGAAGGGATCGAAGAGGGAATGCTAACCCGGTACTCAAAAAATGCTTGCTGAAGTCGGGTGTGTTGGACCGAAAGGTGCAAATATCGCAGCCAAGCTGTAAACTACGACACAACACATTCCGTTCCGAACGGACGGACGGACGGACGGACGGACGGACGGACAAAAGACTGTAGCAACTGCAATAGGGTGTTTGAATAGTTTAGCCTACACAATAATGCCTGATAGATCTTGACCAATTGAATTTTTGTTTGCTGGTGGCGGGGTTATGTGTTCACATATATAGGTGAGGTAAGGGAGATTTTGATATGGGAAGATGACTTTGCTGGTGGCATGGTTTTGCGTTCACATAGGTGAGGTAAGGGAGATTTTGATATGGGAAGATGACTTCGCTGATGGCATGGTTTTGCGTTCACATAGGTGAGGTAAGGGAGATTTTGATATAGGAAGATGACTTCGCTGATGGCATGGTTTTGCGTTCACATAGGTGAGGTAAGTTGAAGGGTGACGTAAGAATGTGATTTTGCTGTGACATGTACGTATTGTTTTTGTTAATCACATCAATCTCATTGTGAAATAACAATGTGACACGCTCGGCACAGCTGATGATCTTGTGTCATGTACGTATCATGTCATTTGCAGAACATCACTTCTTACAACTGCCAACCTATTTACCTGTTATAAGTTTCTTGACAGGTGTGCAGTACTGTAGGCTGTCCTTACTTTCTGTACGTGGAAGAGCGATCGCATCGTGGAAAACAATCTGCTTCTGCCAGAACATATTTACCAGACAAAATATCAATATGTTATATTGTTGAGCTACCACTATTGAGCTGCTTGATACGTACAGCCAAGAATGGCAATATTGAAAACATATACTACAATCTAGTGGAGCGCAGTGGTTAGCGCGCTGGCTTCGCATCTGAGTGGTCCTGGGTTCATACCCCAGTTGAAGCGGTAATGTTTTTTTTGGGTCGACCCAGCCTTAAATGGGTACCGATTCATTCCGAGAAGTAAAAGCGGCGAGGTAGACGAGATGGCTACCGCCCCCATATAGCCGAGCCTTTGAAATGTGAGATCGCTAACACATCACACCCCTACGGCAGTAATGCTATGGGTAACTTTACTTTATACTACAATCTATTGTTGTATGAATATAGTTGAATGAGATCAGCATACTGAAATGCCACTAACAATGTGATAGTTCAGTTATTTAATCAATAGTTATATTTATTCATACCAACAAGAACAAGGACCAAAACTCGAATATCTCATTTCTATACTGTATACGATTTGTTGGCTTGTGATACTAATTTTCAATACCTTGGAATAAGCCATATGCTATATGTTTGCTACACGTTGAACCTGCATGTTTGAGATGTGCATTTCGTACACATGTGTGTTATAAACCTTGCTGCAGTTATTCTGTGCAATCATTCAACACACAGACATCAGTGCTTGTAAGCCCACATATGGATGAATCTGTAACAGCAAAACGTATACTGGAAAGCAAATGATTGTTTATACGATGCTTGGCGAATCGAAAATAGAGCTAAAAATGACATTTGAATGGCACGTTTTACTACATAGTTTCCTTTAGCGAGCAAAATCCAACACCGCATCAAACTATTTCTTATCTTAAACTTCTTTTTGGACAAAATTATAACAAAATCTTCGTTAGTTTAAGAAAACATCAAAAAATCGATCGCCCAGTATTGTCTGTTTTAACGCACTGTGTACCAATCCCAAAAGCTGCGCAAATATTTGTCTTTGGGTAATTATCTAACAGCGCCCGAATGTTCCCGAAGACTGATAGGTGAATAAATGAGGGCAATTCTGTAAACCTACAAGGCGACTATGAAGGGTCGGGCATTGGTCGGCTATCTCATCTTGTAGGAACTTTAAACCACTAAACCTTAAACAAATACACACAATTCAATTTTTGTTATAAGTTATAACTCAACCATCCAAGACAGTAGAAGGTCCAATACAAAGAGGAATAAAACCCCGATGCAGAGAAAGCCTAAAGAATCATGTTTTAATTGTAGGAACCTCTCCAACGTTGGTTAGAACAGAAGAAGGTTGATCAGGTGGCAGAGAATCGATATTCTGGGACTGAATAAAATAGAGGAAAGGAGTGGTAGGAGAAAATTGAGCACATGGAATTGATGATGTCCTCTGTGCACAATGAAGAAGGCACACAACATGCTATCAAAAAGCGGCCAATAGGTAGGCATTAGTATACTCAGCACAATACTAGTAGAAGACTGTTGCAGAAATTTAAGAAAAAGATTTTCCAATGTTACACCAAAATAAATGGCAGAATACTCAGTTAAATACATATGTTGCTCCATGTTTCAAAATCACGTGGACAATATGAGAAGGAAAGACATTACGATTTTGGTGGGCGATCAAGTGGCTACGGTTGGGAATGATTATATCGGTTTAGAAGAGGACATGTGAAAACATAGAATCGGGGCTAAAAATGAAATGGAGTTCCTTAGGGACATCTCTGCTTTAAATGAACTGGTGAATGGGGAGTGCATACTGCCACATCAAATAATCCACAGAGCAATATAGATATCATCAGGTCACATAACAGAAAACCATATTGACGATATTTGTATAAACAAAAGTTCAGAGTTGCATGATATATGTGGAGGGAAAGACATGTTATCAGACTACCAGCATCTTATATCAAAAATAAAGCTTATACTTTAAAGATGTACATAAAGATGTAACTATAAACACCAGTTGAGTGTGGTGTTGATCAGAAACAAGGTCGTACAAGAAATATTTAGTCACGATTTCAAATGGATGTCTGGTAATACTACAGCTAGTTTAAAAAGAGTGGATAAGAACAGATGTGCAAGGTACAACATAGGCGTATCGATACTTGTAGGGAAATCCTGGGAAAAGGTCACGCTAACGCAAACAAATTGATCACAACAGAAGCTATAGCAAAGATAAAATAAAGAAACACGAAGAGAACAGGTTTGAACATAAACAAAATCAGAAATGCTAATCTTAAGGGTCAGGAAACATACACTGAAGACATGCTGAAGTCGTATGCACTGGGCCGACAGGTGCAAAATAAAAACCACAGTACAGTGCACACTGCCTTGAGGATTAGAGAAATAAGGTGAACGCAGCAAATACACTGAAGTCAACAAAGAAATAAGGAGCATCAAACAAGACGAAAGAAAATATTGAGGAGTTGATGAAAGATGCAGAAGAATCTACAGCAAAAGGAAATTTGATGAACATGTTTTACAGTTCAAACAAATTAATCGGAATATACTAGGAGTGTTCAAATGAAATCGGGCCAAAATGCAACAAATGAACATACGGATAATGCGATTGATGACGTCACTTATTTTGTAAACAGCACATATGCTGTAAAATTTCATTTTCCTCTGACTCATAGTTTTCTCAGTAGACCGTTGAAAACATAGCGGGTGTGATGCGGATTCCGTCCAGAGTTGATCAGCGAGGGGTGGTTCGATTTCTAACAGATGAAGGATGTCGACCAGTTGATATTCATCGCAGAATTCAGGTAGTGTAGGGTGACAAATATGTGTCGAGGACAACAGTGAAGAACTGGACAATGTTGTTTAAAGAAGGACGTGAGTTAATGCAACAATATGCGACTGACCTGGTCTCGGAAGATCTTTCGTTAAATTCTTTAAACATCGTTGTCCAGCTCTTCACTGTTGTCTTCGACACACTTTTGTCTCCATACACTGCCTGCATTCTGCGATGAATATCAACTGATCGACATCCTTGAGCTGTTAGAAACCGAACCACCCCTCGCTGATCAACTCTGGACGGATTCCGTATCACGCCCGCCATGTATTCAACGGTTTGCTGAATCGGAAGATAATGAAATTGTGCAAACTTGACGGTTGGTATGTGCTATTTACACCAGAAGTGACGTATTCATGCACATCGTACTTATGTTCACTTTTTACAGTTTGGTCTCTTTCATTTGAACACACCTCGTATAATCGAATACATGACTTTTTTTAAAGATAACGAAGGACATTTTGATTAGCACCCCAAATAAAGAACTTAATAAATCAACTCCACGAATCACTTAAATATTCAGGCTGAAGAAATGGAGATCTAAGTTAACTACGAGAAATCATACACAGGTGAAATCAAAAGCAGCAGAATTAGCTGACAGATGGTAAAACCACTGGCCTATATGGTATCGGCAGCAGAAGCAATAAAAGTAGACTTGGACATTTCAACATGTATTATACAAGTTACTTGATAAAGCTTGGAATATAATAGAAATATCAGCAGATTGGAAGGAATGCTGTTTAGTTCTCAAAGAAGAAGATCTGCATTGGTGTTCACATTATTGATGAATAATGTTATTTTCATTGCCTGAGAAAATATTGAACATAATCATACCAGAGATTAGAAGAGGCTAAATTGGAAAAGCAGAGAGAAGAACAGGTATACTTTCAGCAAACATTTGTAATGCGCTGACCAGATGGATGTACTGAGAATAGTTGTTCAACAACATGTGGATGAAGCTTACCATTTGATTCCCACTTCGGGATCAAGATTCTGCAGTGGTCAGCTGACTGCTAGCGTCAGGGCCAGCGAATCATAGCTGCCAAGACCCTTCTACACCTCCACGTGGTGATTCTGGATAACAGGCTGCAGCAGGGCAGACTGGCTAAGGAGAAGGGATCGAAGAGGGAATGCTAACCCGGTACTCAAAAAATGCTTGCTGAAGTCGGGTGTGTTGGACGGAAAGGTGCAAATATCGCAGCCAAGCTGTAAACTACGACACAACACATGCCGTTCCGAACGGACGGACGGACGGACGGACGGACGGACGGACGGACGGACGGACGGACGGACGGACGGACGGACGGACGGACGGACGGACGGACGGACGGACGGACGGACGGACGGACGGACGGACGGACGGACGGACGGACGGACGGACGGACGGACGGACGGACGGACGGACGGACGGACGGACGGACGGACGGACGGACGGACGGACGGACGGACGGACGGACGGACGGACGGACGGACGGACGGACGGACGGACGGACGGACGGACGGACGGACGGACGGACGGACGGACGGACGGACGGACGAACGAACGAACGAACGAACGAACGAACGAACGAACGAACGAACGAACGAACGAACGAACGAACGAACGAACGAACGAACGAACGAACGAACGAACGAACGAACGAACGAACGAACGAACGAACGAACGAACGAACGAACGAACGAACGAACGAACGAACGAACGAAAGAACGAACGAACGAACGAACGAACGAACGAACGAACGAACGAACGAACGAACGAACGAACGAACGAACGAACGAACGAACGAACGAACGAACGAACGAACGAACGAACGAACGAACGAACGAACGAACGAACGAACGAACGAACGAACGAACGAACGAACGAACGAACGAACGAACGAACGAACGAACGAACGAACGAACGAACGAACGAACGAACGAACGAACGAACGAACGAACGAACGAACGAACGAACGAACGAACGAACGAACGAACGAACGAACGAACGAACGAACGAACGAACGAACGAACGAACGAACGAACGAACGAACGAACGAACGAACGAACGAACGAACGAACGAACGAACGAACGAACGAACGAACGAACGAACGAACGAACGAACGAACGAACGAACGAACGAACGAACGAACGAACGAACGAACGAACGAACGAACGAACGAACGAACGAACGAACGAACGAACGAACGAACGAACGAACGAACGAACGAACGAACGAACGAACGAACGAACGAACGAACGAACGAACGAACGAACGAACGAACGAACGAACGAACGAACGAACGAACGAACGAACGAACGAACGAACGAACGAACGAACGAACGAACGAACGAACGAACGAACGAACGAACGAACGAACGAACGAACGAACGAACGAACGAACGAACGAACGAACGAACGAACGAACGAACGAACGAACGAACGAACGAACGAACGAACGAACGAACGAACGAACGAACGAACGAACGAACGAACGAACGAACGAACGAACGAACGAACGAACGAACGAACGAACGAACGAACGAACGAACGAACGAACGAACGAACGAACGAACGAACGAACGAACGAACGAACGAACGAACGAACGAACGAACGAACGAACGAACGAACGAACGAACGAACGAACGAACGAACGAACGAACGAACGAACGAACGAACGAACGAACGAACGAACGAACGAACGAACGAACGAACGAACGAACGAACGAACGAACGAACGAACGAACGAACGAACGAACGAACGAACGAACGAACGAACGAACGAACGAACGAACGAACGAACGAACGAACGAACGAACGAACGAACGAACGAACGAACGAAGAAGAAGAAGAAGAACAAGAAGAAGAAGAAGAAGAAGAAGAAGAAGATTTAAACTATGAAAATCCATTTGACAATTTAGAAAGAAGATCACTCTAAAAGTTTCTTGGGCTGATGGAGTATCCCTGAAGATCACTATCTTCTTCCTCTTCTTCGTTCGTTCTCAGTCTCCTACTACTAAATCCTGAAAGGGCTTAAGTAGCAGAATGTAGTCTAGAGAACGGAATGCGTTGTGTCGTAGTTTACAGCCTGGCTGCGATATTTGCACATCTCGGTCCAACACATCCAACTTCAGTAAGCATTTTTTTAGTAGCGGGTTAGCATTCCCTTTTCGATCCATTCTCCTTAGGCAGTCTGCCCTGCTGCAGCCTGTTATCCAGGATCACCGCGTGGAGGTGTAGAAGGGTCCTGGCAGCTCTGGTTCACTGGCCCTGACGCTAGCAGTCAGGTATGGGTCGCTGACCACTGCTCGGCATCTTGATCTCTGAAGATCACTCTAAATGTTGCGTAGGGCCGATGGAGTATCCCTAAAGATCACTCTAGAAATTGATTAGAAGCTATGGAGTGTCCCTGAAGATCACTCTAGAAGTTGATTAGAAGCTATGGAGTGTCCCTGAAGATCACCCTAGAAATTGATTAGAAGCTATGGAGTGTCCCTGAAGATCACTCTAGAAGTTGATTAGAAGCTATGGAGTGTCCCTGAAGATCACTCTAGAAGTTGATTAGAAGCTATGGTGTGTCCCTGAAGATCACTCTGGAAGTTGATTAGAAGCTATGGAGTGTCCCTGAAGATCACTCTAGAAATTGATTAGAAGCTATGGAGTGTCCCTGAAGATCACTAACATAATTTAAAAAATGTATGAAGATAGGCAATGTTATGAGTTCTACATGAGGTCAGCTTTATATATCCTGTGAAATAAGTATTTGGAGTGCGACAGAGATATAACTTTTCACAATTGAAGACAACAGTCAATAAAGTAACTCAATAGATTCGGACAAATCTTGAAGATCTTGACTTAGCCGATGGTTTAGATCTTCTGTCCCGTTACCGTAATCATAAGGAAATTAAAATAAGTATACTTGATGAGAGCCCATTCTTCTTCTTCTTCTTCATCTTCGTACGCAGTCAGACAGTAACCATTATTTTTTCGAAAAAAGCGGCGGTCATCCTAAGGCTGTCGACACTGCCATAGAGCTTGTCTTGCAGTTCCATTGGTGATGGCCACATCTGCAATCTCTGGTCCTCGTATGTCGGGCAGTTCTGCAGCAGATGTTCAGCGGTCATTTTACCGGTACCGCACGGGCATTCGTCGGTACCACCTATCTTCAATTTGTTGAATAGGTGGTACCTCAGTCTATTGTGGCCAGTGCGAAGTCTGAAGACAACGACCTGCTCTCTTCGATTCAACTGGTAATATGCATCGTTTTTGGTGTAACCAGCATGTTCGGTTTCCCATTTGGTCATGTATCTGGCTTTGATAAGCCGTTTTAACTCTTCGTACGTCATACTAGTATCTGTTTGTGGTAGTCTTGCACCTTCTTTTGCCAATCTGTCTGCCTCCTCGTTGCCTTGGATGTTGCAGTGTGATGGGACCCACTATACCACTACCCTTTTTGGTGCTGACTGCTGGCACAGTTGGCAGAGTGCTGCTCTTAAGTCATTAAGCTCAGTGTTTTTCTGGCTTTTTAGCGCTATGACTACGGCGAGAGCATCTGTAAGCAGGACTATATGGCTTTCGTTTTCTTTATGTGTCACCATTTCTTCCACTGCCGCCCTCAGTGCCTCTGCTCTGAAATTGCTTGTGTACTTACCGGTAGCGAATGACAGTGTTATTTTTCTGCCATTTGGTAGGTTTTCTGCCCCTCCGTTCTGTGTAGTGTTTGTTACAGAACCGTCGGTGTATGCATGGGTCCAGTCCATGCTTGGGTAGTTTTTCGATATAAAGCTTAGGGTAGTATCTCTCCTTTCTTTTCAGTCTGCCAGTTTTTGTTTCCAATAACTGGTATAGTTTCTACCACCTCTGGAAATGTATCCTGCCTCCAGGTAGGTTTTCGTACAGAGAGCCCATTCAACAAGGGACTGATTGCACAAAGAAAAACAAACCAAAGATTATGATAATGAACACATTCAATGACAACCACACGATCTTGATGATGATCATGTTGGATGGCTTGAATGAGTAGGGTGATTATAAAGGACGTTCTCGTTCCTCACAATCCCGAGCGTGTTGATGAATGTGGACTGGGGTCCTCTAAGCGGTTGTGCTATGCTTGGCTTTATCTGCGTGTCGCTCAATATTACGGGGATCACGTCGATCCCTCACCTCGTTCGCCAGGATACCATGAAAACAGCCCATTTCAATGGAGGGCTACGAGTAAGCCTAGCTGAGGGCCTTGTTCAGTATGTTTTGTCTGACCCTAACATGTCTGATAAGTGTGTTGTGCCTGACCAGACGTAAGTCCTCTCCCCTCATGATGTACACCTACACGAAATGAAATCATTCACATATTGTGGAAGCGATATAGACAAATTGGGAGGAACGGATAAAGTTATGACAATAACCATAATAAAGACAAGGAAAGGCTTCGTTTCATTTGGGAAAACGTTATTAAGTTCAACACAAACATAACATTTCAAATATTAATGTCAAGTGGTCGAGTGGTCTGCCGCGGTCTTTGTGTATGACAAGGACAAGAACAGCACCACTGCCTCACTGAGAGCATGTTGTAATAGGCGAATAAATGTGTGACATGGTATAACACCAATCATGGTTAGGCGGTTTGTTTAGAGCAGTATAGATGGCGCCTAACAGTCCGCGGGTCAACTTTGCTCTAGTGTTTGAGTCTATTAAGATGAACTCGCACATCGGTTAACCACCCTCTGTAAGCGATTGTCCAAACGCAGTGGAGTATTAAGTTGCTCAAGTCTAGCCCGCTAAGCAGACAATCTTTCTCCCGGCTACATCCAGCTCATACCAGAGCTGCGACCTGCACATGGGCATCTGCCCCTGTAGAAGTACAGGTCAACTAAGAACTAAATATGTCAAGTCTATTATTATGTATGGCTATGAAACATAAAGAACACCACCAGCAACTGCCAATTGGTACCTACTTTCATATGTTGGTAGCCTGTGCAGAATTAAGGCATTGACATGGTATGACAGGATAACTAATGTTGAAGTGTTGGAAAGAAAAAATAACTAGACACATATCGATCATACATGACGTAAGGATAAAATTCTGGTGTTGGATATGACACACATTAAGGACACAAGCTGATATCATTAGAAGATAATCTCTGTTCTGGATTCTCCAAGATATATCGAACAAATTTAACACAGAACAGAGAGATGAAGACCAAAATAGGGACAGAACAGAGAGAGGAAGACCAAAACAGCGACAGAACAGAGAGGAAGACCAAAACAGAGACAGAACAGAGAGGAAGACCAAAACAGAGACAGAACAGAGAGGAAGACCAAAATAGGGACAGAACAGAGAGAGGAAGACAAAAACAGAGACAGAACAGAGAGGAAGACCAAAATAGGGACAGAACAGAGAGAGGAAGACCAAAACAGAGACAGAACAGAGAGGAAGACCAAAATAGGGACAGAACAGAGAGGAAGACCAAAACAGAGACAGAACAGAGAGAGGAAGACCAAAACAGAGACAGAACAGAGAGAGGAAGACCAAAATAGGGACAGAACAGAGAGAGAGGAAGACCAAAACAGAGACAGAACAGACAGAGGAAGACCAAAACAGAGACAGAACAGAGAGAGAGGAAGACCAAAACAGAGACAGAACAGAGAGAGGAAGACCAAAACAGAGACAGAACAGAGAGAGGAAGACCAAAATAGAGACAGAACAGAGAGAGAGGAAGACCAAAACAGAGACAGAACAGAGAGAGGAAGACCAAAACAGAGACAGAACAGAGAGAGGAAGACCAAAACAGAGAGAGACAAGAAAGATAAAAACCAAAACAGAGACAGAACAGAGAGAACAAGACCAAAACAGAGACTAAAAAGGACAGCGCAAGACCAAAACACAGACGGCAAAGGAAAGCACATAACAAAAAGAAAGATATTTAAAATAAATGGCCCAGAACAGAAAGACGTTCTCTTAATTTGATGAAGATCCGTGCTCCAGAGGGAGCTGAAAGATATTGACGATGATGGTGAGTGTAAACAACGCAGCAACTTGATAGCAACAGTACGCAATGTTAAACGGTTGCAGAGATTTGGATAAAACTAGTATAGCATCAACTGCGCCCCATAGAATTCATATTTATCTGAAAGCACATGGAAAACAGCGATTGATTTCCGTTGTTGTGTTTACTTGTAAACTTGGAAATTACTTCGAGGTCCGGGACGGCGTGGCCTAGTGGTTAAGTGACACGGCTCACAACCAGAAGGTGCTGGGTTCGATCCCCATCACAGCACCGGCCGTTACCCCGGGGAAGCAAACCCTTAGAAAATGCAGGAGGAAGCAGACCCTTACATAAAATGCATGCTGAAGTCGGATGCACTGGGCCGACAGGCGCAAAATAAAAACCACAGTGTAACGCACACACGCCTTGGGGAATAGATAAATAAGGCGAACGCAAAAAAAAAAAAAAAAAAACTTCGAGGTCCCACACACATTTCTATCCTATAAAACGGAAGATTTCATTGTTCGATTTCGTCTGAAATTACTCGTTACATTCGATTGTTATTGCCTTGCTTTTCTATCCGCATTGAAAATAGACGCGTAAGACATGTGCCTCTTAATGTATCCCTCTATAAATTAGCACCTGAGTTAAGACATTTCTGTTTAGGTCTGTCTTAAGGGTATTGCTGGATTCACAAGCCAACCAACGCACCGTTATATTACAGATCGAGTTTGCTCAATTTAGCCCGACAGTGCCCGGATGAATGAACCGATCTACCAATTAGTGCAGCTTGAGGTGCAATGCAATTTCCTTGTTCACGTGTATTTTATCTTACACTTCTTCGTCTGTTCCTGCTGCTTAATCCATCTTCGCCTTCTACTTTCTTCATCACCGTTTTTCTTTTGTCTTCTGTGATTATCTTAATTGTATTTTTCTTCGTCGTGATTTTTATTTCATCGATTCCTTCTTAAATTTTTTTTCTTTTACGTTAACATTCTATCTTTTCGGTGCTTTATCGCTTTCCTTGTTTTAAATTTGTATCTGTTTGTTCTTCTAGATATCTTTTTTATTTTATTACGTCACATTCTTTCTCTTTGCCTTTTTCATTTGCATCGTTCGTGTATATCGATCCTTCTCTTTTCCCAGCCACACTTTTACAAAACGCAGTGATTCAGTGTATTTTTTATTAAATCAATATCGTCTTCTTCACTTCATAGCTGGACGTCCTTCTTCTGCATTCATCTTATAGTAACCTCAAACTTCTGTTCATCCTTCCACTAATGTAATCTTCTTGTATCCTCTACAGTCTTCTCATCTGTCCCTTGATTCCATCTTGTTGTAGCCTCTACCATCTGTTCATTCTTCTATTGATTCCATCTTGTAGCCTCTACCGTCTGTTCCTCCTTCCATTGATTCAATCTTGTTATAGCCTCTACTTTGTGCTCGTCGTTCCACTGATTCTATCTTATTGTAGCTATCTTCCACTGATTCTATCTTATTGTAGCTATCTTCCACTGATTCTATCTTACTGTAGCTATCTTCCACTGATTCTATCTTACTGTAGCTATCTTCCACTGATTCTATCTTACTGTAGCTATCTTCCACTGATTCTATCTTATTGTAGCTATCTTCCACTGATTCTATCTTACTGTAGCTATCTTCCACTGATTCTATCTTACTGTAGCTATCTTCCACTGATTCTATCTTACTGTAGCTATCTTCCACTGATTCTATCTTACTGTAGCTATCTTCCACTGATTCTATCTTACTGTAGCTATCTTCCACTGATTCTATCTTATCGTAGCTATCTTCCACTGATTCTATCTTACTGTAGCTATCTTCCACTGATTCTATCTTATCGTAGCTATCTTCCACTGATTATATCTTAATCTCCATATTATACTTCTTCTTCAACTGCATCTATCTTCTGAAACGTCATTTCTCCTTTCTACTTCTTCTCCGTTTCCAACTTTCCAGTAATATTCACTTGCCAGCAGAATCTTGCATCTACCATTTCCGATCTGCCTGCCGTATCTAGTTTTCTTTCATCTTAACAAGTCACAACTCTGTCTATAACGCTAGCATTCCGCTCTTTTTGTATGAAACTTGTCACTTCCGTTTATCTTCATAACGTATACATACTAATGATAATAATTTTCGGTTAGGCTTCGAAGATCGGTCGCGTAAATTGACCACTACTATGTCCAACTGTTCAGGCTATGTCCATGCGTAGCGTGTCAAACGAAATCCCTACAGACTTCCCAGGGGGAACTGTGAACTCCGCAGCCTTGGGATGAGGGCCGCGAGAAGTGTGTTAGACCAATGTTTGTGTCAAGCAATCTGTATCTGTCCATGTCAAGCTCCCTGTGTTCACATACCCCGCCGCCAAGTCTTCTGACTGTGTCCACCTATTGGTCAGCGTGACACTTGCTGTGATGGGAATACGAGGCTGGGAGAGGTATCGTCTAACGTCCGGGGGGAGGTGGAGGGGTGAAGGAGGTGGAGGGTTTGGGCAGGAGGAAGTCGGCTTCAGTCCGAGCAGAAATCTCCTTGAGTGGTGAGAATCTGAACTGAATGCTGGTGTGCAGTTTTCCCCGGCTTCAGCCAGGCATGAAATGCAGCACAACAAACAAGATAACCGATCGAAAGCACATTAATTCCTCAGCATAAAATTCTTGATACCACCTGGTGAAGAAGTTGTGAAATATAATCCGAACAGGAGCCACCAGACATCGGAAAACTCGACACAAACACCGGAGCGAGTCGAGAGCTCAGCCACTAAGACGCGGCCATCATACTTTTTTGTCAACGTATACATGCTCTGTGGTTTAACATTATTAGATTTCTGAACGTTGTTGCTGGAAGTCAGAATTTTAAAAAGTCTAGGTCTGGAACCCAGATAAAAATCGGGAAGACTCGGTTATATGTTTAAAATGGTACATACTTAAGAGAAAAAGAAAGTAAGATAGAGTATACAACAAGAGAGAGACATATAGAGATAGGGGGTGGGGTGGGGGGACAGACATAAAGAGAAAGATAACGAAAATTTTTCACAACAAAGAAAAATAAACATAAAAATATAATATGAGAAAGGAGATAATAATGTTATGTGGCAAAGATGCGCTTTACCTTCTCTGATACTGTTACATATAACATCACAGAGATTAGAACTGTCACACTCTACTAAAGACGTACCAATGGTGTAATTTCGAGTAGTGGTGTACACATAGATGTAAGCACTTTCCTTGTTGTTTTCTACACCTTAACTGAATCAATCCTACTTAGGCTTGGACAATAATCACAATTTATAAGCCAGAGGGTACTGTAAAAATGAAAAACGCGAAGATAAATGTGAGTTTTTGTCCTAAAGACAACAACCGCTCTTCGAATGCGCCAAGCCGTCAAGTCCAACTAAAATAACTGTGTCAGCCGATTTACAGCGGGTATATAATTATCGCCCCCTGGCTACAAATTGAGTATATTTTTCCATAATTTCAACAGGTGCTAATTTCATGATTAGGAATTGGTTTCCGGTTGTATTCAGGAGTACAGGCCGTTTTTCTTCTTGACCTTCGCTGAAACATTGTTGATTTAGTTGTTTTTAGTGGCTAGATAATGGTTACGTCGGACTTTTATAAATCCACGTCAAACCTGAGATGGAAACACTCTTTGTTTATTGGTGGTGTTTTGGGTGGTGTTTTTGGTGGTGTTTTTGGTGGTGTATATGACTGGCGTTTATGGTGGTGTTTTGGGTGGTGTTTTTGGTGGTGTTTATGGTGGTGTTTTTGGTGGTGTTTATTGATGGTGTTTTTGGTGGTGTTTGTTGGTGGTGTTTTGGGTGGTGTATATGACTGGCGTTTATGGTGGTGTTTTGGGTGGTGTTTCTGGTGGTGTTTTTGGTGGTGTTTATTGGTGGTATTTTTGGTGGTATATATGACTGGTGTTTATGGTGGTGTTTTGAGTGGTGTTTTTGGTGGTGTTTATGGTGGTGTTTTTGGTGGTGTTTATTGATGGTGTTTTTGGTGGTGTTTATGACTGGTGTTTTTGGTTATGTTTATGAGTAGTATTTATGAGTGGTCTTTCGGTGGTGTTTATGAGTGGGTTTTTTTTGTGGTGTTTAGTGTTGGTGTTTATTGGTGGTGTTTATTGTGTGTTAATTGGTGGTGTTTATTATTGTTGTTTATAGGTGGTGGTTATAGGTGGTGTTTACATTTGGTGTTTATATGTGGTGTTTATTTGTGATGTTTATAGTTGGTGTCTATATGGGGTGTTTATATATGGTGTTTATAGGTGGTGTTTATATGTGGTGTTTATTTGTGATGTTTAGTTGTGATGTTTATAGGTTGTTTTTATAGGTGATGTTTATAGGTGGTGTTTATAGGTGGTGTTTATATGTGGTATTTATAGGTGGTGTTTATTGATGATGTTTATAGGTGGTGTTTATTGGTGATGCTTATAAGTGGTGTTTATTGGGCGTGTTTATTGGTGATGTTTAAATGTGGTTTTTATTGGCGGTTGTTTACTGGTGGTGTTTATTGGTGGTGTGCATTTGAGATGTTTATAGGCTGTAGCAGAAGTGTTTTAATATTGTTGTTGCTGTCCACGAATTAGATACACCTGGATTATTGCCAATGGACATGAGATGTATAGCTGGAAAACGTCAATCTACTGCCTCCACGGGAACAGAAATCAGAATAGGTCTTGACTTCTTTCCTACCACAGAAGGTTCAGTTAGATTCCTTGGAGTCCTTTACTTAATGAAAGATCAGATTCACAATGATACCATCACGTGTTCGTGTATTTCTAGAAACATGAGCACCTTACTGTATCCTTGTTCACTATTTTGTTACACTGTAATAGCTGTATGTGAGTACTACAATAATAGCTTTATGTGAGTATTTAAGTTTACAGAACAATTGCTTTATGTGAGAATATAAGTGAGTAGACCAATAGCTTTATGTGGGTATTTAAGTTTACAGAACAATTGCTTTATGTGAGAATATAAGTGAGTAGACCAATAGCTTTTTCGTGAGTATTTAAATGAGTAGAACAATAGCTTTATATGAGCATTAAAGGGAGTAGAGAACAATAGCTTTATGTGATTATTAAAGTGATTAGAACTATAGCTTTATGTGAGTATTAACGTGAGTAGAACTATAGCTTTGTGTGAGTATTAAAGTGAGTAGAACAATAGCTTTATGTGAGTATTTATGTTAGTAGAACAAAAGCTTTACGTGAGTATTACATTGAGTAGAACAATAGTTGTATGTGAGTATTTATGTGAGTAGACCAATAGCTTTATGTGAGTATTTAAAATGTCATACAAATGACATTTAGTAATAGATATGACATGCTAATGAACACGTCTACCGGTATGGAATATACACAAGCAGCAGTCGTGCAAAATTTCAATACCAGAATATACACAAGCAGCGTTCGTGCAAAGCTTCAATACGAGAATATACACAAGCAGCGTTCGTGCAAAGCTTCAATACGAGAATATACACACGCAGCATTCGTGCAAAACCTCAATAGGAAAATATACACACGCAGCATTCGTGCAAAACCTCAATAGGAAAATATACACACGCAGCATTCGTGCAAAACTTCAATACGAGAGACGAAGTACTCAGGTCAGATGACAACAAGGAGCAGGGCACGAGCTGCAGCGATCAATGACCCATAGCTGACTGCTAGCGTCAGGGCCAGCGAACCAGAGCTGATTGCTAGCGTCAGGGCCAGCGAACCAGAGCTGATTGCTAGCGTCAGGGCCAGCGAACCAGAGCTGATTGCTAGCGTCAGGGCCAGCGAACCAGAGCTGATTGCTAGCGTCAGGGCCAGCGAACCAGAGCTGACTGCTAGCGTCAGGGCCAGCGAACCAGAGCTGACTGCTAGCGTCAGGGCCAGCGAACCAGAGATGCTAAGAGCCGTCTACCCCTCCACGCGGTGATTCTGGATAACAGGCTGCAACAGAGCAGACTGGCTAAGGAGAAGGGATCGAAGAGGGAAGGCTAGCCCGGAACTCAAAAAATGCCTGCTGAAGTCGGATGTGTTGGACTGAAAGGGGAAAATTTCGCAGTCAAGCTTTGAACACAACGTATTCCGTTCTCTGGACTACATGTTGCTACTTGCCAAGCCCTTGTCAGGGCTTGGTCGCGGGAGATTGAGAACGAACGAAGCTAAGCCAAGATGACAACATCTAATTGTATCTTCGTTTTTGATTACATTTTTCTTCTTTCACCTTGCTTTCTAACGCAGACAGAGTTGTATTGTGCCCTATGAACCATTGCATCCGACTTGTGCAGGAGTATTCGTTAATGAGCTTACTTTCCAAAGGGACATTACCTTAGTTAATTCAAACATTTTCATGCTTGAGTTGTGAGACGTGTCACTAACCACTTCGGTGTGTAGCTATGCCTTCTTGTTGTATCTGCACAATTTTCTTTGGGTAGAGAAGACTTTACGTCTGGTCAGGAAAAACATGCCGATCAGACATCTTAATCAGGGCCAGGTAAATTATACTGGCCAACACTCAGACCTCACTTCCAGGGAGGTCTCCCGGGCTAACAGCAAGAAAGGAACCTGCCCACCCTACGTCACATAGGCTGCGGCCTAGTACATGAAGAGTTATCTTCATCTCCGACGCAATTGTTGCCATGGGACTGACCTTTACCTCTTACCTAGGCTAACAAGATGGGGCATCGACGAGATCCCCGTAGTAGTGAGAGACACGCAATTGAAGCTGAGCATAGCACTACCGCAACGGAGAACCTCGCTCAACCTTCACCAGTACGCTCGGAATGGAGGAAAGCTACTTAACGCACAAAACGCGTTTTGGGCATTCAACATCAGAAATGTATTGTCTAATTGGTTACATTTACAATGTTATTTTTCGGCAAGAGAACTTTGAAAACTGTAACAACAGAAAATATCTCGAGTTAAAGATGCAGATAATGTCACTTTTGGTACAGTTAGGATTGCATGAGAAGATGATGCGAGTAATTGAATGACCAAACCACACCGGTAAAGACAAGATAATGATAATGTCAAGTAATTGAATTATGCATCAAGATAACTCAATAAATGAACAGAGACAATACTGCGGAGAACAGTCCCAGCGGTTTGAAAATTCAAAGATATTTTTAAGTTAATTCATATTCTCCTTCTATACAAGCCTCGTCGGAAGATCATAAGGTCAGACAGACTTGCAAGACAAAATAATTGATAGTAAGGCTGGGAATCAGGAACATACACAGAAATATGACATTTGTTGCTCTTCACTCCCTCCCTCCATTCCAGACTGAAACCATTAACTCTAGTAGTTCACAACCGGGGGACCCACTCACTTCTTTAAGCATGACTGGCTTTTCCGTTTTATATCCCCAAGGAATATTTCCGAGAGTTCGTACTCTGTGTTAACACCGCAGGCTGTATTGTACATAGAAGCCCCCGTACGGTGAAAATTGTTTTCCAGGGTGTCATTAAACTTGTCATTCCCTGGAATGTTTTTGGTGTTGTTTTTTTGTTTTTGGTTTAAAAAAATTAAATATAGACACACACAAGCAGTTCAGTTTAACAATTTATTATATATTTCAGATCGTAGGGAGGACATGCCCCTTTCTATAGTTACGATTGAGATGATTATGTAAATAAAGACAAGTAAAATAGTGGGTTGATGTTGTTGTTGTTGTGTTGTTGTGCTGTTGTTGGTGTTTTCTTGTTCGATTTTACTCGTGATTGGCAATTTACCCTTTTTGTTTTAACTTTCGTATATATTACAGTGGTTGTTCATATATCTTACGTGTGGTGTGTTGACAAAGAAGACAAACTTTACTGTTCCCGACTGTAATGCAATGCTTAGCTGGACGGTATACTCAACATTATGGTGGTCGCTGTGTCGACCCATGTCCTACTTCAGATAGGCCGTCTGATCCACCGGGAAAATCCGTTGAAACGCGACATTCCACCGCCGACTAAATGACGGAAGTCAATATTGTGCCCCGGTTGTTAATCAATACATGCTCCACACAGAGAAATATAACAAATTCACTGTACAAATCACTGTTGAGAGTGAACCTTTCACAGAATCCTGCCTTGAAACCAACTGCATATCCATCTTTGGCTCCGTAACACGCTATTATAGTTGCACTGATAGTTGACACATGCAAGTTCCGTCAGTTAGTCAGCCATTTAATGTGACGTTTCAAAGTGTGTTCTCCGTGAGTTAGAAAGCCCGTATCTACAGTATGCTGTGGTCGACCCCCACCTCGTTGACCAGACTGCTGTAACACAGCCTGTTTGTATGAGACGTATGAGGACGCGAACGTGAGATGGCGATCTTAGTTTGTTTCACCAAATTCTGACTGTCTTGTCCCACTAAACAAATAGAAAACTGGAGCGTTGTTCAGTGAAAAAGTACGGAACACAAACATTCAATAATAAATCCTCGACTGTGTCAGGACACCTTGATCCCGAACACTTCCTGCACAAAACAATAATAAATATCGATTTCAAAGAAGTAGTAACTGATGATACCAACATATCCGTTCAACACGTTCCTAGTACAAGGGTGTTCTGAAACATTAATCAGGAGCATCACAATACAGTGACCAGGGAGGGTACTGAGAGAAGTTGGCGTGCTAACAACATACATGGCCAAGACAATAGAAGAAGAAGATACTTCAAACAGACTTATGTTCTGGTACAGACTTATGTTCTAGTACAGACTTATGTTTTAGTACAGACTTATGTTCTAATACAGACTTATGTTCTACTAAAGATGTATGTTCTAGTACAGATGTATGTTCTAGTACAGTCTTATGTTCTAGTATAGCTTATGTAGAGATATTTTATGCAGATATGTTTTCATCCAGAACTGTTCTCGTATAGAGATCTTCTCATACAGACTTTTGTTCTCATCCAGACGTGTTCTTATATAGACTTATGTTCTCATAACGTTGTCGTATAATATTATTTCTTGCATGTATCTTCTGTTTTGTTTCCTGGCAGTGTAAGGCGCTGGTTAGCTTGTGATCCGACCTTACATCCAGGTATTTTTGAGCTGTACTGTGTTCCGCATAAGCCCTATACCGTCAATGTAGTGTCTCCCTCTCACTCCACTCCCCTCTATTGTGACTTAGCAAATGACCCCACAACAACCCACCTTTGAAATTAGCCCGGATTCCGGCATCCACACGCCCCCGTAGAAGATCGCACCATTTGCAGACTTAGAAGTTCGGCACTGCCTCAGGTCACAACGACGACATTACACGAGAACTCCTAAAACATGCATTTAACCCCATGAGTGTCGTCCGGCACCAAATGAACTGTTCTCGGCAATATGGTCCACAAGACAGGTTCCTATTGCATGGTGGGACGGAATAATAATATCCCTGTAGAAAGGAAAGGGCCCAGCCGTGAATGAAGCAGCTACCACCATACTACATTGGTGTCTGTTCCCGGGAAAGAATTTGCCCTCATACTTCTCTCCCGTATCTAGTCTTCACTGCAAAAAATCAACTCCCTCAGCAACCCAGTTTATCTGCCTGCCTGTCTACTAACGATGCCATCCTTGCTCAACGCATATTGACGGATGTTTCCCATGGGTTAACCGGCTCCTCTGCGTCGCTTACGCTGACCTCAATGCTGAATTTAACTTCGCAGACAGATCTGCCTCGTGGAACGCCATAAAACAGGTAGTAGTTCCCAGCGCTTTGCAACGACTTATCAAATATCTCTACTCTAACACTGGAGTGAGAGTTCGTATGAGCCTGCAACTCCTCGACGGGTTCACAACATCATCTAGTGTCCGTAAGGGGTGTGCCTTCGTCCCAGCATTATAAGGTTAGGTGGTTACATAAAACTCGAGAGTAGACATCGGACAGCTGCGCCTGACAGACCTTGACTACGCAGAAGAAGAAGTCATAGTTGCTCTTCAGAATCCACCCCCCCCCTCCCTCCCCCAAACCCCGCAGCGCTGATCAAAGGGCCAGAGAATCTTAAGGATGCCGCTTCACGAATCACGATTGGGTCATCACATGTCATTGTTAAAAACCAAATTCCAAAATCTTGGTTGCGTTCCTACAGATGAAGGAATCCTTGTTGGCCATACTTTCTCTGACAGACAAATATTCTAATACAGATTTATCTTCCCATACAGACCATTGTTGTAATACATATTTTCGTTCTCAGACAGACATATCCTCATACAGATGTAGGTTCTCATACAGATGTAAGTTCTCATGCAGATTTACCCTGGGACGGCGTGGGCTAGTGGTTAAGTGACACTGCGCATAACCCGATATATGAGTTGGGAAAGGAATAACCAGCAAGGAACGGTACTCGCCATCCCACCTCACACAGGCTGCTGGACTATTCCATGAAGAGTTATCGTCATCCCCGACGGTAATTATTGCCATGAGACCCACATTTACCTTTACCTTTACAGATTTACGTTCTCAGAGAGACACGTCCTCATACAGATTTACGTTATCATACATATATATATGTTCTCACGCAGACATGTCCTCCCCTCCCCCCCATACACACATGTTCTCACGCAGACATGTCCTCCCCCCCCCCCAAACACACATGTTCTCATGCAGACATGTCCCCCCACCCCATACACACATGTTCTCACGCAGACATGTCCTCCCCCCCAAAAAAAAACACACATGTTCTCACGCAGACATGTCCCCCTCCCCCATACACACATGTTCTCACGCAGACTTGTCCCTCCCCCCCCCCCCATACACATGTTCTCACGCAGACATGTCCTCCCACCCCCCAAAAACACACATGTTCTCACGCAGACATGTTCCCCCCTACCATACAAACATGTTCTGACGCAGACATGTTCCCCCACCCCCATACACACATGTTCTCACGCAGACTTATCCCTTCCCCCCCCCTCCCATACAAACATGTTCTCACGCAGACATGGCCCTCCCCCTCCATACACACATGTTCTCACGCAGACATGTCCCCCCCCCCATATACACATGTTCTCACGCAGACTTGTCCCTCCCCCCCCCCCATACACACATGTTCTCTCGCAGACATGTCCTCCTCCCCCCCCCATACACATGTTCTCACGCAGACAGGTCCCCCCCCCCATATACACATGTTCTCACGCAGACTTGTCCCTCCCCCCCCATATACACATGTTCTCTCGCAGACATGCCCCCCCCCCCATACACACATGTTCTCACGCAGACATGCCCCCCCCCCCCATATACACATGTTCTCACGCAGACTTGTCCCTCCCCCCCCCCCATACACACATGTTTTCACGCAGACATTTCCTTCCCCCCCCCCCCCCCCCATACACACAAGTTCTCACTCAGACATTTCCGCATACACACGTGTTCTCACGCAGACATGTCCCCATACAAACTTATCTTCAAATACACTTCATGGTACAGGCATTATCAGAACTCAAGAAGAGGGCACAAAGTGTGAACCAGATGTTACTGACAGTTACAGTGCTATGTTCCCAAACAAACAAAAACGAACCAGCAAGTAAGGTCTCATTTACATCACACCAAAATATTCTCTTTTGCTACTGTCAGAAATGACAGGCTGTTAATGCACTGTCTAACAGCAGTGTGCATACTCTTTATCAAGTCCCCAAGTGCTGTCCGACACGAACCTCTCATGTGGTGACGCCTTCTATCATCTAACCCTCGTCGGACCATGTGATAGCATATCCTCTATCTTCTTAACGTGCACATCGAATCTCGTATAATTATAGCTTAAACTTTCAGCTGACGAGTGGGCAGATCACTATCGCTGATCAAAAACATTAACCCCAGGCCTAGCTCTCAAACTAATCAAATATTTAACATGAACAGTAATTTCCGGAATATCCACACAGGACGTCTTGTAAAGAGCACAAGTGATACAGGGGCAGATGTCTGTAAATATTATGATAGATTAAATGTGTTTCTGAAATTCTATTCGGTTAAACTGGTTATGGACTAGTATATGGAGACTGATATCTGTTCCTAACCTTTGACCTTGCCAATGACGTTAAAATTTGGTCACAGATAAAGGAGACGGTTAACTCCTCTGAATTCTGTCATAGCATTAGTCAGTTTTTAATGTCAGTCAATTAATGAATCAAGCTACTCAATATGTATGTGTGCATATATTTATATGTATATGGACATCCAGACATTTATGTCTACTTATTTATATATTCATTTATATCTCTACTGTATCTATGTATATGTCTTTCTGTCTGTCTGTCTGTCTGTCTGTCTGCCTGCCTGTCTGCCTGTCTGTATATATTTATATCCATCTATTTATATCACTTGATACCTTTCTATTTGTCTAGATACACATCTGTCCATTTTATATAATTATCTATCTACCTATCGATATGCCCCTATATTTATAGAATTGATCTGATATACTGATATATTGTAACAGATCTGGACAGGCACTTGGAGGTCACGTTGGTACTGTCAAGATAGGGGGCCGAACGATTACCAACCTTCGTTTTGCAGATGATATCGACGGGTTGGCGGGTTTATAAGCAGAACTCCAGGAATGGGTCAGAAGGCTCGATGAAACAGCTCTTGACTATAGTATTGAGATAAACGCTGGAAAGACAAAATTAATAACCAACAACGCCACGGGCTTCAACAGCAAGATAAAAGCTAACGGTCAGGAACTCGAAGTGGTTGACCGTTTTAAATATCTTGGGTCGATTGTCAGTGATGAAGGATCAAAAAGTGAGGTGTTGGCCAGAATAGCACAGACAATAGCGACGCTTGTACGGCTTAAAAAAATCTGGCAAGATAAACGGTTAGCACTACGCACGAAAATCAGATTAATGCGTACACTGGTCCTGTCAATATTCCTCTATGCGTGTGAGACATGGACAGTTACAGCAGATCTTCAACGAAGGATACATGCCTTAGAGATGAGATGTTTCCGAAAACTTGTATACGTCACGTACAAAGATCGAGTTACAAATGAGGAAAGACGAGATAGAATTACAACAGCAATAGGGCCTTTCGAAGATCTCTTTGCAACTGTCAAAAGAAGGAAACTCACTTGGGACGGTCACATATCGAGATCAAGTGGTCTTGCAAACACAATCCTCCACGGGAAGGTGCATGGCAGACGACGAAGAGGCCGGCCCAAAAAGAGATGGGAGGACAACATAAAAGAATGGACCAGTCTCCGACCATAAGAGTCACAGGCAGCGGCATCTGACAGAAAGGGATGGCGTAGAGTTGTGAGGATGTCTTCATGTGTGCCCAAACGACCTCACCGGTTACGGAATGACCTGACCTGAATATTGTTCTCTCCCATTCTGTAATTATGTTCCATTTTGGATCTACACATGTGGGTGACTGTACATTTATCTACATTAAACTCCATTTGCCAGCTACAGATCATTCTCGAATTGTATCTAAATCCGACATCAATATATCCACTTCCGATTTAGATGAGACAGTAATGCATAGTTTTGTGGCATCATCAAATTTTGCAATCATGTCAATGTCCAAATCATTTATATATATATCAAGAATAAAATTGGTCCCAAAACCGAGCCCTGTGGCACACAACTTTTCACTTCACACCACTCAGAGTACTCCTTATTTATGCCCACCCTCTGCCTTCTTCCCGTTAACCAATTTTCATTTCATTTGGTAACTTCCCCACCTATTCCATGTGATTTTAACTTTCGAAATAATCTTTGATGAGGTACTCTATCAAATGCCTTTGCAAAATCTAGACAAATAACGTTCACTGGCTCCCCTTTATATATCATTTTAGTAACCTCCTCCATGAATTCTAATAGATTTGTTAAGCATGATCTCCCTCTAGTAAACTGAAGCTGACTATTTCTAATTAGATTAAATTTTGTCTAAGTGCATTACAATGTTTTCTTTGGTTATTGACTCTAAAAATTTACAGACTATGCTCGTTAAACTCACCGGTCTATAATTCGCTGGATATAATTTTTTGCCTTTTTTTAATAAGGGGATCACTCATGCATCTTTCCAATCCCGTGGAACATTCCCTGTTGTAAGTGATTGAGAACATAATATAGCCAATGGTTTTGCTAATTGGTCTCAAATTTCAAACAAGAATTTTGGATGAATACCAGCTTGACCTGGACATTTATCCACTTTCAGCCCCTCCATTTTTTAAGAACCATTTCCTCTGTAATACAGATTGATTTTAATCCCACTGTATCCATGTCTCTTTGAGAAATATATATAGGCTCTGGGATCTTGGATCAGTCCTCTTTTGTGTAGACTGTGCCAAAGTACTGATTGAGTAGATTAGCTGCCTCCCTATTTTCACTTATTATTTTCCCTGTACTGTCTATGAGAGGGCCTACTTTGTCTTTCGTTCTTTGTTTATTTCTAACATAAGAGAAGAAGCTTTTATTGTCAGTCTTGATCCTCTGAGCAAGTTTTTTTTCGAAGTCTATTTTTGCTGTTTTATTTACTTTCTGATATTTGTTCTGCTTGTACAAATATTTTAAATATGTTTCTTTTGATTTGCCTGCTTCATGAGCTGACAAAATTCATTCATTTTCCATGTGTTCAAACGAAAGGGCAATAATCACTCTAAACTACATGGGAAATCACCCTCCTATCATTAGTAGACAAAATGCTGGCTCCAGTTCTACTCAACAGTCTAACCAGTTTTCTCGAGAAGGCCTACTACCAGTATGGTTGTCGAGCCGGTTGTCGGACAGTGGACATGATATATGCAACACGTAAACTCCAGGAGAAATGTCAGAAACAGCATTGCGGAATGTAGTATTTTTCGACCTGACGTATGACACTGTCAATAGGGAAGGGCTCTGACAAATCATAGCGACATGAGGTTGTCCCAGCAGATTCATTACAGTTGTCTGTCAGCTTCATAATGATAGTTTCATGATGGGGACGGCGTGGGCAAACCCTTAGAAAATGCAGAAAGAAGCAGGCCCTTACAGAAAATGCATGCTGAAGTCGAATGCACTAGGCCGACAGGCGCAAAATAAAAACCACAATGCAACGCACACCGCCTTGGAGAATAGATAAAAATCATGCAAACGAAAACAAAAATGATGATAGGATGGCTTGAGAACTGCACGAAGGAGAAATATCTGCAGCCTTCCCAGTCACCAAAATACAGAGATGTGACTTAGCACCGACACTCTTCACCGTGGTCTTTGCAGCAAAGCTCTCTGATGGTGTTACATGCTACTGCTACTGACATGTACATCCTGTACAAAATGTATGATTAGCTAGCTATTCAACCCGAGACGTCTGTCTTACACCAAGGTTAAGGAAGCCACCATCTTGGATCTCTTGTTTTCTCACGACTGTGTTCAGAGCACCTGCTCATATCAAGATGTGCAGTCCATTGTAAAGAAGTTTTTGGTGACGAGCACTAATTTTGGTCTTAAATCGTCACTAGGAAAACTAAGTCTTTCAGCCTGCTCATGGGAACCTGGACAGCAAATCAAACATTTCGTACAAAAACCAACGTTCTCATGCTGTCGATGAACTCACCTATTTAGGCAGTTCTCTCAGCAGAGAAGCGAATATCGACTCTGAGATCAACAGCAGATTTGCAAATGCAAGCTTGCTCTTGTTTGTGAGACTACAAGCGAATGTCGGGAACTGTGTCGCCACAAATGTGAGGATGATGATGATGATTTCATGTAGATAAATGTACAGTCATGCACATGGTTAGATCCAATTTGAAACATAATTACAGAATGGGAGAGAACAATATTAGAAAGATAGATAAAGAAAGGGACCTAGGAGTTATAATAGATCATACAGGTAAGGTGAGTGAGCAAGTTGAGGTAGCAGTAAAAAAAGCAAATGCAATGTTAGGTATGATAAAAAGAAATATTAAACATAGGAGCAAGGAAGTGATAGTCAAACTGTATAAGGCATTAGTTAGAACTAGATTGGAGTAATGTGTACAGGTGTGGAGTCCTTATCATAGAGGGGATATAAACATGCTGGAAAGAATGCAAAAAAGAGTGACAAAGCTGATAGTGGGATTCCAGAATTAGTTATGAGGAAAGAAAAACCGGCTTACAGTGTCTAGAAGAGAGAAGAATTCGAGGTGACGTAATACAGGTTAGTAAGATGATCAGAGGAATGGATAAATTAGACTATAACAATTTGTTTTTTAATTCAGCAAAAACAAGAAGACATAGCTACAAATTAACTAAAGAGGGGTCCAGATTATATATTAGAAAATATTTTTTTTACTCAGAGAGTGGTGAATGCTTGGAATGCACTGCCATGGGAAGTAGTGGAGGCAGGGACAGTTAATGCATTTACAAATAAATTGGATGCGCATAGCTTTTAGAGCAAGGTAATTTAAATTAAACTGGTTGTATACAGACTCCGCAGTCTTCTAAACCAGTATAAAGTCGTTAAGTTAAGTTATGATGTAATCACTTTAGCTGTGTCCTTGCAGTTCTGAACAGCACAACGTCTCTCGGACAAAAGTGCACGTCCTCCTCAATTGTTGTGGTGATGTGTATAGTGTGTTGTTTATGATTGGGTTTGGTGGAAGCAGCCGGTTTCGCAGACCGGCCAGCCCTGGGCATAAAGTCAGGAGGTGCTCGACTGACTCCTAGTGGCCATTGCAGAATCTTCAGTTTGATTCACATATTGGGTCTAATTTATTCAGAAGTTCTCAGTTTGAAGATCAACTTCCGGTCTCATCGTTGCAGTTTCTTGGCTGGTCATGTGGATCTGGTTTTGATTGGTGCTCTAAATATATTCGGCCTTTCTGTGATATGGCCCATTGGTCTAGCCACTCTTGTTAATAGTTATTTTCAGAAGCTGCTTGCAGGTTTGCAGTGTGATACTAGGTAGTGGATGTGGTAGTGTTGCCCCGCTTCTGGCCAGCTCATAAGCCATCTCATTTTCTGGTACAGGTATCCACTGGAGCACCGCTTTCGCTTAATAGGAGGTGGACAATTGGTCAATTAATGTGTAGCTTGAAGCGCAGATTCGAGTGTGAGAAAATCACGACCTACTTATTCTGAATAGTCCCACTTTACAAATCTGAGATTATTCGGCACATAGCTTTTTATATTATAATTTGTGTCTGCTCTGAAGTTGAAATAGGTCTCTCGGCAAGCGCTGTAGATGCCGGGTTGATATTCTTGGCTCAGATTGTGTTATTTAATTACAGCGCCATATCCAGAGTTGGCGGTAGCCCCTGTGTCAGATTCATCTTTGTTTATTTGGATGTTTTGTAGAGATGAGTCTTTAGTTTCCAAAACGATAATTTTCAGCAAAGATTATAGAAGGTTCATGTCTGAAGAGTGGTCAGGGAGTACAGTTCTTACTGTGGAGATAACCACCTGCTAGAAAGGTCGTTAGTCGTTTGTGGCTGTCATAACCCGTCTACGATTTGGTAGATGGTGATTTAAGAAAGCGACTTGGGCATTTATAGAAAGGATTTATTTGTTTCGTCTATGCCTTTGGTGCCAAAGTACTATCGTTGTCCTATTCTCCCCCGGAGTCTCCATCCTCAGATAAAATGTTATGTATTTCCACGTCACGAAGGTAAAGGTGTGTCGTGCTGTAGTTCTACCCAATCTTCTGCATGTCTGTGAAACATGGACAGCGTATAGCAGAAATGTCAAACAGCTAAATCGTTTCTACGTGAGCTGCCTGTTTAGACTGCTGAAGATCAGGCAGCAGGACAAATTTCCTAACTCTCAAATTCTTAACAAGTCAAATTTGTTGAGTATCCATCCTCTTCTGCAAAAAGCCCAGAATAGATGGACAGGATATGTTGTTTGCATGCCGGATGATCGTCTCCCAGAGCAACGGCTATACAATGAGCCCACAGCAGGCAGGCGCTTGTCGGGAGGACAATAGAAACGCTACATATACGCCTTACAAATGTATACGAAAAGCATCAACAATGATGTTACCTCAAGGACGTAAGCATGCACAGAACCGCTCTTCCTTGCGCACTAGTATCCCACACGGTGCTGAGATCAACGAGTGAAATATCTACGCTGAGACTCAGAGACAGAAATAACAGAACGTCACACGACTAAATTATAGCCGACCACGGAATGGCTGCCCCAAGTACGCAAGTCAGCCGTGCCGGAAGTGGTTCTTACGACATGTGAGATCACATCTCGCATCACAGATCTAATGTTATCGCCATCTGCGCTTGCGATGTACAACTATAATTATTATTATTATTATTATTATTATTATTATTATTATTATTATTATCAGTATAATATATGTGTATATATATATATATATATATATATATATATATATATATATATATATATATATAATAGCTGGATTACTTTGACGATCCAGAGATATTTATGGTGGTAGTAATATTTGTATTACCTCTCCTTCACTTCATGATATCCCCGCCTTTCAACCCCTTCATCTACTCGTCCCCTAACACATTTCATCTATCTGCCCGTCCCTCCTGTTCAATGCACTCATCTCTTCTATCCCTCTGCCATCTTATCTTTCTCTTCTCAATCCGCACATTTTGTTTCGTTTCCCTTAACACCTGCATACTTGGCTCATGTCTTCGTCCGTCATCACGCCCATCTCGTCATTATTCTGAAACGCCCCAATTTGTCCGCCCCTGCAAACCCTCCTACCATTCCCCCAACTCGCCCACCTACGCCAATGTCAAAACATGAGCTAGACAAGAGAAACATACTGAGGCGACCCACGACCTGATTTTATCCGGCCGGCGAAAACTTTTCAAAATCTCACTTAACATGACCGCACTGTCAGCAATGGCCTCTTAATGCGTGTCTGTTATTATAAGAAAACAATGGGGGAGCCTACTTATACAAAAATCTGCTTTAAAATGGATAACAAATAAATAGAAACGAAATTAATTGCATTGTTTCGTCAAATAACGTGGTTATTTTCAGTCTCCGTTCAGGGCACAACAGACTGAGATGTCATCTATAAGATAAGTTCAAGATTGGCACTACGGAACTCTGCACCTGCGGCACAGCTCCCATGGCTGCACAGCAAAGTTTGCAGTCCTGCCCATCGTATTCCGATAAACGAAGTAGCATTTGGCGACAACAAATGTCCTTCCACGAGAAGCTGTATGGAAGTGCACGGAGCGTCAAGTCGACTGATGCCTTGATTAGTACCATTGAAATCGAGGTATAAAGACGAAAGAGGAATAACATTAAGTATAAGTAGAATGCCAACGAGTTAATCAATCAGAGGAGCTGACTAATAAAAATAATAAGTAGACCCACAGGTCCCGAGGTAAGGTGTCCGCCTCGTGTGCTGTAGGTCGCGGGTTCATATCACGGTAGAGACATGGATTTTACCACGTGGATCATCCAGTAAATATTTCCCCTGATCTCTGAATAGTGAGATCAGACACCCGGCTGCAGTGGCACGCACGTTAAAAAAATACCTTAGCAGTTGCAAATCGAAAAGAAAATTGCCGGTGCTCGGGCAAAATTCACGTTAAAAATCTACTCAAATTATTCTACGGATATTCGCTCCAAAAAGAATATGTCGCACAAAGGGGACTATGTGGCTATAACTTCAGGTCTTGGTTATGGGGTTAGCGGAGCAGTTTAGATGGCACCTGACAGGCCGCAGGTCTACCTTGCTCCAATTTACGCTTCCACCTCCACCAGCTTCAAAAATAGGCGATCCTATATTCCAGGGACTAACAGATGCTGGGATTGACCTGGCAAGTCGCCAGTGGATTTTCAACTGCTTTATGACGGTGAGCTTTACACTACAGCTAGGATGAGCCCATCTAGTTTTTTTTTCAAATACGACTCGGGATGTAAGAAGAGCCACTATAACCCGCTACCTAAGAAACGTGGTCAAGTGTCAAATTGACTCCGCACGAGAAGCTTCTAACAACAACCTCACTTCAGGCTTCTGTGGAGAATTAACTTAACGTCTTTATACTGGTTTAGAAGACCCTGCAGAGTCTGTATACAACCAGTAAATTTACATGACCTTGCTCTAAAAGCTATGTTCATCAAATGTATTCTTAAATGCATTAACTGTCCCTGCCTCCACTACCTCTCCTGACAATGCATTCCAAGCAGGCACCACTCTCTGACTAACAAAAAATATTTCCTAACATCTAATCTGGACCTCTCTTTAGTCAGCTTGTAGCTAAGCTTGTGAACGTTACATGGTAAAGCACATCACGGTGGGTTGAGGTCAAGCTCAAACAGTAAAGAAACAGTAAACTAAACGTATAAACTGATACCTCATCTTTAAAATAATAAAAGTATTTCAGCATCTTTCACTTACACAGCAAACGCACGTCACAATAACATGTGAGATCTACAGGCTGGGATTGAACGTCTCGCAGAAATTCTTCAAGCTGGCAGTGCTGTCAGTTCAGTTCAGTTCATCCCGTAACCCATCAGGTCGTTGGGGCACACATGAAGACACTCCTGAAATCCCACGCCATCCCTCTCTGTCTGTCGCCGCCTGTCGTATCTCACCGGGACGAAGGCCTGACCACTCAGTGATGTTGTCCACCCATCTCTTCCTTGGACGTCCTCGTCCTCTCTGTCCCGGTACGGAACCAATGAGTATCGAGTTGGTAATTCCGTTGGACCTCGCGACGTGCCCGCACCAGGCCATCTTTCGTCTTTTGATAGCTGTGAACAGATCTTCGAAAGGACCAATAGCGTCTTCAACTCTCTGACGTATTTCTACGTTTGTGACACGATCTTTATATGGCAGTGCTGTAGTGCTCTTGTTTTATGGAAACGTATGCAGGAGAGCACCAGAGTGTGAATTTAATTGATTTTGCACTCAGATTTTGTTGATGGTAAAATTCAGTGAAATATTCATATCTACTGTATTGATGTTCATGTCAGATAACTCTGACCTGATTGTAGCAACAAATCATAAGTTTCATTCAATCATTGCTGGAGACCCATAAGATGCTTTTCCGTTAAGCTTTTCCCACTCAATGTCTGATCAGTGACATTTGAAAAAGTCTTCGCAATCCGGACAAAATCTAGGCAAGCGCCGGATGAGGTCCGAGAGCCGTAACCTGCATGAGCATGGAGTAACATGGTGAAACATGCCATATTTAAAAAACACTAATAATTCTGGAATTATTATGCAAGTCCTGTTTCAATTCTTGTTAAAACAAAACAATCGGTCTAATAACTAAATTAAGTCCATAATTTAATGAAGATTTGAAACGGAAATTCAGCAAACATTTGCACAACGTCGTTAGAATGCGTCTCGCGCATGCGTGCCACATACTGAATTGAGTTATTGGGCTACATATTGCTCTGTGTTTCCCGCGTGAATATCTGTATAAAATAAATCTAAGGAGAGGAGGCGGGGGGGGGGGAGCGTGGGGAGGGTCATATCGGAGACTATAAGTGAAAAAATAATAATAATAATGTTCGCGTATTCGTCAAAGGCCCGTTGCGTCGATCGACCACTACAATGTCGAACTGCTGAGGCTTTGCTCGTGCGTAGCGTGCAGACCGAAGTCCCTACAGACTTCCCAGGTGGAGCCGAGTACACCGCTGCCTTGGGATAAAGGACGCAAGGAGTGTATTAGACCAATATTTGTGTCAGGCTTTCCGTGTCTGTCCGTGTCAAACTCCATGTTTTTTTCCGTATTCCGCTACCGAGTCATCTAGATTGTGTCCACCTTTTGGTCAACGTGACCCTTGCTGTGCCAAGAATACAAGGTTGGGAGAGGTATCATGTAACCTCCTGTAGAGCGAGGGGCGGGCAGGAGGAAGGCCGAGCAGGAAGGTCCTCGAGTAGTGATAACCTGGACAGAACTCTAATGTGCAGCCAAGCGGAACGCCGAACTCCATCATGGATTGGTCTCGCACGGTTCAAGCCAGGCCTGAAATGCAGCGAAATGCAGCATAAAAAACAGGATAACCGACCAAAAGCACATTAATTTCACAGAACAAAGTCCATGATACCACCTGGGGAAGGATTTGGGGCAATATAATCCGAACAGGAACCACCAAGCATCAGAAAACTCGACACAAACACCGGAGCGAGTCGAGAGCCCAGCCATTTAGGCGCAGCTATCTTACTTTTCATTTTTCAATTTAAACGTTGTATTTATTTATTGTATGTTAAGGTCATCTTGGTGGCTTGGTGGCCTAAGAGGGTTTTCAAAATCCGAACGTACTGAGTTCGATTCCAACCACATCCAGTTTGACAGACACTTGATTTTTTCTCGGACAATTGCTCCTCCATACACGAGAAAGTAATGGCAACCTACTGTACTGCACACTTGCCAAGAAACCTATAACAGTCAAATAGGTGACGGTTTTAAGAAGCGACGTTTTGTAAAGGACATGCTACTTAATTTACTTAAAAGGTCATCTACAAAGGATGTCATAATAAAATGAAATGCATTGATCAGATTTTAACATAAAAATGAGAAGGACAAAAACATTAGAGACTCGTCCAGGATTTCCACCAAGGACCTTGGAATACTCGCACCCGAAACAAGAATCATACAAATACAGTGAGATTCGATCATTCAATCAAAACCCCTTCCCTCTCAAACGTGGGAAATGCAGAATCTTATTTGAGAATTTGTTACAGCGATTTTCGAGGGAACCAAAGAAGAATAATAAAGGTTTACATATTTATTTATATAAAGTAAAAAAGAAAGTATAATATGAAATACATGAAAAGCAGGCAGTATTCAAGCAAGGCAGAGACACACGTGATCACATATTCAATTTGAGAAACATCTTTGAAAATGCAGAGAATACAATGCTGACCTATATACATGCTTCTTGGTTACACCAAAGCTTTTGACTGTGTATAACTTCAGCAACTAAGACAAATAATGAAAAGGCATGGGCTTTGCAACATATCTGATACATCCACTTTACAGTGACGAACAAGTCACCATTAGAATCAACGAAAGCACCTCAAATTGGTTTGAGATACACAAAGATGGTAGTCAAGACTGCATCTTCTCTCCCTACTTATTCAACATAGATGCGGAGAATATTACGCCAAAGGTAAAAATAGATGCAAAATATGCCAAATTTCGATCCATTCTCAATTGAAGAAAAGGATATTCCAGAACTAAGATTTGCAGATGACACAGTTACGCTCTCAAACTGCTTACGTCCGTTTAGAAACACAGATAAGATCAGAATATTTTCCTCAATACCAACAAAACAAAACAAAATGTTCACTGGAACACAGACGTCAACCCAAGATCACTCTTGGTAATGAAGAAATTGAACATGTGATTACTTTTAATACCTTGGCTCTATTAAAATAAACAAACGATGTGTATTGTACAAGGGAAATAGGGAAATAAGAAGATAATTGTCCGCAGCGATGCAGAAACTGAACAGAATGCAAAATTCATGGCACAAAACTACTAACAAAGAATTGAAATTGAAGATCCTAAGAAAATGCGTTTTTCCGGTTACAATGTACGGATGCAAGACATGGACAATTACACAATTTTTAAGAAAGAAGATCGAGGATTTTGAAACAAAATTCTACAGAATAATCCTAAAAATACTTTATATGATTAAAATAACAAATAAAGCCATCCTGCAAGATCTGAATGTTGAAGAAAACTGGCTTTTAAACCACGTATTGTTTAGGAAGCTGAGATTTATCTGCCATGGATGATCGTGATGGACTAGAAAAAGCAGTTCTGTAGGGGACTGTCCCATGAAGACGATAGAGAGTGCGACCAAGACATTGATGGACAGGAGACATAATGGACACCCTAAACAAGCCCATGAAGCAGACAAGTATCCTGACTACTGAACGAGAGTCCTTTCGAATGGCTGTGATGAGAGCGACGTTCTGCCAAGGACATGCTACATGATGATGATGATGGTGATGAAAATGAGGATGATATTGAGATGTATTTGACGCTGTGTGTATGTGTATGTGTGTATGTGTATGTGTGTATGTGTATGTGTGTATGTGTATGTGTGTATGTGTGTATGTGTGTGTGTGTATGTATGTGTGTATGTGTGTGTGTATGTGTATATGTGTGTGTGTGTGGGTGCGTGTGTGTGTATGTGTGTTTGCGTGTGTATGTGTATGTGTGTATGTGTATGTGTGTGTGTATGTGTATGTGTGTATGTGTATGTGTGTATGTGTATGTGTGTATGTGTATGTGTGTATGTGTATGTGTGTGTATGTGTGTATGTGTATGTGTGTATGTGTGTATGTGTATGTGTGTATGTGTATGTGTGTGTTGTGGGGGTTGGGGGGGGGGGGGAGGAGACAAGTAAGCAGACAGATCTATAGAGTGATGTGATAAAACAAATAGGAGAAAGGAATTAGAATCAATACTTGAATAGCATGGTCGCCCTCTCACACGCGCCAAACCTACTAATCTCAGAAGACAAGTGTGGGTCATAGCCACGTCATTAAGCCAGCTGAGGGCATTACAGGGGAAGAAGCGGGGTGGGGTGTGCCCTTGGAGAAACTAGATGCAGCTATTGTTGGAGGAATGGATGTTCCTCTGATTGCCAATGTACCTCCTAAAAAGTCACGTTGTAGAGTACACACTAAAGCAAATGTTATTAACAGAAAATAAGGACAGATTGACGGGCCGAAGGACTGGTTGTATTGATGGTTGGAAAGATGGATAAATGGATGGATGGATCGATGGATGAATGGTTAGAGGAATGGATGGATATGTGACTTCATGATTGGGTGGAAGGTAATTTTTTTTTTAGTTAGGTAGGTGGATATATGGGTGGTTTGAGATTCATGGGTTTGGGCGAACTGACAGGCAAATGAACAAACAGACAAACAAACAAGACCAGAACAGACCATGATAAAATAGACAGGCAGACAGACAGACAGACACACACACAGATACATATAGACACAGACAGACAGATACACACACAGATACAGACAGGAAAGGACAGGACAAGACAGGACCAGACAGACAGGACCAGACATATAGGCGGGCGGGCAGGTGGGCGGGCTGGCGGGCGGGCGGGGGGGGCAGGCAGGCAGGCAGACAGACAGACAGAGAGACAGACAGACAGACAGACAGGCAGGCAGGCAGACAGACAGGACAGGACAGGACAGGACAGGACAGGACAGGACAGGACAGGACAGGACAGGACAGGACAGGACAGGACAGGACAGGACAGGACAGGACAGGACAGGACAGGACAGGACAGGCAGACAGACAGACAGACAGACAGACAGACAGACAGACAGACAGACAGACAGACAGACAGACAGACAGACAGACAGACAGACAGACAGACAGACAGACAGACAGACAGACAGACAGACAGACAGACAGATAGATAGATAGATAGATAGATAGATAGATAGATAGATAGATAGATAGATAGATAGATAGATAGATAGATAGATAGATAGATAGATAGATAGATAGATAGATAGATAGATAGATAGATAGATAGATAGATAGATAGACTATGAATATTGATAATTACCCCCATAAAGACAACTAGAAACTCAAGTTAATTGAAATGTAATGAGACAGAGAGAGAAGACCCAAAAATACGAAACCCGACGACTGGTAAGGAAATGTCAAAATACCTCAGGGAGATTGTAATTAAAAATGTTTTGAAGTTAGAGGTTGATAAATATTACAGTACATATGCCCCACAAGGGGTAGACAAGCAAACAAAGGCAGGGAAATTATGCAATTAAATCTTGTCCCAAAATAGAGATATTCCATTGTCACAAGATGTCGCTGCATACTTTTGTTAACACTTATGTGGTGTCATTTTGTTATCGTTTTATTTCGGCGCGGTCAGGCTGAATTATGTCAGTCGTCTCTGTTGATGGATATTCGTGATATTTTTACAATTACTGACTGCAGACTCTTGATAATTTCGTGTCACAGTCTTCCCCGCGGGCTAATTGGTCAACATTATGGTATACATTGCTCTGTGTTATGTTTCTCCCTACAACCATGACACGCGTGTTACGTCGTGATCCATAATAGCCAATAGGGCAACATGCAGAGGAGGACCACTGAGCTAGTGGTAGGTCAGATCGTAGCATAGTCCTGCAACAAGAGATAGGCTCATCTTCTGCTGGATAGTGTTTTCACAGTTTGCTATTGCCTTACGCATATTCTTTGATGATCGTTGAAGAGAAGGCAGTGACGTCGTGTCGTAGTTTACAGCGAGGTTGCGATATCTTCTTCCAAACACATCAGATTTCAGCTGTTTTCTGGGATACTTCGTTTGCCTTCCACTGTGATCCCTACTCATTTAGCTAGACTACACTAGTGCAGCTTGGCCGCCGCTTGGTGGTAGAATAAGGTATTGGTCAGTTGTGGTTCGCTGACCGTGAGGAAGCCGGCTGCTTGAGTCGCTAGTTGTTGTCAGCTCATTCATTGCTGCTTCTTTACGACTTCCATACAACTGGTTCAAAGAACAGCATTGGAATGGCGAAGCTTATATTAATAACCCTATAATGTATATCGATATACACCCGTCCACACACATAGTAGTTACTGCCCATCGCAAGCGATGATGACCACACCATCAGACAGGTCTGTCTTAATAATGGGATGTGCGCTGTATGAGGATTATAGTGAGCAAGAAGCTGCGCTAGTCATCGGGTTTACTCTTGTCCCGAGTTACCTTGGATCAGTGGCAAGACTATTGGTCGAGACGACTGAAGGTAACTCTGGATGCAGGCACTCTAGTCTTACCTCCCGTGAGACCAGGGATCGCTTTAAGCTTGCGGGATTCCATCGCCCACCGTTTCTGTTTATCACTGTGAGAGGCGAGTGCCTTAACCTCATGACTACAGCTACCCACACACATACATACACACACATACCCACACACCCACACACACATTCACACATTCACCCACACAGGTGTGATAAACGATATTTAACTACAAAGAGTTTTCTTGCTACTGTGCACTGTGCAAAATACCTTATTAAATGGATATATTGCTTCAACAAAAGGGGTCCTTTAGAGGCCAAACATGTGATTAAATGATTTACGTTGCTATGAAAAACATCTATAGGAAAGTATACGCTGAAAAAACCATTGCTTAGTGATTCCCTTATGTCGTATGAGCAGTAGCGAAGCGTGAATCATATGCAGCAGCCCGGAAAAGACGGGATAACAAACGAAATGCTGATGGGGCTGGGCCAAACAGCGAAGAAAAAACTACTATCAGCCCTGAACCAAAGCTGGAAAAGGGGTATTGTACCCCAGGCATGGAAAGATGCAATACTGGTACCAGTACCAAAAACAGGAAAGGACAAAACAGATCCAAATGGATACAGGCCCATAAGCCTACTGAGCTGTGTCGGCAAGCTGATGGAACGGATGATAAACACCAGACTGATGTGGCATCTGGAAGAAAAACGAATACTAATTCCACAGTAAGCCGGCTTTAGACAGCACAGATCCACTGAGGACCAGGTCATCCTCATAGCCCAGGAGATAGAAGATACCTACCAGGCACAGAAACACACAGTAGCTGTTTGGGTGGATCTGGAAAAGGCATTTGACAAAGTCTGGAAGGATGGACTTAGAGTCAAGCTAAGAAGAAGTGATGTCTGTGGGAAGATGTACAAGTGGATCAACCACTACCTCAAACAAAGAACGGCCAGAGTCCAAGTACAAGGGCAGATGAGCAAAAAGGTGACACTCGAGCAGGGAGTACCCCAAGGGGGAGTATTGTCACCCACACTCTTCCTGGTATATATAAACGATATTACAGAGAATATACCAAGAAGAGTCCATAGCTCAATGTTTGCAGACGATCTGGCTATTTGGACCTCTGAAAAGAATCTCACCATAGCAAGAAATCGGATGCAGACGGCCCTAACATCGCTGGAAGAGTGGGCGAACTCATGGCTGGTCAAAATAAACGAGGAGAAAACCACGTGCACAATATTCTCGCTCTCATTAAAACCCCAAAGTACCAAATTAAGCCTAAATGGCAAAATCCTGCAGCCAAACGACAACCCAACCTATCTGGGAGTCACATTTGATCGGCGCATGACATGGAAAAGTCAGATTGAGAGAAACCGAATGAAAGCCAGAGAAAGAATGGCGATCATGAGGAAACTTGCTGGCACAAGCTGGGGAGCAGACGAAGGCATACTAAAGAAACTGTACACTGGAAGAGTGAGACCAGTTCTCGAGTATGGCATTGCGGCATGGACAACAGCAGCGAAGGCGAACTTCGATAAAGTTAACAAACTTCAAAACCAAGCCATGAGAATTATAACAGGTGGCATGAAGTCAACGCCAATTGTAGAACTTGAAAAGATTACAAAACTGCAATCCATGACCGATAGAAGAGACTGCAGAGCCCAGCTGCAGTCAGAGAAACTCCGAAGACTGACGGACCACCCAATGTACCAGAGACTAAACAATTTGGGAACTGGGAAACTAAAGCGGAGAAACTTTGCAGAAATGGCCAAAGCAAAGATGCACGAAGATCCCATAAACGCACTAACAACACCAAAACCCATCACTACTGTACGAAAACCTACTTCGAGGCAGGATATATTTCCAGAGGGGGTAGAAAATATACCAGGTATTGCAAACAAAAACTGCCAGACTGAAAAAGAAAGGAGAGACACTACCCTAAGCTTCATAACGAAAAGCTACCGAAGCATGGACTGGACCCATGCATACACCGACGGTTCTGTAACAAACACTACACAGAACGGAGGGGCAGGAGCATTCCTGAACCTACCAAATGGCAGAAAAATAACACTGTCATTCGCTACTGGTAAGTACACAAGCAATTTCAGAGCGGAGGCAGAGGCACTGAGGGCGGCAGTGGAAGAAATGGTAACACACAGTGAAAATGAGAGCCATATAGTCCTGATGACAGATGCTCTCGCCGTAGTCACAGCGCTAAAAAGCCAGAAAAACACTGAGCTTAATGACTTAAGAGCAGCACTCTGCAAACTGTGCCAGCAGTCCGCACCAAAAAGGGTAGTGGTACAGTGGGTTCCGTCCCACTGCAACATCCAAGGCAACGAGGAGGCAGACAGACTGGCAAAAGAAGGTGCAAGGCTACCACAAACAGATACCAGTATGACGTACGAAGAGTCAAAACGGCTTATCAAAGCCAGGTACATGACCAAATGGGAAACCGAACATACTGGTTACACCAAAAACGATGCCTATTACCAGTTGAACCGAAGAGAGCAGGTCGTTGTCTTCAGACTTCGCACTGGCCACAACAGACTGAGGTACCACCTATTCAACAAATTGAAGATAGGGTGTACCGACGAATGCCCGTGCGGTACTGGTAAAATGACCACTGAACATCTGCTGCAGAACTGCCCGACATACGAGGATCAGAGAGAGCAGATGTGGCCATTGCCAGTGGAACTGCAAGACAAGCTCTATGGTAGTGGCGAGAGTCTCAGGATGACCGCCGCTTTTATCGAAAAAATAATGGTTACTGTCTGACTGTGTACGCAGAAGAAGAAGAAGATATGCAGCAGCGTTGCAATATGTTTAGGGTAAACTGAGTTATGAACATAAAGGGGCACACTTAATTATTTAGAAAAAATGTTGAAAAGTACTTCGTGTTCGTGCTGAATGAGGTAGTTAAAACCTATGCTGTCGACGTACTTCTGCACAGTTATCTGCGTTTTCTAGTAAATCAGTTCTAAACGTCTTTGTTTTAATTCTAATAAAATATATTTCACCCTCTCCTTTAACACGTGATCTTGAGCGCAATTACAAGAAAGGTCCCTTTCCATTTTAATATTAGCAGGATTGGATAGTATGTTATTGGTCATAAAACTACGCAGATATGTTTTAATTCATTTCAAAGTACTCATTGAACATTGTGCAGTAGCCGAGCTCACCGGAATACTGTGAGTCAGTTGCAGAAACTTTGCCCCTCTGTTCCTACACTGTTTAGATTATATCGTTATCTACAATGAAATCCAATAATTCAATGCAAGGTTTGGTTTTGTCTTCTGATCTGCAAAATATTTACCAGTTCATTGTTCACGTGCTATCAAGTTAACACACTATTTGTTTTTTAAGTTTTTGAAATTGACTGCCAGGAAAAGATTTTTTGAACTGTGTAGATTGTGCATGGAATTTTTCTATTCAGACGTACTTTTGTCATAGGACAAAGCAGCAATATAATGTTTGTAACAAAACGTCAACTGAATCGGAAGTATCATTGAGGATGTATATACAGTGTCTTCCATTTTTGTAACGGTATTTTCTCTAAATTCTAAAATATAACTGATATCATAACACGAAATGTAACACAACTTCACGCAACTCAATCAAATAATAACATTCAAAACGAAATCACAAAACTTAACAAAAATTCTTCTGAAATAACATTTGAAACACACTTTGAGAGCTTAAAGTAAACTATTCAATACCATTAATCAAATTGAGTGAAATTGTTATTGTGAGTGTCCATGTTTCTGAGCTATAAAGCAGTGTCGAGAATACATAATACCTGATAATTATTATTTTCAATTCATGATTTATCTGTTTGAATATCAAGAGATTCGCATATTTCTGATTACCATCTTGTCCATATATTAATTTTCTGATTTATTTTGCACAGCTGCCTTCTTCCGTAATTATATCACCTAGATACTTGTACTCTGAACCTGTTCAAGAAGTTTTTATTTTTTTCGCTTTTTTTTTTTTTTTTTTTTTTTTTTTTTTTTTTGGGTGATCTGCATACATGGTTTCTTGTCAGTTTCTACAAGTCTCATGGTCATTCTCTATCTTTATGACTAGCCCGTACTATACACTTCGTTTGTTGCCACAAGTTTCTACAATTATTTCTCACTTTTTGCCATCAAAATGGCATTATGTATATCTGTTTATGTATGTATATTTATATTCGAATGTATGTATTTCTATTTTATGCATGTGTGTGTGTGTGTTTATATTCACATGCGTGTGTATGTGTGTGTGTTTCTATGCTTAAGTATGTCTGTTTATGTATATATATTTATATTAGAATGTATGTATTTCTATTTTATGCATGTGTGTGTGTGTGTTTATATTCACATCCGTGTGTATGTGTGTTTCTATGCTTAAGTTGCACGGTAGACTTTCAATTTGGTCTTGACGCTGATGCCACGACGTGCCCAGACCATCGAGCGCATTCTACCAAAGGCTGTGCTGGCCTTTGCTATTCTGCTTGCCACCTCATCGTCTAGGCTGACAGATCTCGACAGCGTGCTGCCCAGATATGTGAATTTGTCTACGGCATTCAACGTCTGCCCGCTGACTGTAGTCTCTGGTTTTGTGTACGGCATGCCTGGTGCTGGTTGGTACATGACCTCTGTTTTTTTGGCATTTATGGTCAGGCCAAAATTTTCGCATGCGGCAGAGAACTGGTCCATTCCAACCTGCATGTTCAGTTCTGAGTTGCTCATTAGAGCACAGTCGTCAGCAAATACAAGTTCCCTGATTATGTCGCCAGCAACTTTAAAAGTCTACCGTGCAACCATCATTCCAACCCTACTATACGCTTGGGAAAGCTGGACTGTATACTCTGGACATGCAAGGAGGTTAAACCACTTCCACACAGGTTGCCTGAGGCGAATATTCCACATCCGATGGCAAGATCGTGTCACTGACATCGAGGTTCTCTCGAGGGCTAACATGCCCAGCATCCATGCACTGCTAGAAAAAGCACGACTAGGATGGGCCGGACACCTCGTCCGTATGTCAGACGAGCGGCTTCCAAAGAAGCTTCTCTACGGCGAGCTGAGAGAGGGATGGCGCGAGAGAGGGCGCCCAAAGAAACGATTTAAAGACGGTCTGAAGGACTCACTAAAAAGTTGCCAGATAGACTTCGACACCTGGGAATGTCTTGCGAAAAACAGATCTGACTGGAGAAGTGCAGTCAAATCGGGTGTAGCTGCCGGTGAAGATGACCGTGTTGTGAAAGCCCAGAACAGACGCGAGACGCGGAAATCCCGAGCAGCGGGAACACCATCCCCTTCTACAAACCTCGTGTGCCCGATATGTAGCAGATGTTTTCGTGCTCGCATTGGCCTGTTCAGCCACATGCGCACCCACACCCAACAGGGAAATCTGTGACAAGGATGATGTCGGCGGTCCTCATCGACAACGATGGACAGCTATTATGCTTAAGTATGTCTGTTTATGTGTGTATATTTATATTCGAATGTATGTATTTCTATATTATGCATGCGTGTGTGTGTGTGTTTATATTCACATGCGTGTGTATGTGTGTTTCTATGCTTAAGTATGTCTTTTTATGTGTGTATATTTATATTCGAATGTATGTATTTCTATTTTATGCGCGTGTGTGTGTGTTTATATTCACATGCGTGTGTATGTGTGTGTGTTTCTATGCTTAAGTATGTCTGTTTATGTGTTTATATTTATATTCGTGTTTGTGTGCATATTTATATGTGTGAGTATGTGTTTATATTTTATTTATGCGTGTGTTTGTGTGTCTATATCAAAATGTGTGTGTGCGGGTTTCTATGTTTGTCTATATACGTGTGTGTGTATATGTGTATGTGTGTGTCCGTGTTTGTGTGTATGTGTGTTTGTGTGTATACATGTCTGTGTGTATATGTGTTTGTGTGTATGTGTGTGAGCGTGTTTCAATGTTTATATGTATATTTATATGCCTGTGTGTGTGATTATATGCTTATATATACGTGTTTATGTATATACAATCACGGTTCCTGGTACGACCGCTCTTTCAGTCGACCCAGCTGTAAATGGGTACCTGACGTATGAGCTGGGGAAGGTATAAGCAGCAAGGAAAGGAATTGGCCTCACATAAGCTTTGACTTGGTACATGAAGAGTTATCTTAGTACATGAAGAGTTATCTTAGTACATGAAGAGTTATCTTAGTACATGAAGAGTTATCTTAGTACATGAAGAGTTATCTTAGTACATCAAGAGTTATCTTAGTACATCAAGAGTTATCTTAGTACATGAAGAGTTATCTTAGTACATGAAGAGTTATCTTAGTACATCAAGAGTTATCTTAGTGCATGAAGAGTTATCTTAGTACATGAAGAGTTATCTTAGTACATCAAGAGTTATCTTAGTACATGAAGAGTTATCTTAGTACATGAAGAGTTATCTTAGTACATGAAGAGTTATCTTAGTACATGAAGAGTTATCTTAGTACATGAAGAGTTATCTTAGTACATGAAGAGTTATCTTAGTACATGAAGAGTTATCTTAGTACATGAAGAGTTATCTTAGTACATGAAGAGTTATCTTAGTACATGAAGAGTTATCTTAGTACATGAAGAGTTATCTTAGTACATGAAGTTATCTTCATCCCAGACGGCAATTGTTGCAATATGAGTGAATATATGTGTGTATGTGCGTGTGAGAGATAGAGAGAGTGTGTGTATTTGTGTGTGAGAGAGAGAGCCACTTTATAAAGCTAAGGTCATTTACATTTGCGAGCATTGACGTCATAATGTACTGTCAGAAGTACTTATTTATTAAATAGAAAGGGGAGGCAAATAATAAGGACGAAACATGAATCGTCGCTGTGAATAGAATTGTGTCCCTTAATAGAGACACGGGTTATTACCGCTTCCGGTGCGCATGTTAGATTCGACAACCTCTATAAAATACGGTTTCTGTAACGAAAATAAAACAGTGCTTGGCAACCCATTTGGGAAAATATCACTAAAAGCTCAAAAACTGACGAAACTCACAACAAAATTATTTGCTTCATAAACGAATAAAAAAGTTCAAAAAATACGAAGACATTTTGGAAGAAAAATCGTTAACACGATATGGAGACGAGAACCGCAATGTTGATTTAGAAGCTGTGCTAATCTGAATACTTGAAATATAGAACACAATGGACACGGATATCTGAGCTCATCCTAGTGGTTCATTAACTGCGTTCCGTCGTTTGGCTTAGAAACTATGGCATTAGTCAAGATCATAATTATACATTTTATAGCCGGTTTCCGTAAAATATCAAGTGAGATTAAACGGATAAATTAGTGTGAACGTTTTAAATTAACAATCCGTCGACTGCATTGTAAATAAATGTCTCACATAGAGATTGTCAAATATGTTGAGTACATACAGCGGTTGGTGTGTTAAGTGAGGTGTGACGTAAAGGTAGCGGCCCCTTTCAGTGATGACTGACTATAATATCTTGGAGTGCTAATGAAAACTCTACTTACCTTTATCATTCTACCTTTGGCGCTGTCGTTATATTTCTCTTTGCTGCAAGAGCTTCTTTTCACCAAGCGTGAGGTGACCCTTCAGGACAGATCTCCACTTGGATAGGTCTGCAGTCTCGTCTTCCCGTGACGTCAGACTCTCGTCCAGAGCCTTCTTATCACGCTTACACACATCTTTGAACCTCAACTGTCGACTCTCGTCTGCTCTCCTACCATCCGTCAACTGCCCATAAAGGATATCTTTAGGAATGCGACCGTCTTCCACGCGACGAACATAACCAAGCCGTCGTAGTCTTCGTTGTGTCAGGAGAGTGTAAATGATTAGGAGACCAGTGCGAGAGTGCACCTCTATATTTGTCACTCTGTCCCTCGATGTAATTCCAAGAATGGATCGTCGAAGTCGTAGATATCCGTGAGTCAGCTTGTACTCTTGTTTGGCAAAGGTTGCCCAAGTCTCACTACCATACAGGAGCGTACTGGCGAAACATGCTTGTATACCATAGCCTTGATTGAATTGTCAGTTTTTGGTTTTCCCAAACATGCAGGCATTGTATACCATAGCCTTGATTGAATTGTCAGTTTTTGGTTTTCCCAAACATGCAGGCATTGTATACCATAGCCTTGATTGAATTGTCAGTTTTTGGTTTTCCCAAACATGCAGGCATTGTATACCATAGCCTTGATTGAATTGTCAGTTTTTGGTTTTCCCAAACATGCAGGCATTGTATACCATAGCCTTGATTGAATTGTCAGTTTCTGGTTTTCCCAAACATGCAGGCATTGTATAGCATAGCCTTGATTGAATTGTCAGTTTCTGGTTTTCTCAAACATGCGTTGTGATGCGAGAAAATGTAGCAGCGGATGTTTCAATGCGACTGTCTATTTCTGGGTCTAGAGAGAGTGTGTCTTTCATTAGGGATTCCAGGTATGTCAATTGATAAACAGCTGCAAGTTCATAATTATCGATGCTAAGAATTGACGTGGCATCTACTTTCTGTCTCGGTACATTTATTTTGTTGAGACTTATTGTGATACAAAAATATCTGCACGCCTGAGAGCAGTGGTTTATCAATCTTTGACGCTCTTGCTGACTGTGCATGCCAATTGCAGCATCATCAGCGAAAAGCAAATCTCTAATGATGATCTCCCTGATCTACGTCTTTATCTTGAGACTTTCAAGGTTAACCAGACGACTAGCCGATCTAATATGAAGGTAGTTTTCTTTATTAACGTTATCTAATGCATGCTTCAGTAACAGAGCAAAGAAGATTCCAAATAGTGTTGGGGCCAGAATGCAGCCTTCCTTATTATCACTGCGAATATCAAATGGTTGTGATATGATACCATAAATTGTATTGCTTACGTCATGCCCGAGTGGAACGATATATTATTAGCCGTAGCAGTTTGCTTGGAAAGCCTGTTTTGGAGAGGATTTTAAAGTCCATCCCTGCTAACCAAATCAAATGTCTTTGTCAGGTTGATGATAGCGATATAACAGGGTTGATTCTGGTCACGTGACTTTCCTGAAGCTGCCGACGAGAACAAAATCAAGTCGCTCGTTGATCTTTCAGACCTGAATCAACACAGTGACTCTGGATACACGCGCTGGTTCAATTCAAAAATTATAGAAGGGACTGTGATAACAGTCGATGCGTATCTCTGCTCAGTGTTGTAGGCAAAGTCTTAAGCAGAGTAATCTTACGATTTCGTATAATGTTGCAATCTGTGCAGTGCATCTCTCATTTCTTGAGATATAATGGCCTCTTTCACACATTGGCATTACATCATACACAACATTTGCAATACTGCACTCTTGCAGCACTTTATCAAATCAGGTGGAATTCCGTCGCTGCCTGGCGCTTTGCTGTCATTGGATTCATTAAGATCTTCTAACAATGGTTCAAAGGCCAAGGGCTGTACGAGTGACTATATTGTTACATTGTCAACCCGCTGTGTTGACAAAGCAGGATGAAGCTGGATGGTCTCTCCTGGCAATACGCTTGGACATCTTTCTATAGAGATCAAACTGTTGTTTATGCAACAACAACCCCCCCCCCCCCACCCCCCCCTCCCCTTTCTACGTAGATAGTTGATCCATGGGAACGATATTAGCCAATACAGCCTTGTATCAGCGACGTTGCAAGAGTTGCAAGAATGTCAACCACCACTAGACTGCCTTAAGGTCACCAGCTCCGTATTTTTCCTCAGGGTTTACTCTCGAAGCATTTCCCATGAATAAGTCTCCCACAAGTCAGTGTAGACAGTGATCTGTTTTTACAACAGAAGTTTGTTTGGCCGGCTCAGTTCTAATGTCCACAAACAAGATCAGCCAGACTGAAAAAGAAAGAAGAGACATAACCTGAGGTACATAACGAAAACCTACCCAAGCATGGACTGGACCCATGCATACACCGACGGTTCTGTACCAAACACAACACAGAACGGAGGGGCAGGGGCATTCCTGAGCCTACCAAATGGCAGAAACATAACACTGTCATGGCAACTGGAAAAAACACAAGCAATTTCAGAGCGGAGGCAGAGGCACTGAGGGCGGCAGTGAAATAAATTGTGACAGGTAAAAGAAATCCATATAGTCCTGCTTACATATGCCCTGGCCAGAGTCACAGCACTAAAAAGCCAGAAAAATACTGAACTTAATGATTTAAGAGCAGTACTCTGTCAACTATGCCAGCTGTCCGCACCAAAAAGAGTAGTGGTACAGTAGGTTCCATCCCACTGCAACATCCAAGGCAACGAGGAGGCAGACAGAAGGGCAAAAGAAGGTGCAAGACTACCACAAACAGATTCTAGAATGACATACGAAGAGTCAAAATAGCTTATTAGAGCTAGATACACGACCAAATGGGAAACAGAACATACTGGCTACACAAAAACCGATGCCTTTTATCAGCTGAACAGAAGAGAGCAGGTCGTGGTCTTCAGACTTCGCACTGGCCACAATAGACTGAGGTACCACTTATTCAACAAATTGAAGATAGGTGGCATTGACGAATGCTCGTGTGGTACCGGGAAAATGACTGCTGAGCATTTGCTGCAAAACTGCCCGATATACGAGGATCAGAGAGAGCAGATGTGGCCATCACCAGTGGCAACACTAGACAAGCTCTATGGCAGTGTCGACAGCCTCAGGATGACCGCTGCATTTTTCGATAAAATAAAGGTTGACGTCTGACAGCGTAAGAAGAAGAAGAAGAAGAAGAAGAAGAAGAAGAAGAAGAAGAAGAAGAAGAAGAATGTCCAAAGTGTCAATTTGCGGGTCTTGTGGCCGGTAATTCATCATTCCACGAAACTATAAGATGAGTGATACTGAATATAATACTTTCGAGTCTAAGTTTGGTTATTATTGCGCCCCCCCCCCCCCCCCCCCATAAAAAATATATAAATATAAATGTTTTTACTACGTTTACGAATGAAATTACAAAAACATGTCCACCATCTTGGAATCGTAATCGTGACTCAAAGATTGATGTACATATCGACTACATTTAATGCTTGATGTGTACGTGAGGTTTTCCTTCCCGGGGCTCACGGGACCAGAGAAGGTTGTGGCTGGGCTGGAAAACCCACTTGCCTAACAACTATTGCCTACAAAACAACATTGTAATTAAAGAGAAAGGATTACTTGTATAAAGCTAGCTTGGTTAAATCCAATGCTCCCCCAACCGGGGCAATGACTATGTATGTGTGTGAGTGTGTGTGTGTATGTGCGTGTGTGTGAGAGAGCGATTGTGTGTGTGTGTGTTTGAATGGCGTAACGCACAGATTGACGCATATGTTCTTCACAAATTGCTTGCTGTGTTGGTGATGTAAATATTATCGAATATGTATGCTTCATCAACTACTTGATGAATGAGTGTCGTAGTAAGATAGCCGGTCCTTTAGGATGAAACATCCATTTCATAATATCAATGCACCTGGTCCGAATCCTGTCGTGTCCAGTATGACAGACAAGGGTTGTTTGTTTTGTTTTGTGTTTTTTTTGGTTTTTTTAGGGGGGGGGGGTGTTACCGCTCTCCTTGTACGAGAAGTAATGGCAGCCTACCACACTACACAACAACCATGAATATCAACCTACCGCACTACACAACAACCATGAATATCAACCTACCGCACTACACAACAACCATGAATGGCAACCTACCGCACTACACAACAACCATGAATATCAACCTACCGCACTACACAACAACCATAAATATCAACCTACCGCACTACACAACACCATGAATGGCAACCTACCGCACTACACAACAACCATGAATATCAACCTACCGCACTACACAACAACCATGAATGGTAACCTACCGCACTACACAACAACCATGAATATCAACCTACCGCACTACACAACAACCATGAATATCAACCTACCGCACTACACAACAACCATGAATATCAACCTACCGCACTACACAACAACCATGAATATCAACCTACCGCACTACACAACAACCAAGAAATATATAACAGTCAAATAGGTTGGTAGTTCTGAGAGGCCACGTTCTGCAAAAGACATGCTACTTACATGTACATGAGAAACAAATAATGATATTCCTAGTAAAGAATAAATTTATTGAAGTAAAAGTCTTCTACTTTCGCTCGCTTGAAAATATAATGTCTTTATCTCCAATGTTGTTTCTTGAATATACTTCACTGTCTCTAACGCGGATCTGGCAAATGCCCAACAACAAACCAGCCCTCCCCCCCCCACCCCCCACCCCCACCCCCCCCCCCCCCCCAAGTATATGGTGATAAAATTGTCGACTATGCGAGAGAGAAACCCTACAGAAACCCCTGATAGAGCAGGTTCTCCAATAGATGCGTGAGATGATGGCCCCACTGGCGCGTGGACATGTTCCATCCCCATTGAGACCATGCCCGGGGGGCATCCCTGGTTAAACAAGGCATCCCGAGTAAGACCACAGTCTGCCCTAGCAAGACCCCAGTCAAAAAGGCTTATTAGAGCTAGATACATGAAAAAATGGAAAACAGAACATACTGGCTACACAAAAAACGATGCCTATTACCAGTTGAACAGAAGAGAGCAGGTCGTGGTCTTCAGACTTCGCACTGGCCACAATAGACTGAGGTACCATCTATTCAATAAATTGAAGATAAGTAGCACTGACGAATGCACGTGCGGCACCGGGAAAATGACCGCTGAACATCTGCTGCAAAACTGCTCGACATGGGAGGACCAGAGAAAGCAGATGTGGCTATCACCAGTGGCAACACTAGACAAGCTCTATGGCAGTGTCGACAGCCTCAGGATGACCGCTGCATTTTTCGATAAAATAAAGGTTGACGTCTGACAGCGTAAGAAGAAGAAGAAGAAGAAGAAGAAGAAGAAGAAGAAGAAGAAGAAGAAGAAGAATGTCCAAAGTGTCAATTTGCGGGTCTTGTGGCCGGTAATTCATCATTCCACGAAACTATAAGATGAGTGATACTGAATATAATACTTTCGAGTCTAAGTTTGGTTATTATTGCGCCCCCCCCCCCCCCCCCCCCCCATAAAAAATATATAAATATAAATGTTTTTACTACGTTTACGAATGAAATTACAAAAACATGTCCACCATCTTGGAATCGTAATCGTGACTCAAAGATTGATGTACATATCGACTACATTTAATGCTTGATGTGTACGTGAGGTTTTCCTTCCCGGGGCTCACGGGACCAGAGAAGGTTGTGGCTGGGCTGGAAAACCCACTTGCCTAACAACTATTGCCTACAAAACAACATTGTAATTAAAGAGAAAGGATTACTTGTATAAAGCTAGCTTGGTTAAATCCAATGCTCCCCCAACCGGGGCAATGACTATGTATGTGTGTGAGTGTGTGTGTGTATGTGCGTGTGTGTGAGAGAGCGATTGTGTGTGTGTGTGTTTGAATGGCGTAACGCACAGATTGACGCATATGTTCTTCACAAATTGCTTGCTGTGTTGGTGATGTAAATATTATCGAATATGTATGCTTCATCAACTACTTGATGAATGAGTGTCGTAGTAAGATAGCCGGTCCTTTAGGATGAAACATCCATTTCATAATATCAATGCACCTGGTCCGAATCCTGTCGTGTCCAGTATGACAGACAAGGGTTGTTTGTTTTGTTTTGTGTTTTTTTTTGGTTTTTTTAGGGGGGGGGGTGTTACCGCTCTCCTTGTACGAGAAGTAATGGCAGCCTACCACACTACACAACAACCATGAATATCAACCTACCGCACTACACAACAACCATGAATATCAACCTACCGCACTACACAACAACCATGAATGGCAACCTACCGCACTACACAACAACCATGAATATCAACCTACCGCACTACACAACAACCATAAATATCAACCTACCGCACTACACAACAACCATGAATGGCAACCTACCGCACTACACAACAACCATGAATATCAACCTACCGCACTACACAACAACCATGAATGGTAACCTACCGCACTACACAACAACCATGAATATCAACCTACCGCACTACACAACAACCATGAATATCAACCTACCGCACTACACAACAACCATGAATATCAACCTACCGCACTACACAACAACCATGAATATCAACCTACCGCACTACACAACAACCAAGAAATATATAACAGTCAAATAGGTTGGTAGTTCTGAGAGGCCACGTTCTGCAAAAGACATGCTACTTACATGTACATGAGAAACAAATAATGATATTCCTAGTAAAGAATAAATTTATTGAAGTAAAAGTCTTCTACTTTCGCTCGCTTGAAAATATAATGTCTTTATCTCCAATGTTGTTTCTTGAATATACTTCACTGTCTCTAACGCGGATCTGGCAAATGCCCAACAACAAACCAGCCCTCCCCCCCCCCACCCCCCACCCCCCACCCCCCCCCCCCCCCCAAGTATATGGTGATAAAATTGTCGACTATGCGAGAGAGAAACCCTACAGAAACCCCTGATAGAGCAGGTTCTCCAATAGATGCGTGAGATGATGGCCCCACTGGCGCGTGGACATGTTCCATCCCCATTGAGACCATGCCCGGGGGGCATCCCTGGTTAAACAAGGCATCCCGAGTAAGACCACAGTCTGCCCTAGCAAGACCCCAGTCAAAAAGGCTTATTAGAGCTAGATACATGAAAAAATGGAAAACAGAACATACTGGCTACACAAAAAACGATGCCTATTACCAGTTGAACAGAAGAGAGCAGGTCGTGGTCTTCAGACTTCGCACTGGCCACAATAGACTGAGGTACCATCTATTCAATAAATTGAAGATAAGTAGCACTGACGAATGCACGTGCGGCACCGGGAAAATGACCGCTGAACATCTGCTGCAAAACTGCTCGACATGGGAGGACCAGAGAAAGCAGATGTGGCTATCACCAGTGGCAACACTAGACAAGCTCTTTGGCAGTGTCGACAGCCTCAGGATGACCTCTGCTTTTTTCGAAAAAATTAAGGTTGATGTCTGACTGCGTATGATGAAGAAGAAGAAGAAGAAGCTTGGTGTATGAGTCACATACAAATTCCTGAATGAGTTTACTATGACAATGCCTTATCTGTGAATTTTAAAAACAATTTTTAAAAATTTCATAAATTTGATTGCGGGTGGGTATTTGTAATTTCCTGTCTGTGACCACTTCAACACCAATTGTCGTAAAATATAAAGATGAAGACATATACAGGCAGAAAGATGAAGATCTTCTACCTCAGTGGGAGCAGTAGATGTAGTTGTTTCTTCACTGAAACGTTTAGGGAACTGCTTTGTATTAGCCAGTCAAAATTCAATAGTTTACAAAGCCGCACATTCACTGTGAACCTTGTGATCGTGTTAACACACAAAGCTTCTGGTAATCTAATTTTATCTAAATGTTAAAATTTCCAAGAAAATGGTTAAAATAATGTTATAATATAATAATGTCATGCTACAATTTTCAATAAAATGTTTAAAACAAATGATACGAAACAGAGTATTTTGGTCCTATTTCGGCACTAATTAGCAGACTCTAATCATCATATGGCGTGTTCTCTACACCAAATAAAAGAAATTAGAAACTGGCATGCATATCTTATTAAATAAGTTTTATTACCAAGGTAATTGCGAATAACAATTTCTAACATTCTTTTTAATGAAACCGAATTCGGTGGAAGGTCACAAAACTGAAGCACGCGCTTGCGTGTTTCGTTTATGCTGCCCGGGATCATTTCCCATTACTTTTCCCGCGAACAAACAAGAAAAAAACTTGACTGAGGCCGCTGATAATTAATTATACCTCCAGCGAGTCTGTTAGTGATACACCTACAAAAACAAAACGTGTAATGATAAGATATGGCCAGTGATAATCTGTAATTTGAACTGAATGTCTATTCCAAAGGCTGATGTAATCGATTTTGTATGTATCAGTGCTCTAAATTCTTGCTTAGTATACTGCTCACAGAAGGTAGGGATATCGAATTTAAAGTATTTCCACAGACAAGATAATTTAAATTAGCTGATTTATTCCGTTGTACAAGTAAACTGGAACCCCACAACGAGACATATATCGTAGAAGCGATGGTTTACGTATAGTCACGTAACGGAAGTCCCACTGTCAATCAACTTGTTGTTGGTACTCCATTTTCACAATACGTTTCCAATGTTCCTAGTAACGCCTAGCTTCCCCATTTTCCACTAAACACGCAGCAAAGCAATATTTCTTACTGTCAATAAGCCTTCTGACATTGGCTTGGGAAATTCTCTAGCTCTCCCGATGAAGAACGTGGGCTGACTGCACAAGGGTATAGTTAACGACTGGATGTTGCCGAACACGTATGCTGCGGTCCCGCAGATGGTCAGTTGGAGAGATGTCAGGGGACATCGCTGGCCATGGCAACATCTGGATATGCTTCCTCTCAGTCAGTGTGATGCTGGACAACACGTGTACGATGGGGACTTGCTTTGTCAACCTGAGATCAGATGCATGCCGATGAGCAGCCGGAGCAACGATTCATTTGATGGGGTTGTCGTGGTTGTAGAGCCCTGTCATGTTGGTTCTGGCTTATGTGAAGGTCGGTCCTGACATTCACAGAGATGCCTGCTCAGACCATCACACTTACATCTCCTTAACGATTGTGTGCAACCATTGCAGGAGGATGGAAACGCTCAACTCGCCGCCGCCAGACACGTTTGACTGACATTTTAGAAATTCTTATGGTAGAAAGCATCACCAATGACTACTTCGGATTGAACCATCTTAGACGTCTGACAGCGTACGAAGAAGAAGAAGAACCATCTTAGACGTCTGACAGCGTACGAAGAAGAAGAAGAACCATCTTAGACGTCTGACAGCGTACGAAGAAGAAGAAGAACCATCTTAGACGTCTGACAGTGTACGAAGAAGAAGATGAACCATCTTAGACGTCTGACAGCGTACGAAGAAGAACCATCTTAGATGACGTTCGCATCAATCCATTCTGGCTTTCTTGGGGCGGGTTGACATGGGCAAGTAACATACGGTCGCGCGAGGCCTGTTGCACATCGTTCAAGCGGTTTTGTGTTGTCAACGCGACGACTCGAATCCCATTGGTCTGTTGAAGACACTGCTGTAATTGAGTACCAGTCTGAGTCCGAGTTATGTGGGTCTGAGTCCGAGTTATGTGGGTCTGAGTCCGAGTTATGTGTGTCTGAGTCCGAGTTATGTGGGTCTGAGTCCGAGTTATGTGGGTCTGAGTCCGAGTTATGGGGGTCTGAGTGCGAGTTATGTGGGTCTGAGTCTGAGTTATGTGGGTCTGAGTCCGAGTTATGTGGGTCTGAGTCCGAGTTATGTGGGTCTGAGTCTGAGTTATGTGGGTCTGAGTCCGAGTTATGTGGGTCTGAGTCCGAGTTATGTTGGTCTGAGTCCGAGTTATGTGGATCTGAGCAATGATATGTCGATCTTGACGGTGTGTAGTGACTCTCGGGTGGCCCATCAGAGGCAAATAAAAATACTGTGCCGTGACGTTGGTGCATGTTTCACAGTCTGCAGACAACTGAATGTGAAACATTGTGTTTCCGAGCAGCATAAGAGGAAGATGATCTGATTAGTAGCATTGAAAAGGCAAGTACGGGAAAAATCATTATTAATAGGGGATTTCTACTTTCCAGAAACAAAATGGGATATGACAGAAGGACTAGTAGAATCAAAACGTGTTGTTAAATACATAATTTACAATTTTAAAAAAAAATTATTTAACATGTAGAAGCAGCTACAAGAGACAAAAACACGCTTGACCTAGTTTTCACTATTCAGGAAAATATGATTGAAAACGTTACCGTTGGGAAACTGTTTGGCTCCAGTGACCAACAGATTATCCGTTGCGATCTTATAGCAGGGAAAGAAGTAAGCATAAACATGCGAACATATGACTAGTCTAGGGCAGATGTTAAGAGGAGGAAAGAGACAGCGAGCATCATAATCTGGAAAGATTTTGTCGGAGGAATAGATGTTGAATGGGATCAAGATGCTGAGTAGCGCATGAGCTGCAGTGGTCACCGACTCATAGCTGACTGTTAGTGACAAAAGCTGCCAAGACCCTTATACACCTCCACGCGCTGATCCTGGATAACAGGCTGCAGCAGGGCAGACTGGCTAAGGAGATTGGATCGAAGAGGGAATGCTAACCCGGTACTCAAAAAATGCTTTTGTTGAAGTCGGATGTGTTGGACCGAAAAGTGCAAATATCGGAGTCAAGCTGTAAACTACGACACAGCGCATTCCATTCTCTGAACTACATTCTGCTACTTAAGCCTTTTCAGTGTTTGGTAGTGGGAGATTGAGAATGAACGAAGCCAAACCAGCCAGATGTTGAACATGAGTGGAAAAGTTTCAAAACAGTGCCAGAAAAACTGAAAGAGGAATGTCTTCCATGTAGGGAGATAAACCTCAAGCGTAAAAAGTGAATAACTAGATTTGTAATTAAATGTAGAAGAGTTAAAAATTAAGCATGGAAAAAATATATAGTGCCAGGAAAATTGAAAGAAATATATTTCAAATATTTGGACAAGCAAAAGATAGCTTAGAAAGTGAATAAAGCAGGAAAAGAAACAACATCATCGTAGGATCAAAACTTTTAGTAAACGCTTCTTTTCTTATGTTAGAAATAAACAAAGAACGAAATAAAGTAGGTCATCTCATAGATAGCACAGGAAAAACAATAAGTGAGAATATGGATCCAGATAATCTACTCAATCAGTACTTTGGCACAGTCTACACAATAGAAGACTGCTCCAAGATCCCGTAGCATGTAGGTATTTTTCCAAAGAGACTTGGATACAGCGGGATTAAGTTCAATCTTTATTACAGAGAAAATTATTTTTTTATAATTGGAAGTGTTGAAAGTGGATAAAATATCCAGGTCAAGATGGTATTCATCCAAAATTGCTGTTTGAAATTAGAGACCAACTAGCAAAATCATTGGCTATTATATTTTCTCAATCACCTGCAAAAGTGGTAGTTCCACGGGATTGGAAAGATGTAGGAGTTGTCCATTTATTTTTAAAAAAAAGGACACAAAATCAGATCCAGCAAATTATAGACCGGTGAGTTTAATGAGCATAGTCTGAAAATTGTTATAGTCAATAATCAAAGAAAACATTGTAATGCATTTAGACAAGTTTAATATAATCAGAAATAGTCAGCCTGTGTTTACTAGAGGGAGATCGTGCTTAACAAATCTATTATAATTCATTGAGAGGGTTACTAAAATGATAGATAAAGGGGAGCTAGTGAATGTTATTTATCTAGATTTTGTTAAGCACTTTGATAGAGTATATCATCAAAGATTATTGAGAAAGGTAAAATCACATGGAATAGGTGGGGAAGTTGCCAAATGGATTGAAAATTTCAAAACAATGATGTTGCTTAACCTCAAACGTTTTTCATTACTAATAATATCGTATTTGAAATAAGTTGCTTGAAGAGCATCTGGTTTACATGGAAAGTATATAAACTACTGCACGTTTTCAGCAATGACATTAAAAAGTATATAAACTACTGCACGTTTTCAGCAATGACATTAAAAAGTATATAAACTACTGCACGTTTTCAGCAATGACATTAAAAAGTATATAAACTACTGCACGTTTTCAGCAATGACATTAAAAAGTATATAAACTACTGCACGTTTTCAGCAATGACATTAAACAATTTTGTCTCCCAGTGTTGTATGAGCGACATTCTATAAAGAACATGCTACATGATGAGTGTTGTACGGAAGACATTCTATAAAGAACATGCTACATGATGAGTGTTGTATGGAAGACATTCTATAAAGAACATGCTACATGATGATTGTTGTATGGAAGACATTCTATAAAGAACATGCTACATGATGATTGTTGTATGGAAGACATTCTATAAAGAACATGCTACATGATGATTGTTGTATGGAAGACATTCTATAAAGAACATGCTACATGATGAGTGTTGTACGAAAGACATTCTATAAAGAACATGCTACATGATGAGTGTTGTACGAAAGACATTCTATAAAGAACATGCTACATGATGAGTGTTGTATGGAAGACATTCTATAAAGAACATGCTACATGATGAGTGCTGTATGGAAGACATTCTATAAAGAACATGCTACATGATGAGTGTTGTATGGAAGACATTCTATAAAGAACATGCTACATGATGAGTGTTGTATGGAAGAAAAACTGGTTTATACATGTGAATTGTTGGCAGTCAATATACAAAGCCAGCAAGCAGACCCCAATACCAGCGGCAGTAGAAGTTTAGTTTCTGATCAGAATGATACACATGCAATTAATGTCTGAGAAAATAAGTAAACAAATGTGAAATGAAACTGTTGCAAAATTATTGCTAAGGAAAAAACAAAGCAAAACATTTATTCCAATGCATTATAAATACTGTAAGAAAGGATAGCAAATAAAAGCTAGTTACCAGGAAAACGGTTTTTGACTAAAAACGTCCGAGAAAAACAGAAATAGTTCCGGAAAAATAAGACCAAAGAACTAAGAAAAAATGTATTCTGAAAACTTCAATGCTTAAGAGACAAATAGTCAATGTGTAGGTAATGTCTCCAAATATGGTAGTTTATGTTAATGGAGATATACCTGTGATATTATTCTCATGTTTAACACAGCTTGATGTATGATAACTCTGACATTATATATATATATATATATATATATATATATATATATATATATATATATATATATATATATATATATATGTATATATACAACTTTAATTTGGAAAATATATAATTTAGGCATACCAAAAGATTTATAAACTCACAGAACGTTCACTCTTTCATCTGTAAACTATACCATTAACCCTGTTACTCGCAATCCGTACTCTACTTCGCTTACTCCTACTCGCCCCGGCGTAATGACATCGACCGAATTGCTTCAAATCGTTTTGCACCTTGAGTGCTGCTATCGTCAATTTGTTTTTAGATACGATTCGCTTCGTTTCTCTTATAGTGTTACTGTCTTCCACTGTGATTAGGTTCATAAAAAAAAGTAAGTAGCATGTCCTTAGATGTGATTGGAACATTGTGCGTTGGGATTGTGAAACGGACGAATCACCCCTATGCCAGGCAGCCTCCTAATCTGGTTAATAATAAACTGTTTTATAACGTGCTTTATTATTATCTAGGTTATTAATATACGTAGGACAGGAAATACGTGGCCGATTTGATAATTTTAATATTCAAGATTTCTGTAATCTCTATCTCTGTGACCCATAACCAGAACACGTTTTTTCCGGCATACTAAAGAATGTACCCATGGATAGTACCATGTTGGTCGTTGGCGGATATTACTCAATATTTAAATTGTAAAAAGTTGCTGTTTTGACATATATTGCTAGGTTAAAAAAATAGAATTTCAAGGTTTAATAGAGGGAAATCATTGCTTTTCCATACTGGAAAGATATTCTGAAAAATACTGGAAAAAGGCCAACGCCCGAGAACTTTATGAAGTAAATAAACAGTTGACCGATCTATTTAAAATTCGTTATGCGAATAGCCAGTGTACAGTAAGAACAAAATATATTCCTGAAAAATGTAATAATAGGACCGGTGTACGGCAAGATTGTGTGCTGTTCTATTTACTCTGCATCACATATATAGAAGCAATATGTAAGGAAGCCGACATGAGTACGGGAAACAACCTCAGCGGTAATTTAAATTAACTCTTTTTTACTGATGTAAATGGACTCCTCTTTACTGATGTAAATGGACTCCTCTTTACTGATGTAAATGGACTCCTCTTTACTGATGAAAATGGACTCCTCTTTATTGATGACCAAGCAGTGACAGCAACCTCAGAAAAAACAACTGCAGAAACTTATCAATAATCCTAATGTCTGTACGGATTACGGTATGAAAATCAACATAGAGAAAACCAAAGTTATGACGATTGCAAGAAAAGAAACCAAAACAAATATATTTATACAAAACAAACAAGTTAAAAACAGGCGAAAAATGTCACGCACTTGGGTAATGTAATCTCAGTGCATGGCAAAGGAGACACTAAAATGCAACAGGATTGTAATAAAGCAAGTCAAAGCATTGGGAACATGTCCTCAATATTGCAATATAACCACGTTACAATGGATAAAATAAAACACTATACAACACGAAATTTCTATAGTCCGTCTTTTAATTCATAAACAAAGTTCGAAGCAATTTTCTACTAAACATGTTAGATCAAAATGATTTTTCGCAGGCAGCTTTAGAATATCCATAACGTTAAGTAAATATTTTTTTTTCTCTAAGATATTTGATGAATTTTGAAAATTGTATTCTTCTTCTTCTTCTTCTTCTTCGTACGCAGTCAGACAGTAACCATTATTTTTTCGAAAAAAGCGGCGGTCATCCTGAGGCTGTCGCCACTGCCATAGAGCTTGTCTTGCAGTTGCACTGGTAATGGCCACATCTGCTCTCTCTGATCCTCGTATGTCGGGCAGTTCTGCAGCAGATGTTCAGCGGTCATTTTACCAGTACCGCACGGGCATTCGTCGGTACACCCTATCTTCAATTTGTTGAATAGGTGGTACCTCAGTCTATTGTGGCCAGTGCGAAGTCTTCTTCTTCTTCTTCTTCGTACGCAGTCAGACAGTAACCATTATTTTTTCGAAAAAAGGGGCGGTCATCCTGAGGCTCTCGCCACTGCCATAGAGCTTGTCTTGCAATTCCACTGGTAATGGCCACATCTGCTCTCTCTGATCCTCGTATGTCGGGCAGTTCTGCAGCAAATGTTCAGCGGTGATTTTACCAGTACCGCACGGGCATTCGTCGGTACACCCTATCTTCAATTTGTTGAATAGGTGGTACCTCAGTCTGTTGTGGCCAGTGCGAAGTCTGAAGACAACGACCTGCTCTCTTCGGTTCAACTGGTAATAGGCATCGTTTTTGGTGTAACCAGTATGTTCGGTTTCCCATTTGGTCATGTATCTGGCTTTGATAAGCCGTTTTGACTCTTCGAACGTCATACTGGTATCTGTTTGTGGTAGTCTTGCACCTTCTTTTGCCAGTCTGTCTGCCTCCTCGTTGCCTTGGATGTTGCAGTTTGATGGGACCCACTGTACCACTACCCTTGTTGGTGCGGACTGCTGGCACAGTTTGCATAGTGCTGCTCTTAAGTCATTAAGCTCAGTGTTTTTCTGGCTTTTTAGCGCTGTGACTACGGCGAGAGCATCTGTCAGCAGGACTATATGGCTCTCATTTTCACTGTGTGTCACCATTTCTTCCACTGCCGCCCTCAGTGCCTCTGCCTCCGCTCTGAAATTGCTTGTGTACTTACCAGTAGCGAATGACAGTGTTATTTTTCTGCCATTTGGTAGGTTCAGGAATGCTCCTGCCCCTCCGTTCTGTGTTGTGTTTGTTACAGAACCGTCGGTGTATGCATGGGTCCAGTTCATGCTTGGGTAGCTTTTCGTTATGAAGCTTAGGGTAGTATCTCTCCTTTCTTTTTCAGTCTGGCAGTTTTTGTTTGCAATACCTGGTATATTTTCTACCACCTCTGGAAATATATCCTGCCTCCAAGTAGGTTTTCGTACAGTAGTGATGGGTTTTGGTGTTGTTAGTGCGTTTATGGGATCTTCGTGCATCTTTGCTTTGGCTATTTCTGCAAAGTTTCTCCGCTTTAGTTTCCCATTTCCCAAATTGTTTAGTCTCTGGTGCATTGGATGGTCGGTCAGTCTTCGGAGTTTCTCTGACTGCAGCTGGGCTCTGCAGTCTCTTCTATCGGTCATGGATTGCAGTTTTGTAATCTTTTCAAGTTCTACAATTGGCGTTGACTTGATGCCACCTGTTATAATTCTCATGGCTTGGTTTTGAAGTTTGTTAACTTTATCGAAGTTCGCCTTCGCTGCTGTTGTCCATGCCGCAATGCCATACTCGAGAACTGGTCTCACTCTTCCAGTGTACAGTTTCTTTAGTATGCCTTCGTCTGCTCCCCATCTTGTGCCAGCAAGTTTCCTCATGATTGCCATTCTTTCTCTGGCTTTCATTCGGTTTCTCTCAATCTGACTTTTCCATGTCATGCGCCGATCAAATGTGACTCCCAGATAGGTTGGGTTGTCGTTTGGCTGCAGGAAAATTGTATTCATTAGGCTATATTAAAAACAACCTCACTGAATTGAGCATCATTTTAACATGCATGCTGTACACAGTCGTGCTGTTTAAAAAATATATGTTTTGACATTCAAATAAGCTGTGTTAAAAACAAATTCCTCATTCTTCCGTGCACAAATTAGACACTTTGTCTTCTGCAAAAAACAGCTACGGCCATTCTTGTGAAACTTGTTCATCATAGGCGAATCCAGATATTATAGTTTGTGGTGCTATTATTGTGACATATGGTTGCTTTTTCAAAAGATTAATTTATATCAATTTCAAAATACATTTGAAGTGTACATTTATAACAATGCAGAAGGTTACCGTTTTACTATAAAAGTTTTTCTGCAGGAAATCTAAGATGGCTCATTTATAATCGATATCCATGACCTAGGGAAACAATGGCGCTTGGTCTTTATAGATTATCCTTTTACCCTTGGATTGTACAGGACTCGGAGTGCATTCATATTAAGTAAGGCATGAAAAGGAAATTTGATGATTTCGAAAGGGATGTCATAAAACGCGAGATTTTGAACCTGTTGACGAAAAATCAACTTGTCACTTTCCGGAAACTAAAATTAACATTGTATTCCGACTGCAGTATTGAAATTTCAAAAGTACTCTTTGGAAAATTGCAAGAGCCATCGGCTTTACATTGAGGAAAACTTCAGGCGGCAGAAATATTATTTGTAAAACGCCACATTTGATTACTGCCAGAAGCAAATTCCCCAGGCAGACGTGGCATATTCCCCAGGCAGACGTGGCATATTCCCCAGGCAGACGTGAACAGCGTAAGCAAAGCTTTAGTGTACTTGGACGAATTCTGGGTCAATGCTCACCACACCTATGGTAAAGACTGGCAATCAGTTGACGGTGAACAGAAAAGACAAACTCCAAGCAGCAAAGCGCAATGCATTATACTAACGTATGCCGGGAGCAGTGAAGAAGGACTTGTCCATGACGCTGAACTTATTTTCCGATCAAAAAGTACCGACGGTAGAGACTACCGAACTGAAATGAATGGATGAGGAATGATCTGCTTCCAATTCTGGATAGGCCGTCATGCCTAGTAGTGGATACTGCATCTTATCACAATGCAGTTTCAGAGACAGACAAAGTACCAACTGTTCAAAAACAAAAGCTCACATTAGGACACGGCGGCTAGCTAAGGAAAAAGTGAGTTTCGACGATTCGTATTTGAAGTCCGAGTTGTTGCAGCTTGTGAGAAAGATATATAAGTCAAAGGTGTATCATAGTGACAAAATCATTGAAGAGTACGTTCACACTTGCCTACGACTACTTGCATATCATGCGCATCTAAACTGGTATTGGCTTGTATAGGCTAGTCAAAGCACAAGTTGCCGAACAGAACAGGATATTTAAAATGTGTGATGTTGAAGTGCTGACATGTGAGTACCTTACAAAAATAGACATTCTGTTCTGGAAGAAGTGTGTTGAACATATGCTCCAGGAAGAAGATCAGTACTGGCAACGAGTTGGATTACAATTTGTCCAGCCAGTAACAATTATCAACCTTTTTGAATCGACAGATTTGGAATGATTAATATAATATTTTGTGGATATACTGATTAGCAGACTTTATCAAAACAATTAAGTGTACATACAATGACAACAAATACATTTTAATATTCAAATGCTTTAAACGACAAAAAATGTATACAACATTGGGATCTAATAGTGACAGAGTGGCTAAATTAACTGTTGCATATTGGTGCCATTTTTGCGATTGTACATAAAGGACAAAAATAAACAATCAATTGATCTATCAAGACATTAAGGGAATACGCCTTTGAACAAAATACGACGAGGAATTAAGCTATGTACTGTAAAATCTTAAATGTAATGCCATTTCTTTGCAATGGTTCTAACAGATCAAAAGAATTCGACGATGTGCAAAATTCTTAACATCTATGGACTAAATAATATCAATGTTTTAGCGGGATGGATATTATAAAGCTGCATGGGGAAAATCTTTTGGATATGACATGCAGTTTTGTAAAAAAAAATTGCTTCGGATCTTGTTCATGATTTAAAAGACGATCTACGCCCACATTGTGCTAATAGTGCCAAAATTGGAAACTAACAAGCAAAGATAAAAAGGACACTGTTTCACCAGAGATCAAATGTCTTCTCAGAATTCTTGGAATAACAATAATGGATAGAATCAGAAATGGAGATATTAGGAAACAAGTAGGTACAACACCAGTGCTGGACCTTATCAAGAGACAGCAAACCAAATGGTTTGGTCACGTGACTTGTCAAACACCAGATATTATCCCTCAGAAAGAAATGATATACATATACAGTGAATACACAGTCAAGAGCAAACGTCGGATAGCAGAAATAACAAAAACAGTAAAGCTACCAGTGTACGAAGCACATACTACGGTCCGGTCAAGAAACCTCTTCATAACCTGAAAGGCACAAACAGGGCATAAGCGAAAAGAATAAAGAAGAAGTACACGAACACACAACAAACATTACCTAGAACTAGCTGTTCAGACTTTCTAAAAATGCAGTTCGCCTATTACTGTTATCATTATACAAAAATTAACAGACTGCATTTTTAAAAATATTTGCCGTTTTTCAGACGTTCGTTAATTGTAAAACATAACAGAAGATGTCCGCAATGAGACAGAATATAGGAACAACGACTGTATTGGTAAAATAGACCTTCAAACGAAGAACAGATGCTGCTAACCTCAAATAGAATGGGGAAAAAAACTGAAGAAAAGAATAATCATTACTCATATGCTAATTGCATTGAGAGGCTGAAACATGGATGAACACATTTTTGAAACGCTTAAAATGTGGCGCTACCGTTGGATGCAAAAATTGAGTTAGACAAAAGGGAGATCCAATGACAATGTTCTCTCTGAGTTAGGCGCACAAAGACAATTATTGCAAGTTTAATTTTTGATTTTGTTTTGTTTTGCGTTCGCCTTATTTCTCTATTCTCCAAGGCCGTGTGCGTTGCACTGTGGTTTTTATTTTGCGCCTCTCGGCTCAGTGCATCCAACTTCAGCATGCATTTTATGTAAGGGCCTGCTTCCTCATGCATTTTCTAAGGGTTTGCATCCCGTAGTACCAACCCGTGCTGTGATGGGCATCGAATCGAACATATTTGGGTTGTGAGTGGTGTCACTTAACCACTAGCCCACGCCGTAACCTATAATTGAAAATGATACAAGAACTAACATTGGGTTGGCTGGGACACAATATGATACATTAAAGTCTTCTGCAGAATATTTTAGAGCGCATAAACATGGTGTTTTTGTCGTTGGCGAAATGAAAAGACTTACTCAGGGAACGTTATAGCAAGTTTCATAGCTAATCATATGGACAAATGGGAAACAGAGCATACTAGCTACACAAAAAGTGATGCTTATTAGCAATTCAACAGAAAAGAGCAGGTGGTGGTTTTCAAGAACCGCACACACCACAACCGACTGAGGTACCATCTATTCAATAAATTGAAGAAAGATGCTTCTGACGAATGCATCTTTGGTACTGAGAAAACATATGCTGCAAAATTTCCTGACATTCGAGAACCAGAGAAAGCATATGGGGTCATCACCAGTGTCAACAATAGACGAGCTCAATTGCAGTTTTGACAGCCTAAGAATGACCACTGCTTTCTTTGAACGAATTCAAGTCTACCTCTGAAAGCGTTAGAAGAAGAAGTAGAAGAACTGATAAACCAAATGATCATGGTGATGCGAACTACATGTTTTATTTTTTGTTAAAGACGTACACCTATGAATATAACCGTTGAACAAATATAATAGATTGCACCAAGAATCAAATGTGCATACACAATTAACATTTTTCAGGAGCTTAGTTTGGTTTGGCAATATCTCATGAAGAAAATATTGCCACATTTCCTGTTTTCTCATTAGCAGACCGTTAAGCATTAGTATTAGTTGGCCGTTCAATTACAATTTAATGTAGATAAGCGATTTAAGAATGTAACCTACAGATCATATAACCACCAGCTATCATTCTAATGATAATAACAAATAAGGATACTGTTGAATGCGCAAAAATAGTTCGATAAGTCTAATAGTGCACGCTAACATCGACTGTAACCACTGCTTATCTTATGTATGATTTCTTGCAGAACGACGAAAAAAGACTGTAAAAGCTTTACTGACTTTAGTTTAGTGCCTTTGCTCTGTTCAATCATTCTGTACACGAAGTGTAGTGCCAATAAAAACACATTAAATACAGTGGAATGTTAATATGACAGGACCTATGTAATTCTTATTCTGATATCATGATGGAATTACTTAGAAGCAACCAGGAAAATAAACATTTTTATTAAGAACAATGCAGAAAAAAATATGTACAATCAAATTTGCAGATGACCAAGCCATCATAAAAGGAACACAATTAATTACAAAAGCTATTTACTTGGATTAGCGACTCAGCTGCCCACTTTTAAAGTTTATGTGAGAATAGAAAGGAGGCCAACTTAACTAATTTGGAATGATTTCCGAGTTGAACAATATCGCAGACTTCTAGATGAGTTAGAGTCACGATCGCACAATGAGACATTTTTGGTCACATTGCATTCATTGTTTCCCGGAAGTCCGTGATATATGCAACATAACTATCAGGACGGAATGTTAATATTCAAAATTGTATCGGCCAAACATATTTACTGCTTTCACTTGCAACAGGACCGTGCCAGTTTTCTTTAATGCGCTATAGAGTAATCAGGCACCCACAAATATACCTGACCGGGTGTTTCAAATGAAGTTGTCAAAGTTATTAGGTGATGTTTTGAATGAAAATCTCTGTTACATTGCTATTAAATATACATCTACGTCATTGAATTTCAGACTTGACCATTACTTTTAACGATACGAAGGAAATGTTTCATTAATTAGTGCTGAGAAACATGGTGCAAATATTAATCCACGATTCTATGATGCTGAGACCAAATGTATGATTCATGGTTCTTCTGAAACGCTTAATAGCAGATCTGCCTACACAGTGGAAAGTGTGTGTCAAAAACGTCCACAAGTAACGTGTAGATCCAACTACAGAAAATGGTAATCGTTGCCTCATTTAGAGAACAAAAAGAAATGAAAGTGAGGTTGAAATTGAAATATAAAATTATTATCGATATCATTGTGGTTTTTCTTTAATTCTTAACATTATTTTCATTAGATTCGTTCCATGAAGTAAATCTCATCCAACAAAATACAGACCGGTGAGTTTAACGAGCAGATTCTGTAAATTGTTAGAGTCAATAATCAAAGAAAACATTGTAATGCATTTAAACAAGTTTAATCTAATCAGAAATAGTCAGCATGGGTTTACTGGAGGCAGATCGTGCGTAACAACAAGCCGTGGATGTTATTTATTTAGATTTTTGCAAAGGCCTTTGATAGAGTACCTCAGCAATGATTATTTAGAACGCTAAAATCACATTGCATCGGTGGAGAAGTTGGCAAATGGATTGAAAATTGGTTAACGAGAGAAGACGGTAGAAAGTGGGCACAAGTAAGGAGTGAGTGGAGTGCCACAGGGCTTGATTTTAGGACCAATTTTGTTCATTATATGATTAACTATTTGAACATTGATATCGGATACATGATTACAAAATTCGCAGAGGACACAAAACTATGAAGTTGTATCTCATCTAAAACAGAAGTGGATATATTGAGGTCGGATTTAGATTAACTCCAGAATTTAATGTATATAAATGTACAGTCATCCACATGGGTAGATCCAATACGGATAATAATTACAGAATGGGCGAGAACAATATTAGACAGATAAAAAAAGAAAGGGGGCTTATGGGGTTATAATAGATCATACAGGTAATGTGAGTGAGCAAGTCGAGGTAGCAGTGAAAAAAGTAAATGCAATGTTAGGTATGATAAAAATAAATATCAAACATAGGAGCGAGGAAGAGATTGTCAAACTGTATAAAGCATTAGTTCGACCTAGATTGGAGTATTGTGTACTGGCGTGGAGTCCTTGTGGTAGAGGAGATAAAAACATGCTGGAAAGGATACAAAGAAGAGTGGCAAAGCTGATTGTGGAATTCCAGAATTGCAATTATGAGGAAAGACTCAGAAAAACCGGCCTACTGTGTCTAGAAGAGAGAAGATGGGACTTAATACAGGTTTATAAGATGATCAACGGTAAGGATAAATTAGACTATAACAAGTTTTTTTTCAAAACACAACCGCCTGCAAGAACTAGAGGGCACAGCTACAAATTAACTAAAGAAAGGTCCAGAATAGATATTGAGAGTGGTGAATGCTTGGAATGCATTGCCATAAGAGGCAGTGAAGGCAGGGACAGTTAATCCATTTAAGAATAGATTGGATGTGCAGAGCTTTTAGAGCAAGGAAATGTAAATGAAACTGGTTGTATACAGACTCGTTAAGTTAATATGTTTAGTTAAAAATGAAAATGTATACCCGATATTGCAATGGAAAATTTCATTTCAGAAATTATAAATTATCATATAAATGTCATATTAAATAAAAACTGGCAGTGTTGTATGTGACACATACTTTCTCATATTTTCATTTCTGATGAATTTACTCCAAAAAGATTTAATGATAACTGCTTACAATTTTTTTTTTATGTTTTAGTGGTTAAGGTCTTTAGGGAATAATTTTTAATAATATAAACTGAGAAAATATTCATTGTTTTTTGTTTTTATTATTTTACTGTATTATTTCCTTTATCTTCATCTATTCACACACTATTGCAATGTAACAATAATATACGCTATTGACAATAACTAATCTGTAATTGCTAAAATATTGTAATTTCTTTCATTGTGTACAACATAAATGGTGGACTCAACAAAAGGTGCAGAAGTAAAACGGAAAGCTTACAGTAGCCAGTGACTCGTAGCTGGCTGTTTGCATTAGGGTCAGTGATCTATAACTAAACAAGACCCTATTACGCCTCCAAGTGGTGACCGTGAAAACACCTGCACAGATACTACCTGACTAAGAGAATAAAAATTGAAATGGGAAGGTAAAGTCGGTCCCTAAAATGTGTTGAAATCTGATGTGTTGGGCTGAAAGGCGCAGGCACTGCAGCCTTGCTGTAATCAATGATATGTTGCCTATTTAGGACCAACGCCAAAGAAAAAGATTGATGGACAAATGAAAACACTGGCAGGAAAATATATGCAAGAAAATTGATTTATTAAAGATGTTAGAAGGTTTTCTTAGCAATACAAAGAGCATTTGAGAACATAGGTATAACATTTTCATTAAGTATTAAATTAACCAGTTCCATCGGTTAATTGTGTGAAGCCAGCTTGAGAATTAATCTGGAAAGCTATTTTACTTCATAAAGTTAGTAAACCCACAGACCCAGATGGTGTCTAAGCAGAAATAACCAAAACAAGTTTTACAATTTTATATAGAGAACAACACCAGCAGATTGAAAGAACGACTCAGTAGCTCAATTACTGGAAAACAAGGGGTCTGCAATGGAGACCTAATTATAGGGATAAGAGATTAAACTGGATCATTATAGAATATTTGAAAGAGGCCACAGATAAACAGATGAGGAACGAACAGGCAGGTTTTGACCAAATAGATTCTATGTTGACCAGATCACTCCGAATAATTACTGTAGTGTGTAGACTGGAATGCATAACTTTATATCGGATTCGTAAATTATGAGAAGATATTTAACAGTTTAGACTAGGAATCACTTTGTTAATTGTTCAGGCACTATTGAGTGCCCATGATTGTTACTAGCATAATTAAGAAGAACTCTAGAATTCTACATGATAGAGAACTTTCGGAGATATTTGAGAAAAGAGCTGGGCTGAGACAGAGCTGTTTCTTATCACCGTTCCTCTTTCCCCTGGCTGTTGACTGGATTATAAAGAACCCGACTTTTGCATATGACAATGATGATCTGGGCGTGGCTGATAAATCGGCTCTTCTATCTTATAACCACAACCGGGATCAAGATTCTGAGCAGCGCATGAGCTGCAGCGGTCAGCGACCTATAGCTGACTGCTAGCGTCAGGGCCAGCGAACCAGAGCTGCAAAGACCCTTCTACACCTCCATGCGGTGATCATGGATAACAGGCCGCAATAGAGCGGACTGTCTAAGGAGAAGGGATCGAAGAGGGAATGCTAACCTGGTAATCAAAAAATGCTTGCTGAAGTCGGATGTGTTGGACCGAAAGGAGCAAATATTGCAGTCAATCTGTAAACTACGACACAACGCATTCCGTTCTCTGGACTACATTCTGCTACTTAAGCCCTTTCAGGATTTGGTAGCAGGAGATTGAGAACGAACGAAGCCAAGCCAAGCCATAACCACAATCAAATGCAAAATAAAATAAAAATGCCTACTGAATGGTTCCTCAGATTAAGATGAATGTTTACAGAAAACAGATACAATATTTGATAATAAAAGCACCAAACGACTTTAGATTTTCTTGGAAGAGGCGATGCTGCTAGAGGTAGACTGATACAAATGTTTTGGTAGCAATATAAAGTTCGAAGGTACTGAAAGATTACAAATAAAGAATACTACAAACAGCAAATAGGCGTTTATTCCGTTACATGAATTTCTGGATATCAAAAGAAATAAGTCTAGCACAAAAAGATCTTCAAATACAATGTCATGTTCCTCAATTGTAGGGCTATGTGACGTCAGAAACAAAGAAAAGTACAACTAACAAGGTCCAGGCTTTCATCAATGGATGCTTGAACCAAACTGAGGGAATTAAATGGTATGATAAAGTCGCTAATATAGAAATGTGGGAAAGAACAGGACAGAAGCACGTCAAAAAAAGACGGTGATGAAAATGACAACATTTCCGAAACCACCTGATAGAAAAACAAAGAAGTCTCTGCTCTGGAATTCTCAGGGCAAGAGAAGTAGAGTAGACCTAAATACTTGATACTTCAGTTCGAGACGATGTCGAGGCAGCCATGAACATGACTTGAAAGACGGTTTGTGGGGCGAGGGGTGGGGGTGAGGGGGAGAGGGTGAAGAGGAGACTGCAAAGGATAGTAGTTATAGTCATATCGGGCAGATGTTCTTATAGTTATATCGGGCAGATGTTCTTATAGTTATATCGGGCAGATGTTCTTATAGTTATATCGGGCAGATGTTCTTATAGTTATATCGGGCAGATGTTCTTATAGTTATATCGGGCAGATGTTCTTATAGTTATATCGGGCAAATGTTCTTATAGTTATATCGGGCAGATGTTCTTATAGTTATATCGGGCAGATGTTCTTATAGTTAAATCGGGCAGTAGTTCTTATATTTATATCGGGCAGATGTTCTTATAGTTATATCGGGCAGATGTTCTTATAGTTATATCGGGCAGATGTTCTGCGCGGGTCAGCTTATTATTATTATTCTGCGTCGGCGTTCGTTTTGAAAATGGCATTTGTGACGTGTCGTAGATCACAGGCAGACTGCGATATGTGTGCCTTCGAGTCGACACATCCGATTTAAGCAGGACATTTTTATGACCGGATTTCCCTTCCCTCTTCGATCGCCAATCTCTTGGTCAGACGGCATGGTTGCTGACTGTTTCCAGATATCGTCACTTGGAGGCGGAATAGGCTATTCAGTTACAAGTCACTGACCTTGAGGTGTGAGTCGGTGACTGCTGTCAGCTCATTCATTGATGCATTCTAAAAGATTGTATTTTATTTATGTTGTGTTATTTTATTAACAGTAATGTAATAACAGCAGTTAAACAGTTTTAGTGCATGCGTTATGATAAAAGTATATCCGTTTCTGTAAACTGTGAACTACATGTAGGCATAGTTAGGTCAATATTATAGGCCAGTGGTCTAGTGTAAAGTACTTATTAATTTTCAAAGTGCCTAGTGATTAGAATACATACGCTTTTTGCCTAAATGAAGACATACAGTGCTTACTTAATTATTACTTTGTTGTTTTTGTACGTTAAACTTGTATTTAACTATTCGGGGAATTAGATGTATAGACTATTAACAAAAGGAAGGTACCTTTCCACATTTCGTTTATGTTCTTAAACCAATGTGTACGTATATATATATATATATATATATATATATATATATATATATATATATATATATATATGGATATACGAGGCATGTCTGATTTGTGTTGATGAAAAATTGGTGTTGTCCAATACTTTATATTATATTTTAGTCTTTGAAACTACAAAAATATTAATAATAGCACATTTGTATTGGTAAGAATATTTGCTAACGTCCATGTAGAAAGCAAAACTGAAGTGTTGGAACCACACGCAGAAATGTAAATCGAACAACATATAAATAAGCTATTGTATATTACAAACAGCAAAGATACATAAGATTATGAACTGAAACAATTAGGGACAGTCACAATAAAAACTAACAGATTATATCAATTTGAAACGAAACTAAGTCGGCAAGCTCAATAAGAGAACGGAAAAATTGTAGAAACAAAACGATAATACGGCTAACAATAACAACCTTAAACATATACACAACACCGGTGATATAGCTTGGACAAATAAGAAAGACACGATCAGTAGAAATGAAGTAGGTTCACTGTACCAAGTACATGAGAGTAGAAAACGATTTATGGAAGAAAAAAATAATAATAAAGCCTGAATAGATTTGATTTAAAAAAAGGCCTGATCTTATGAAATGTAGAGGAGTCTAGATGCTTGTGCGTCCAGGAATGACCACACTTGACCTAATTTTGGTGTCTCCACGGGAGCATATCAAGATCAATCTGACATCCAATCACACAAAGAAAGAGAAGGACCCAGCTATGGCGGTTTCCTTCTGGCAATAAACGAGAGCTGTTTAAGAAGGTATGAGCCAATGGACATGTCAGAAAGAAACACACACACACACACAAACGCACGCACACGCGCATACACACACACGCGCGCACACATACACACACACACACACACACATAAATACTCACATAGCGAGAGACCGGGAGAGGGGATGAGAAAGGGACGAGATTACACCATTAAACGAAAGGGGGACAAAATCGTGACTGTTTGCCAACAGAATCCATTTGCACATTTCTTTCCCGACATGAATGTTTTTGTCCCCAGTTTGTCATCCCCCCCCCCCCCCCCCCCCCCCGATACATTTGTTCAACAAGTAGTACTGTGTGATCTTCTTGTTACATTTCATTCTTCTTCTTCGTTCGTTCTCAATCTTGCGCTACCAAGGTCTAAAAAGAGATTTGCAAGTAACATGATGTAGTACTGAGAAGGGCATACTTTTGTGTCGTAGTTTACAGCTTGCCTGCGATATTTGCAGCTTTCGGTCCGACACATCCGACTTCAGCAGACATGTATTGAATACCGGGCTAGCCTTCCCTCTTCGATCCCTACTCCTTAGCCAGTCTGCTCTGTTGCAGACTGTTATCCAGGATCACCGAGTGGAGGTATAGAAGGTTCTTGCCATCTCATTCGCTGGTTCTGACGGCAGCGGCCAGCTATGGGTCGCTGGCTCTGACGCTAGCGGTCAGTTATGGGTCGCTGGCTCTGACGCTAGCGGTCAGCTATGGGTCGCTGGCTCTGACGCTAGCGGCCAGCTATGGGTCGCTGGCTCTGACGCTAGCGGTCAGTTATGGGTCGCTGGCTCTGACGCCAGCGATCAGCTATGGGTCGCTGGCCGCTGCAGCTCAAGCGCTAGTCGAGAGTAAGGAGATGAGAGCTGATCCTGGGTTAACAGAACAAGCTACAATTTGCTCATGATAAAGAACAAGAAGAAGAGATAAGCCCATTACAATTGTTGTCGGTCTCTTCAAATTATTAAGAGGGATAAGAATTTCAATCAATGTACTGAGAATTGTGTTTAGATTTCTGTGTCGAGCATGACTAATACAACAGTAGTTTATATCTGTGACGGATTGGTTGTTTTGTTAAACAGAACGCTAATTGCACATTAGCACGAATCTAACGTGGTTGGTCTTTTGCATGCGGTCATGTTTTTATTACATGTATAATTTTCTTTTCCGTTTTATTTACTTTTCTATCAACGTTCACTCCTTTTTCTATAGTTTTGGGTTATTTTTCCAGATTTGGAAACTTTCAATTTAATTTTCCCCATTGCATTAATTTATTTTTCACCACAGACTGTATGTTGCACATGTCTGTTCTAGTAACTCTTCATCCCCGACAGCAGAGTCTGCTATGGCACTATCTTTACCTTACACATGATTTTCGTAGTGTCCAGTAAATAGCCCTTTTTTAATTACATTCTCATGAGAGTTAAGAACGGTTTTATCTTCTGCCTTTCTATATATTTATTGGGGCAATCCACAATATTGTCTGTGCGATCTTACATGACAAATTTAGACCAATATTTAATCACATCGCACTATTGTTTCTGCATTAGTTTCTTTGCTGTGGCTTGATGGAGAATATAAAACGAACTAGATTAACTATTTTACTGTTATTTTAATAAATGGTTATCTTGTTCTCCTCCTTAATTGTTGCTTTTCGTGCGTGACCATTGATGAGTTTTGCGGGTCACATGTCATTACCGCCGTGTCGTTGACTGCTGTTATCGACGCTCTAATTAAGTCAGGCAACTAAACACTCACCTAATTGTTGACTGAGAGACGGGAACACATTGAAAATACAAAGGAACAAAGTAAACCTTAATTTTACAAGACCAAATGAGCTGAAATGAAGATGGCGGATTACTAAATCCCACAGAACAAAACAAAATGGCTCAAAAGTCGGTAAATCCAAAACTCCTCAGAGATAATCAAAAATGGAACGGAAAATTGCTTTTACAGCTAAGAACCTTCTGTGGCAAAAGCTAGGAGCGATAAAGGAAGGAAGGAAATTAAATCTGTATGGACAGAGATATTGTATTATCGTGTTCGCCTCATTACATGCCCACAATATTTCGCCTTTCTAAGAGCCACACTTTTGTTGGCAGATCTTATTAAGTTGCATTAAGCTCATGGCAGTGTTTCCTTATCTGTTAAGAATTCACATCACTTAGACGAGGGTTTCCAGGCAGGGTGACCCACCTTCCGTTTCACGAGGAACTATGGCGTACGTCTAAAAATGTATATTTGTACTTTTTACTTCAATATTAAATTTTTGACAACTGTAGAGCTGAAATAACGATTTCACATCTTCTGTTCCAAATAGTACGTGGTTGATCAAACGTGCATTTATTTATTTTGAAATTGAATCCATGAATTAGACGCTGACATACAAACATCTGTTTATGCCATTGAATTAGACACCCACATACAAACATCTATTTATGCCATTGAATAAGACACGCACATACAAACATATGTTTATGCCTTTGAATTAGACACTCACATACAAACATATGTTTATGCCATTGAATTAGAAACTGACATACAAACATCTGTTTGTGTCCTTGAATTAGACACCCACATAAAGCATATGTTTATGCCATTGAATAAGACTCTGATATACAAACATATGGTTGTGCCCTTGAATTAGACTATGACATACAAACATATGTTTGCTTACATATTTTGTTCATTATAAACATTGCCTTAATAAAATACAAAACAAACAACAAAATCTAGTTTCTGACATCAGGCAATGAAAATATGAGGCTTTAGACATATCCTGAAATAACATGCACGGGTCAAATTATATATGTCAACATATGAAGTATAACCCGCCAGAATAGCAAGGCTTATAAAGATTTACTTACCGTTGTAAAAACATGCAAACTCTAATAGTGCAGTCGAGTGTGGAGATCAAACAGACATATTCTTCCTGTTATTTGCTAGTCCAACATTCAACGTTGTGCATCTAGCACGTCGCAAACGGCAACAAATGTATAGCATCAGGGTCCAGTGATAAAATACTGATCAAAGACCCGAAGTCATATCTTGGTAAGGTGATAACATACTGACGAAGGTCCCAACATCTGGGTCAGATCATAAAATACTGAGCGATGTCATATCTCCCATACGGGTTAGATGACAAAATAGTAATGTAGGTCCCAACTAAAATCTGGGTCAGGGGATAAAATACTAGTGAAGGTCTCAACTCACATCTGGGTCAGATGATAAAATACTAGTGAAGGTCTCAACTTACATCTGGGTCAGAGGATAAAATATTAGTGAAGGTCTCAACTCACATCTGGGTCAGATGATAAAATACTGATCGATGTCCCATCTCAGATCTGGGTCAAATGATAAAATACTGATCGAAGTCTCATCTCACATCTGGGTCAGGGGATAAAATACTGATGAAGATCCCGCCTCACATTTGAGTCAAGTGAAAATACTGATCAATGTCCCACCTCACAACTGGGGCAGGTGATAAAATACTAATCAAGGTCCCTAACTCACATTAGAGTCAGGTGGAAAATACTGATGAAGGTCCTAATTCACAATAGGGTCAGGTGAAAAATACTGATCAAGGTTCCTCCTCACATTAGAGTCAGGTGATTCACAGTTATCAAGGTCCCTCCTCACATTAGAGTCAGATAATTCACAGTTATCAAGGTCCCACCTTACATTAGAGTCAGGTGATTCACGCTTATCAAGATCCCACCTCACATTAGAGTCAGGTGATTCACAGTTATCAAGGTCCCTCCTCACATTAGAGTCAGGTGGAAAATACTGATGAAGGTCCTAATTCACAATAGGGTCAGGTGAAAAATACTGATCAAGGTCCCTCCTCACATTAGAGTCAGGTGATTCACAGTTATCAAGGTCCCACCTCACATTAGAGTCAGGTGATTCACAGTTATCAAGGTCCCTCCTCACATTACGGTCAGGTGATTCACAGTTATCAAGGTCCCTCCTCACATTAGAGTCAGGTGATTCACAGTTATCAAGGTCCCTCCTCACATTAAAGTCAGGTGATTCACAGTTATCAAGGTCCCTCCTCACATTAGAGTCAGGTGATTCACGCTTATCAAGGTCCCTCCTCACATTAGAATCAGGTGATTCACGCTTATCAAGGCACTACGTTACTTTAAATTCAGGTCAAACATACTGATCACGGTCCAGGAACCAGGTCTACCGGCTCAAGTACTCCTTGGGATGTAAGAAGAGTCACTCTAAACCGCGACTTTTGAAACCTCCAAAGAGTCCCATTGTCTCAGTACAAATGGCTTTCAATAACAACACGAACGATGCAAATGTATAAGAGATTCGCCAAATAAGACGCATTCACAAAATCACTAAACTCATTAAATATGTAGATACTACACAGCACACATTCGCTGTGCGCATAAAACAGAGCACGCCTTACGCTCATTCGTTTAACAACCTGAGTTTTCTGTGTAGTAGCAATACAATCAATCACTTTGCAGATGCCCTCAAATTTTACAAATGTGTTTCCAGATGGTTTTGTAGCGTTTTCAGAGGCGTGTTCCGTAAAACCTGCCGGTTCTAATTTTGGACACGTTAATTAAGTCTCTTGTAACCTATATTCTAAATTCCAATGAGACATAACTTATTTCGGTCCTTTGCCTTAAAGTATCATACTAGACCAATGACTTTACTCTGACCATCGTTCTATCTACATGGTGGGTGTCCAATAAGACGTATTAAGTTGTAGGATTTGAAGTTGTAGGACGTGTACGTCCGCGTTTGTGTCCGTCCATCTGGTGTTTGTCAAGCGCAACATATGCCAGGTCTATATGCATTTAATGCTTTATCTACGAAATTGTTGAATGAATTTTAGCGCCTGATTTTGATGTTGTGTATTACAATATTGTCATGAGAGATATAGAGAAATTGAAAAAGCAATGAAGAAGCAAAGGTGTCTTCGTAGTGGCATGTGTGCAGTGGGTCAAATTTCATGAAAGAACGGACGAGGTAGAACAGAATGTAAATATACCATTGTCAAGGTTTATAAATAACGTTAAATCATCTTGGCCTGACAACATCACAGCCACCAGCGTCATTATCAGGTGCCATGCGTTGAAGCCTATCTGTTGTAGCGTGTTCCTGTACTTGTGTAACTCGAATTTGTTTGTAACTAGGTCGTAGCATCGGGTGCTTGATGCGGAGTCCCCTGCATCTCGTAGTCTCCCCCCCCCCCCCTAGTCGTCTTGTCCTTGACTTGCCACTGGGGTCGGGCGGCTCGAGACGAGAGAGTGAGGATAAAAAGTAGCGCAATTAATCCTTAATAAAAATAGCGGTTGCAAAATTAATTATGCCACCATCGTCTACGATGTACGGCGGCTTTTGCGTTTGCCTTTGCCTTTTGTAGCATCGTTCCAGTTGTTTCTAAAAGTATACCTACCAGCACCATCGATCATTTCCGTTGGCATCAAATTAACAAGGCCCTTACTATCGTTGACTGTGTTCAATCAGTGTCCATTTTCTTGTTAACTTTATAAGCAGCTGTTTCCTGTCCTTGAAACCTCTGTAAGTAACATGCTTGTACATCTCTCCTTGGAGAACAACCTGTTGTCTACGCAGCAGATCACCTCTTCACGTAGCTAATTGATCCGGAGGAACAAATTTGCCGAAACATCCAGGAATCAGAGACGTCGCAGGAGTTGCTATAAAAGCGATGGAACCACCATTAGACGGCCTTTGGGACACAGGCTCCGTATTTTTCCGTAGGGTTTACGCCCAAAGTCTTTCCTGCCAACAGGTAGAGACAAGAAAGGCAGTGCGAGGTTCACATCATGGTAAGAATGTTAACAGGTCAATGTCTAGGCTCACGTCATGGTAACAATGTTAGTAGATCCCATGTCGAGGTTCACGTCATGATAACATTGTTATTAGATCTCATGTCAAGGTTCACGTCATGGTAACAATGTTATTAGATCTCATGTCGAGGTTCACGTCATGGTAACAATGTTATTAGATCCCATGTCGAGGTTCAGGTCATGGTAACAATGTTAGTAGATCTCATGTCGAGGTTCACGTCATGGTAACAATGTTATTAGATCCCATGTCGAGGTTCACGTCATGGTAACAATGTAATTAGATCCCATGTCGAGGTTCACGTCATGGTAACAATGTTATTAGATCCCATGTCGAGGTTCACGTCATGGTAACAATGTTATTAGATCCCATGTCGAGGTTCACGTCATGGTAACAATGTTATTAGATGCCATGTCGAGGTTCACGTCATGGTAACAATGTTATTAGATCCCATGTCGAGGTTCACGTCATGGTAATAATGTTATTAGATCCCATGTCGAGGCTCACGTCATTGTAACAATGTTATTAGATCCCATGTCTAGGCTAACGTCATGGTAACAATGTTATTAGATCTCATGTCGAGGTTCACGCCATGGTAACAATGTTAATTCACCACGTGTCAGGGTTCACGACACGATAACAATTTTAACTCACCACATGTCAGGGTTTACGACATGGTAACAATGTTAACTCTCCACGTGTCAGGGTTCACGACACGGTAACAATGTTAACGCACCACATTTGAGGTTTCACGACACGATAACAATGTTAACTCACCACGTGTCAGGGTTCACGACATGGTAACAATGTTAACTCACCACGTGTCAGGGTTCACGACACGGAAACAATGTTAACTCATCACGTGTCAGGGTTCACGACACGGTGGCAATGTTAATTCACCACGTGTCGGGTTTCACGACACGTTAACAATGTTAACGCATCACGTGTCAGGGTTCACGACACGATAACAATGTTAACTAACCACGTGTCAGGTTTCATGACACGATACCAATGTTAACTCACCACGTGTCAGGGTTCACGGCATGGCAAAATTGTTAACTCACCATGTGTCAGGTTTCACGTCACGGTAACAATGTTATCTCACCACGTGTGTATTTCCAGTCAGTTTCATCAGGAAAATAACGATACTCTATACCAGAATTCGAACAAACTGGCCCTTTATAGGGGACGAACACACTCCGTGTGTGCTCTTTTTTGTATTTAATACACTTATAATATGCTAATTTAAACCTATAAGTGAGAACAACACATGAGTGGTTGTTTCTAATTTATCCGCTACGACGATTACAAGAGAAGCCATTGCGTAAACGCCCTCAATAACAAACAAAAAAGTAAAAGTCCATATTCGACGAAATCATTCTAAACTTAACAACTTAACTTCATTATTATGTTTAGAAGGCTCTGCAGAACAGAGTCTGTACACAACCAGTTTATTCCAATCCACCAATACTAAAAATCACTGTGAGCATTTAATTAATTTTTTTAATGTATTAATTGACCCTGACTCCACCACAAGTTGTTGTCGTGCATTCCAAGCATTCAGCACTCTCTGACTAAAAAAAATGTCCTAATATCTAATCTAAATCCATAATTTTCGCTCCTGCCAATGCATATAACTCTCAAAAAGGGGAAGTCCATATTCGAATTCTTCTTCTTCTTATTCTGCGTTCGTTCTCAATCTCCCGCTACCAAACCCTGAAATGTTTAAGTAGCAGAATGTAGTCCAGAGAACGGATTGCGTTGTGTCGTAGTTTACAGCTTGACTGCGATACTTGCACCTTTCGGTCAAACACATCCGACTTCAACAAGCATTTTTTGAGTACCGGGTTAGCATTCCCTCTTCGATGCCTTCTCCTTAGCCAGTCTGCCCTGCTGCAGCCTGTTATCCAGGATAACAGCGTGGAGGTGTAGAAGGGTCTTGGTAGCTCTGGTTCGCTGGCTCTGACGCTAGCAGTCAGCTATGGGTCGCTGGCCACTGCAGCTCATGCGCTGCTCAGCGTCTTGATCCCATATTCGAATTCATTTCCCGACATTCGTTCCGAAAGATGCAATGACTTTCAACAGGTGAAAGTCCATATTCGAATTCAATTCCAGACATTCACTTCAGCATGTGCATAGAACTTTGAAAAAGGGAAGGTCCATGTTCGAATTCATTCCCCAACATTCGCTCTGGCATATGCATAGAACTTACAAAAAAGAAAAGTCCACATTCGAATTCATTTCCAGACATTCACTTCGGCATATGCATACATTTTAAAAAGGGAAAGTCCATATTCGAATTCACTCCCCGACAATCGCTCCGGCATACGCATGTGACTTAAAAATTCTGTGCGAAGGAGTAACGAAACGATGTAGACAAAGAACGTTAACATTCTATGATCAAAGAAACGAAGTAGACAAAGAACGTTAACATTCTATGATCAAAGAAACGATGTAGACAAAGAACGTTAACATTCTATTACCGACGAAACGATGTAGACAAAGAACGTTAACATTCTATTAGCAACGAAACGATGTGGACAAAGAACGTTAACATTCTATGACCGACGAAACGATGTAGACAAAGAACGTTAACATTCTATGACCGACGAAACGATGTAGACAAAGAACGTTAACATTCTATTAGCAACGAAACGATGTAGACAAAGAATGTTAACATTCTATGATCAAAGAAACGAAGTAGACAAAGAACGTTAACATTCTATGATCAAAGAAACGATGTAGACGAAGAACGTTAACATTCTATGACCGACGAAACGATGTAGACAAAGAACGTTAAAATTCTATTAGCAACGAAACGATGTAGACAAAGAACGTTAACATTATATGATCGACACACTGCCATAACCAATAATAAAATCTAATACTGCTTCACAATTCTACATTCCCTGTGTACAAGCGACAGGAATACTTCAAGCAAAGATCAATTAGAGATCTATTACATGAAATGATTTCTTTCCTTGTTTGATGATTTCATGTAACTTATCTCTTCTCTCCTCAGGTCAAAAGATGATACTTCTGATAATCTGGAGTTCTGGTAGAAATAATTCTATTTATAAAGAACATTTTGGAAAACTAGACTAGTCTAAATAAATAAATGCAACATATTTGTTAGATTAGCTTAATAGAAATAATTACACATACTCTACATTCTACTGGCGGAGGCACGATCCTTTCCACACTTAGACTGTAGTCTTTCAGGCCATACCAGGACAGTATTAACCAGTGCTTGGATGCGTGTGTGTATCTGTATGTACCTATGATAGTTAGGGCGATCTCAGTGCTCAACCAAAACTAAAGTGCAATGGAAGGGCCTCACCCTGAGGGCGCGTGTTAGTATGTGTGTATGAAAGGTTATGTACAGCATTTGTTACAGTTGAGAGATATAAATAGTTCTGTTCTCGCGCAAGATAGCTGGCAACTAGTCTGGCTAACATATCCCCATCGTGATATTGCTCATTTGTACATTCACAAGATATCAATTATGTAAATAATGTGTCAAGTTGACGTGCCGTTTACTGCCGTCTATTTGTTTTGATATTATGTATTGAAAATGTGATTTACGCTGTGACGTAATCTGTTTTTAAGATTTGTATTCATGCATAAGAAAGGGGATGAGCATTTCCAATCCGAATCAGCTATGCTTGAAGTACAGAAAGAAAAATGATTAGGCTGGCTTTACTTAATTGAAATATGTTTTAATGGCAGTATTGGAAGAACCTGAATATTGCATGAATTAACGCAATACGGAGTGACAGGGTTTAAGTAAAATATATTGGTCAATACTGAGTGGCAAGGTTAAATTAGAATATAGAGGTCAAGAGGGAGTGGCAAGGTTAAATTAGAAATTAGAGGTCAATAGGGAGTGGCAAGGTTAAATTAGAATATAGAGGTCAATAGAGAGTGGCAAGGTTAAATTAGAATATAGAGGTCAATAGATAGTATCAAGGTTAAATTAGAATATAGAGGTCAATAGGGAGTGTCAAGGTAAATTAGAATATAGAGGTCAATAGGGAGTGGCAATGTTAAATTAGAATATAGAGGTCAATAGAGAGTGGCAAGGTTAAATTAGAATATAGAAGTCAATAGGCAGGGACAAGGTTACATTAGAATATAGAGGTCAATAGGGAGTGGCAAGGTAAAATTAGAATATAGAGGTCAATAGGGAGTGGCAAGGTAAATTAGAATATAGAGGTCAATAGAGAGTGGCAAGGTTAAATTAGAATATAGAGGTCAATATGGAGTGGCAAGGTTAAATTAGAATATAGAGGTCAATATAGGTGACAAGGTGATAGTAGAATATAGAGGTCAATATGGGGTGCTAAGATCAAAGTAGAATATAGAGGTCAATATGGGGTGCTAAGATCAAAGTAGAATATAGAGGTCAATATGGGATGGCAAGGTGAAAGTAGAATATAGAGGTCAATATGGGGTGGCAAGGTGAAAGTAGAATATAGAGAGACATACAACAGTGAGTATCCTATTTATTCACGATAACAAAAAGAGAAGTCAGTACCATCCAATGATTACTCATACCAATAACTGGTTGGACTCGATGATTACAGTGGTTATTGTCATTGTTAAGGCTAGCCGACGGGTGAGGGGAATTGGGGGAGGAAATAATAGGTTTAGGTACAAAACCGCTATCTGCTGTCGTCGCTGGGAAGGGTGAACATATCTGACATACTCTAACAGAAAAAAATACCTTTATCTTACCTAGGTTTAAACTGTGTTCATAAGATCAAGAAACAAGTATTCTATCCGATAGACCACATGCTTCTCACATGTTGACCAAAGGAAATAATAATAATGATTATATAAATGGAGAAACACAAAAAAGACTAGTGGATTTTGGTGCTCTACCTGATCTAAGCACCCCTTTCGCCTAACACGTTTGTTAATTGCGTTTTACCTAGTCTTGTCCAGGGCAGGAAGTACATTACACTATTGGCCAATTGTTCTTCGTTTTACATTGAAGTGTCAGTAGTGAATTCTTGGCTATGGTTTATATGCCCTGTGTATACTCTTCTTTTTGCTGAGGCTGATTGATATTGTTAATGAGTTTATTGTTTCTCAATTTACTCGTAGATTTTGTGATTTCACTATATTTCTACATCCGGGCATGCAGCCATCTTGATGCGTCAATATCTAACAAAGATGCAGTAATACAAATCAGATCATTGAGCCATTAACACCAATACTTAATTGTAGGCAGGTATCAATAACTACCAAAAGAGATTTATTAAACACAAATTTTGTTCCGTCACTATGCTACCCATGTCGCAACTTCAGTAACATTAATAGAAAAACGACAAATCGTAACAGCAGAAACGAAACGTCTACGGAAAATATTGGGTATAACAAGGAGAGACATGATCAGAAGCGATGAAATCGGAAGACTGATTTGAACAACACCAGTATTAAACTACATGAAAAGTCCACGTAACAAGGTTAACACCACACAGCAGCCCCAGACAAGCAATGCTATTTAGATACAACTGACTCATGGCCACAGACCGACCACGAAAAAGGTGGCTTTCGGAAATATATGTGGCTGCAATGCTTTCCCAGTGCACGAGACACACAGACGGGATCGTTCTAGAGATCTCTCACTGAAAGTCAAAAACAGGAAAGCGAGAAGAAGAAGGTTATATTTTCTTTTATTGTCGTAAGTCACAATCGACTCTTACCCGACAACGTAGTTAATTCTTGTGCAGGTCCCAACCCTGTATCAAGCTATCGTAGATTTCATTGGTTGAAATGATAGCCATTCATTCCTTGTCTTGTCAATAAATTAAAATTTGATCTGTATCCTTTAAACGTAATCGCGTAGAATCCCGTCTCCTAATCCCAATCTCGGCCTTGTCCCTAGCCATTTGTAAAAGGGGATTATTTTTTTCCTGGTATAATTGAATAATTAGGGAAGTGTTTATATTGCTTCCATTTTACAAAACTGCCCAACAGCCCTTAATATGAGGCATGACGTCAAGTGTTGGGTAAATCTTCTACCGCACAGTTTCATGTTACAACTGGGAAAGTATTAATCCAAGCATCGTAACATTTGAGACAATTCTGTTAATCTATACATGTGAAATTCTCCACTAAGACCAATCACTCATTTCAAGCCATTATATTTCTATCGTTCAAGATGCCATCCAGTCTTCCCACAAACTAGCTTTCCGGTTTTCTGTTTCGGAAAGTTTCAAAGCTTCCTATCTCCACGAGACGACATTTAGAGAATTTGTTCTCATTGTTTCTATAACCTTTTCATTACTATCTTTGTTGGTGAGTTGAGCTAACCGGCATAACATGAGCATGTGTCAGTCATTTCTGACAAGATATGAACAGGAGGATGGAGACGTTTGTATAGATATTTCTTTGCTCACGAATCTCCATTAGTATAACTACCACACTTCATGTGTAGTTACTTTTTCTCTGCAAATGATCAAAGGAAAGAAGCATATGGCTTCTTCTGAGTTCAGCAATGTTAATCGTGTTATGCTATTTTTCTATAAACAGTGTGAGTGAAACATAATTCGAAACGCTACAGAATACAATTTTACCTCCAACAGCAACATTATTGCTGGGGGGGGGGGGGGGGGGGGGGAGATGACTGTGCACCAAAATGTTTCACGGGAAGAATGGAATTGTATTAGTTTCCTTTCTAGCATGTCCAAAGAGGCGAGTAAAGAGGGTTGTGGATAAGACTGGCAATTTTCATCACGTGACAACCAAAGTCTAATGACTAGAATCAAGTTCTTCTTAAAACTGGTTAAGGTTGGCCAAATCTAGAATTGGAACAATGCTTCAATACCTGCAGCGAAAGGACGCGAGGGAGAAAGGTAACTATAGCGGAACATATACTAAAGTTGAGCTCAAAGAGCAACTATGCCTTGCACGCTTAGAACAACGAGTCAAACAGAACCTGCAGAAGTCGGGCAACAACAACAGTAGTGAGGAGTAAGTGTAGGATCTGGCGTTTGAAAAACGTTCTGCAGTGTGGAATAGAACGAATCTCATTTGCCATCTTTCATTTCAAATTTTTGCTCCAGGTAAAGCATAGGGGCATCACTGCTACATCCCTCCTTATAGGAATTCTGCATCCGAGAAATTAAGGTGTTGATTTCAATAGTAGCTATTTAATGATGTTGCTAGTCCCAATCATAACCCTCTCTAGTTTACTTTTACAACATGCTGAAAAGGTTAGTTGCCCTATTCTGTCAAATCCTGGTGCCCAACACCATTGGGCCTCTTCGTTGTTTGTTAGCATGTCTTCGTTTGTTTGTGTTGTCCCCGTACATATATCTTCAATATTCCACCCATCTTTCTAGAATGTCTTGAGCTTCTATCCTAGTTCTCCGTTTCTGTCATTTATTGCCTATAGAGATGACCAGAATTCTCCAGTCAGAGATCTATTCTCCTTGAATGCTTTACGTTCCTTCCCCTGCCCCTGGAGTTCCTCTATTTTGTTACATGTTTCTATTGTATGCTGTTTCCTATCTTGTCTAATCTTTCTCCTGATTTCTCTTGTGTAATTTTTGTATGTGTTGGTGTTTCGTGCTGTTCCTGTCTGCCTCAGTTTTCTTCTTGCCTGTACGAGTCGCAGTGTCTCCTCCGTAATACAGTTATGTTTCTTACGCACTTTCTTAGGAATAATGTCCTGTGTTGTTGAGATGAGTGCTTCTTTCACATGTGACACCAATTCTTCAGCAGACATTTTTCTTGCATTGCTATTAGTGCCACGAACTTGTCTTTTATTTCGACGTTATAATCATATGATATTGCTTGCACATCGAAATGTATTGGTCGTGCACCTGTGTTCACCCTTCGTAGTCTTATCGTCTTCTTCTTCTTTGCGTTCATGATCTTTTGGTCATGCTATATCTGCAGGCCAGTCGCTTTGATGAAGTCTGTAGTCTTCACCAGGTCGGAGCGGCTGCCCCACAGCTTTTGTCTCAGCTCCGCATCCTCTGGCCAGATCTGACATCTTATTTCCCTATAGATTGGGCAGTCCTGTAGATTATGCTCAGGGTTCTGGCATCGTGTTCCACATGGGCACTCATCGGTGTGTGAGATCTTCAGTCGGTATAGATGTTCTAGTAGTCTGCAGTGTCCAGTTCTCAGGCGAAATAAAGTAGTTTGTTGATTTTTTTGTTTTGAGTTGGTGAATTGGCTCTGTCGTACTGCTTATGTTTCTGTCTTCTCTCCATTCGTAAATACAGCAACCAGCAATTCATGATCCGTGTCGCAGTCCGATCCTGGAAGCGTCTTTGTTGACAGCACACTGGACCGTCATCTGTGCTGTACTAGGATGTAATCAATCTGATTTCTGTGTTTCCATCGGGGAGGTCCATGTGTATAATCGCCTTGGATGATGCTTAAATAGGGTGTTGGCATTAGTGAAGTTATTCTCCATACAGAACTCAACTAGTTTTTCTCCTCTTTCGTTCCTGTGTCAAAAACCAAAGGATCCTCCTACTCTTCCTTCTTCTACTGTTCTTTCTGCGACAACTTTCGCGTTAAAATCCCCCATGAAAATCAGGGTGTCTCGTCTCTCTGTCTTATCCAATGTGTCTTGTAAGGTGTTATAGAAATCATCAATGTCCCAATCATCTGATGTTGGTGCTTCAACTTGTATTACTGTTAGGTTTCTTTTTCTTTCTTTTTTGCCTAATCGCAATTACCCGGTCGTTTACCGGGTTATACCCAAGCATGAATAGTTTCCCTGGTATAGACTCCTGGCGTTCCAGGTGCCTATTTTAAATCTAGTTTTAGTCCGCCTTCTGAGTTGTCCATTGTAATACAGTCGGGCTTTTGGTTGTCATCTCTAGTACTTGTATTGGCTCCGAAAGTGTCCTCTTCCCCAATTGGTGAAGATGATCTGCCGGGCCTGAGGGCCTCACCATCCGACCTTTGAGTTTTGTTTGTATTGACTGTCGTGAGTTTCTTGACATGTTTGCGTTCATTAGTTTGCCATTGCTTTCTGAATGTTGTTCTGTCCGCTTACCAGCCTCGATCTCTGATGCGCCCCTACCCCGAGACTAGGCCATTCCGGTTCAAGCCTTCGTAGTCATTACCGACTAAGTCGGTCCTCCGTCTGACCCGCCAGCCGCCGTGTGCACTGGTCAAGGAGTGGACTTCCCCTTTTATCTGCTCACTCACGTAGTTTGGCCGTCTAGCCAAAGCCGTTGTCCGGGGGATGGCGCTGCTGTGCACAGGCAACCTGTAGGAGCCATACGTGAGCTGGACAGAAGTTGGGGGACCAAATAGGATCCTGGCCATCTATAATGTGGCTGCCTCTTACCGTGAGGTACTATCCCTTACACACTTCTGTCCTGAAAGCTGTCACCAAAAGCAGAGAACCGACCCATGCCTTTCGTAAAATATTCTGTTCTGGGCTACTGTTCCGAGTACAACCAGCAACATTTATATGTAAAACTGATTTTAAAATATGGAAGCGAATTGCTTAATTGAGCAAGCCAGGAAACGTCAATTGGGTGATGTCTTTCAAAGGAAAAAGTAAATATCCAACATATAGATATTATATATAATGAAGTATATTCTATCTGGCAATCACTAACAATCATTAACGAGGGGTTTGGTGGGAGAAACACTGCATAGTCGACCCTGCGTTACAGCACAATGGAACATTACACCGTGTCAATAAACGTTGAATGATTGGGTACAAGTTTTATCCCAAGTTATCATTCAAAGTAAACTCTCGTTGAGAAATGGATTCAACACGAGAACGATAAGAACCAGTAATAATCATCTACAGTGCTTTGTCTGCGAGTCATTAGAATACATATACTATTTACTAAGTACGTCCATGTTTACTAATCAGGATTTGAGTGTCTTGGTACGTTAAATACGGTAGAATCTTGAACAAAACAAAAGTCAATCCATTTATTTATTTTCCGTTTCATAGAGATACAAGTATTTCCTCAAACAAACGATTCTGTTTCGAGTTACGCAGAGATAACATTATCTCATTTTTTTATGTGTGCAAGCTAAAATAAAATCCTTTCATTCACATACAATTTAGTAATTGAAATCAAATGTTTTTACTGGAATAAAATTCCCATGGTCCACTCTAAAATATTAACAGTATTTGAAGAATCGAATGTGCCTTTTTAACGAGTGTTTCTGAAAATCATAGATGCCATTCCAGGGATATTCTTCATTGTCTTTTCCTTTTTCTTTTTCTTATTCTTCTTTTTTTTCTTCTAATTTTTCTTATTATTATTTTTCTTCTACTTCTTCTTCTTCGTGTTCTTCTGCTTTTTCTTCATCTTCTTTTTCTTCACCTTAAAAAAAAAAATCCAAATAGCTTTGTGTGAAAGTCCATCTTCGTGTGGGCCAGTGCTAAGAACGAATTTGTCTCATCATATACCAGTCTTGTATAACGTATTCTGCTGTCATATATAAACACATGAATGATAGAGCCAATTATAGTCTGCGTAAATGGCTATTCGACAAGATAGGAACAGAATGTGTCTCATCATATACCAGTCTTGTATAACGTATTCTGCTGTCATATATAAACACATGAATGATAGAGCCAATTATAGTCTGCGTAAATGGCTATTCGACAAGATAGGAACAGAATGTGTCTCATCATATACCAGTCTTGTATAACGTATTCTGCTGTCATATATAAACACATGAATGATAGAGCCAATTATAGTCTGCGTAAATAGCTATTCGACAAGATAGGAACGGAATTTGTCTCATCATATACCAGTCTTGTATAACGTATTCTGCTGTCATATATAAACACATGAATGATAGAGCCAATTATAGTCTGCGTAAATAGCTATTCAATCTGCTGTGTCTTGTTTTGATGTGAAACAGGATCACTTGTTTTGATGTGAAACAGGATCACTTGTTTTGATGTGAAACAGGATCACTTGTTTTGATGTGAAATAGGATCACTTGTTTTGATGTGAAACAGGATCACTTGTTTTGATGTGAAACAGGATCACTTGTTTTGATGTGAAACAGGATCACTTGTTTTGATGTGAAACAGGATCACTTGTTTTGATGTGAAACAGGATCACTTGTGTTGATGTGAAACAGGATCACTTGTTTTGATGTGAAACAGGATCACTTGTGTTGATGTGAAACAGGATCACTTGTTTTGATGTGAAACAGGATCACTTGTGTTGATGTGAAACAGGATCACTTGTTTTGATGTGAAACAGTATAACTTGTTTTGCTTGATCAAGGCAGTGATAGTTTGGTCGACTTTCCTTATGAGTTGGATAAATGTCTTCTTATAATTGAAAGGGATTGTTTGTTCTCGCGTTTCTCCCTCTTTCGTAAACCTGTCTGCTCCCTCGTTTCCTTGTATACCACAGTGTGATGGGATCAATTGTAGCTCCACCCTTTTGTTGGTTTCCAGTTAACGCAAGACTTTTCCAAGCTCTGACAGTTTATCATTGATGAGGGCTTGTAGAACTGTTATGACATCTGTAAGAACTACAACTAACTTACATTGGCTTGAAGTGCTGCTAATCATTTCTGCAGCAATACTTCGTGCCTGTACTTCGGCCAAGCAGTTTGAACTGAATGTTACAGCTGGTGAACTTGTGCTATCGTTTTCTTGATCGAGGTATACAACTTAGATTCCTGCACTTCCATTGTTCACTGCTCTGGTTTATGGATCCTTGCTTCTCTAGTTTATAGTTCTTCGATCATGTTGCGTGCTACTGCTTTCCTTTCGTAGAGTATTTTGCTCTCCAGTGTGAAAGGTAGGGGATATTAAATGGAAATCAAAGCTGTTCATAGCCGGCTTGATATTACAAAATAATAGAACTGTGTTTAAGTTATACAGAACCGAACGAATTAACACAGCATTGGGTATAGATGCAGATGTGAGGAATAGAATTTGAAATGCAGGAGCGACATTCTTGACACTAAATAACATATGGAGATCCAGAGAAATCAAGATTCACCCCAAAGTCTAAATATTCAACATCAGTGTCAAGTCGGTGCTGCTGTATGGAGCGGAGACATGCTGAACGACCAATGTCATACAACAAATACTGAAATCCTTCGTTAACAGATGTCTATGAAGGATAATGAGCATAAAGTCGCAGGACATGGTGAGGAATGAAGACTTCTGGGAAAGGAGCCAACAACAGCCAGTGGAACAACAAATTGAGGGAAGAAAATTGGGCTGAATAGGACACATGCTGCGGAAGGCACAGTTTGATATAGCCAGACAAGCTCGTATATGGAATCCTCAAGGGAAGAGACCGAGAAAGATGTAGACCCACAGATACACGACGAAAAGAATATGAGAAGGAAGTCAGATTAAATGATTACACCTGGAAAGATGCAGAAATGGCAGCCCAGGACCGTGCCTGCTGATTGGATGTTGTCAACGGTCTATGCACCGAGAGGAATGACAGGATTTGATTGATTGATTGATTGATTGATTGATTATACAGCTCGAGAGCTGCCCTTCTGTGGTTTTTTCAATATCATTATATAAATTGTATGTTTTATGTAAATACCATAAAATGAATCCTTGATCCACTTATTTCCTCGTATTTTCTATTGTTATAAAATTCAAAGTTTTGAAATTTGAAACTGGTCTTTAAAATGATTTTGTATTGATCACTACCATTCTGGTTTGTAAAATTAAGAATGGTTGCCTTACACTTGCCTTTTAAATAAATGATTTGGGACTTCCAGAAACATTTGGTTGTATCACCGGACCCACTAGTATGAGAACCCATTGTTTACCTCCCTAACTTTCTCGGGTATCTCCTGACCCACCAGTATTAGAATCCATTGATTACCTCCCTAACTTTCTCTGGTATCTCTCGACCCACCAGTCTGAGAACCCATTGCTTACCTCCCTAACTTTCTCTGGTATCTCTCGACCCACCAGTCTGAGAACCCACTGTTTAGATCACTGACATGTCGTTGTCTCTCGACCCACCAGTCTGAGAACTCATGGCTTAGATCACTGCCATACCCTTGTATCTCTCGACCCAACACTCTGAGAACCCACTATTTAGCTCACTGACATGCCCTTGTATCTCTCGACCCACCAGTCTGAGAACTCATTTCTTAGATCACTGTCATACCCTTGCATCTCTCGACCAACCAGTCTGAGATTCCATTGCTTAGCTCACTGACATACCCTTGCATCTCTCGACCAACCAGTCTGAGAACCCATTGCTTAGCTCACTGACATACCCTTGCATCTACCGACCCACCAGTCTGAGAACCCATTTCTTAGATCACTGTCAGACCCTTGCCTCGACCCACCAGTCTGAGAACCCGTTGCTAAGATCACTGAAGTGAACGTATTTTGTTTGGTGTAATTCTGGCAGTGTATATGACATTTAAATGTTCAGTGCTTACAAAAAAATAGTTCTTTCTTTACATTAAATGCATGTACGATATTGCGATTATCTTTAACGTTGCTGAGAAATGAGTTTTGGAAAGTGTGAAGAAGATTGTTCATTGCAGAAATCCAATTAACATGTAGCTCGTTCGAAAATGCAACTAACTGGTTGCTGAATTATTTCGTTTCTGAATCTGTCTCAAGGAAGTCAGACCTTGATTCTGTGTTTCTGAAACGTGCAGGCACCTAAATGATTTGATTTACAGTGGTGGAAAATTTGCAATAAATTATGTTAAATGTGCAAAAACATTTGTGCCAGGGAAAAATGTAATGAAATTATTCCCCTTCTTGAGCTCTTTGTGGTGGGGCGCGGGAGAGTGGGCGGGGGGATGTCATTGCTAGAGTTTATCCTTTTCCAGAACGACTGTTTTAAGTCATTATTGTTGTCGAAGAATTGTCGAACCTGTTATTTATTTTACATGCTAGGTTCATCCACAACCTTCACTAGCCTCATTCAGAATTGTTGCTGTTTTAAGGCATGTCTTTGCTCGCAATATTTGGGCCGAATTTCCGTGAAAATTATTATAATTAAAGGTAACTTAATATTTGGACTTGGATTTTTATTGTTATTATTAATAGTATTATTTATATTTTCATATGCTACGTTATGTTTTTAATTATTACAACATTAATTTAATATTTTGGTTCAGTATTATGTCATTGTTCTTTAAGAATCTAAAACGTCCTTGTTGTTTGTTTGTTCATTTTTGTTTGTTCTGTCTTCATAACATAAAATATCTGTTTTTTTATCAAGCTGTTTGTTTATGTTTCGTAATTAATTCATTTTTACTGTTATTCTAAGTCTCGTTACGAAATACTTTATTCTTTCAATCTTATTTGTATTTAAATAAATGTTTCACTGCGCAGCAACATATTTGTGTTATTCTGTTCTATAATTATTTTCCTCTTTTTTCCACATTAATATCTTTTTGGAATATCCCTTGTAACGAGGTCATTCTACAACCAGTTTCATCATACAAAACCAATTTGTGTGCGTAGATGAGATTATTGAACAGTAACTACACAAAACGTAACGTTTCAGCTAAGGGGGATTCATTGGGATGTTGTTTATCATACCGTCCGTACACATCTAACTTAACTTAACGTCTTTACACTGGCTTAGAAGACCCTGCAGAGTCTGTATACAACCAGTTACATTTACATCACCTTGCTCTAAAAGCTATGCGCATCCAGTTTATTCTTAAATGCATTAACTGTCCCTGCCTCCACTACCTCCCCTGGCAATGCATTCCAAGCAGACACCACTCTCTGACTAAAAAAATATTTCCTAATATCTAATTTGGACCTCTCTTTAGTCAGCTTGTAGCTATGCCCTCGTGTTATTGTGGGTGGCTGTATTTTTAAAAAAACTTGTTATAGTCTAATTTATCCATTCCTCTGATCATCTTATAAACCAGTATTAAGTCACCACGAATTCTTCTCTCTTCGAGACACTGTAGGCCGGTTTTTCTGAGTCATTCCTCATAACTGTAATTCTGGAATCCCACTATCATCTTTGTCGCTCTTTTTTGTATTCTTTCCAGCATGTTTATATCCCCTCTATGATAAGGACTCCACACCTGTACACAGTACTCCAATCTAGGTCTAACTAAAGCTTTATACAGTTAGACGATCACTTCCTAGCTCCTATGTTTAATATTTCTTTTTATCATACCTAACATTGCATTTGCCCTTTTCGCTGCTACCTTAACTTGCTCACTCACCTTTCCTGTATGTTCTATTATAACCCCTAGGTCCCTTTCCTTATCTATCTTTCTAATATTGTTTTCTCCCATTCTGTAATTATGTTCCATATTGGATCTACCCATGTGGATTTCATACAGTAATTTTGGATGAATACCATCTTGACCTGGACATTTATTCACTTTCAACCCCTACAATTTTTTTAAAAACCATTTCCTCTGTAATACAGATTGATCTTAATCCCACTGTATCCATGTCTCTTTGAAAAATATCTATAGGCTCTGGGATCTTGGAGCAGTCCTCTTTTGTGTAGACTGTGCCAAAGTACTGATTAAGCAGATAAGCTGCCTCCCTATTCTCACTTATTATTTTCCCTTTACTGTCTATGAGAGGGCCTACTTTGTCTTTCGTTCTTTCTTTATTTGTAACATAAGAGAAGAAGCTTTTACTGTCAGTCTCGATCCTCTGAGCAAGTTGTTTTTTTTTCAAAGTCTATTTTTGCTGTTTTATTCGCTTTCTGAGATATGTTCTGCTTGTCCAAATATTTTACATATGTTTCTTTTGATTAACCTGCCTCTATGTATTGTTTCCATTGTTTTATTTTTCGCTCTTCTACATTTCACTACAAATCTAGTTATCCACTTTTTACGCTTGGGGTTTACCGCCCTACATGGAACACATTTCTCTTTCAGCGTTTCTAAAACGGTCAATTAGGTAATTGCTGTGCTAGACATGTTGTCATCGAAAGTATTTCACTTTCTTTAGAAGCTAAACGAAAAGGAGAAAGACCATTATATCTCAAAGCTCTAACGGTTCGGTCAACTTCTTTTTATCCGACAAGTAGTCAGCGAATCGTCTGTTTAACTCTGAGTAGATCAGGATAGGAAAAGGTTAGAAGCAGCACAAGTATCTAGCAGTAGTGGGTTGTTGATGTTGTTGTTGAATGCTCACAGTGAGTATATTACTCTTTTGTGCTGCCTAAAAAGGATATTAAGTGGTGAGTTTTTGTAGCTTTCCTCACATTCCGTGTGTGCTGATGAAGGTGGATCGGCGTCCTCTATGCGGCTGTGTTTTGCTTGGCTTCATCTGCGTATCGCTTACTACTACGTGGATCACGTTGATCCTTCACCTTGTTAGCCAGGCTGCCATGAAAACAACCCGTTTCCAGGAAGGGCTACGAGAAAGCCAAGGTGAGAGTCTTTTCCAGTATATTTTGCCTGACCCTGACTAACATGTCTGACCATTATGTTTTGCCTGACCAGATGCTATTCTTCCTCCACTGTAGTAGCGGGTAATTGACCAAGAGATAGAAATCTGGAAGATTTAGTCCGGTATAAAATTCGTGCTAGTGCACATACCTACCGATCATTATGTTTAGACAGAAGACAATAAATATGGAGGACATTCTTAGTACTCTTTACGTATATGAATTAGTTACGTAAAATATGGTAGAAGAGCTTGCAGTTATTAATATAAGTATTGTTCGTAGTGTTCTTGTTGTGAAGTGTTAGTGTCGGTGTGTCGTAGACTATAAATGGTTGTCTTTTTCGTCTTCTTCTGCGTTCTGTCTTAATCTCCCGCTACCAAGTCCTGAACAGGGCTTTGCAAGTAGTAGGATGTAGTCCGGAGAACGAAATGTGTTGTGTTGCTAGTTTACAGTTTGACTGCGATATTTGCACCTTTCGGTCCGACACATCTGTCTTCGGTAGAATGGTTGTCTAAACGATGAGATGTGTCACGGTTGTGTAAGAGAAGTGTAATGAGATGTGCTTGGTTCATGTATAGGCTATACAGGGAAGATTGGATAGGACTGACACATGTAATTATTAATGTGAAAAGAATAGTATAGTGTGGGACTCTGTTAGATAACAAATACTGGTGTCGACAAGAGGCAAACCGACTGCAGCTCTGTTAATTAATGACGCCCATACAAATTACGAATGCAGTGTTTCACATACACATAGCGATCGAATTAATGGAGACGAGTGGTAGCTGTACTCAAAGATGGGATAGGGGGGGGGGGGGGACATTTGTTGCCATTAACTGAAATAGGTAATGATCATTACGAAAGATTCAAATCCATCTTGTACTTGCATTATATGTATAGGAAACGATAAAAGATTAAAGGAAAAGAAAAGTTTTTTATTATCTCTCGCTCGTTCGTTCGTTCCCAATTTTGCTAATAACATTATTTTATCACTACCACGACCAAGCTATTACATCGAGATGAAATGTGACGCTTGTGGAATCGACAACCTAATGACATCGGCCAGATTCGCTGCACGATTTCAGGAACACTTTTCACATTGATACCACCAAAGTCAAGTTTTGATAGCTGGTTTACATGCTACCAGGTTGAATAACGATTTGCGACTGCATGAAACAATGTTGTCACATGAATACAGTTATCACATTTGTAATGGAAAAAGGCATTGATAGCCTCGCTTGGTTCTTCTATCCTGCATCGAATTACTCCTCTATCTTCGTGCACATAGTACAAGGGGTTCCATCTTCTATGGCCTGTTATATTGTATCACGTATCACAATTATCTATCTATCAATTTATGTATCTATTTATGTATCTATTTATGTATCTATTTAAGTATCTATTTATGTATCTATCTATTTATGTATCTATCTATTTATGTATCTATCTATTTATGTATCTATCTATCTATCTATCTATCTATTATCACAATTATATATCTATATATATATGGGCGAGAGGGGGGGGGCGTGCCTGCGTGGGTGCGTGCGTGCGTGGGTGTGTGTATCGTCTACATCCATCCGTCCGTCTGCTTGTCTATTGCCTTCTGTCTATCTAATCTATGTATAAAATAAAATTCATATATTACATTTGTTTCAGTATATGTATATATTTTACTATATATCTATCGTTCTAATCCATCCCTCAGTCTCTGTCTTCTTCTTTGGCATTAGTCCTGATAAAGGTAATGTGTGCCGTTATCGTAATCTATAGCGAGTCTACGATATCTGCTTCTCATCTGACTGACATCCGATTTCAGCACGACATTTTTGGGACCAGAATTGCATTCCTTTTCCAATACACATATTCTTAGCCAGACTGGTCAGTGATGTTATGCTGGACCTTATGGAAACCGCTGACCCGGATATAAGTAACCAGCTATTGGTCACTGAACCCGATACAAGTAACCAGCTATGGGTCACTGACACCGATACCAGTAACCAGCTATGGGTCACTGACCCCGATACAAGTAACCAGCTATGGGTCACTGACCCCGATACAAGTAACTAGCTATGGGTCACTGACTCCGATACAAATAACCAGTTATGGGTCACTGACCCCGATACAAGTAACCAGCTATCGGTCACTGAATCTGATACAAGTAACCAGCAATGGGTAACTGACCCCAATATAAGTAACCAGCTATGGATCACTGACCCCGATACAAGTAACCAGCTATGGGTCACTGACCTTGATGCAAATAGCCAGCTATGGGTCATTGACCCCGATACAAGTAACCAGCTATGGGTCACTGACCCTAATATAGGTAACCAGCTATTGGTCATTGACCCTGATACAAGTAACCAGCTATGGGCCACTGACCCCGATACAAGTAGCCAGCTATGGGTCACTCACCCTGATACAAGTAACTAGCTATGGGTCACTGACCCCGATACAAGTAACCAGATATGGGTCACTCACCCTGATACAAGTAACTAGCTATGGGTCACTGACCCCGATACAGGAAACCAGCTATGGGTCACTCACCCTGATACAAGTAACTAGCTATGGGTCACTGACCCCGATACAAGTAACCAGCTATGGGTCACTGACCCCGATACAAGTAACCAGCTATGGGTCACTGACTCTGATACAAGTAACCAGCTATGGGTCACTGACCTTGATGCAAGCAGCCAGCTATGGGTCATTGACCCTGATGCAAGCAGCCAGCCGTCAACTCATTCATATGTACATCTTTGCCCACCCCCGCTCCATTCACACCATATTTGGTTGTTGACTGTTTCTGAACAAATTGTCAGGAAATTAAATGAACCTATTTTCATTCAAAGAAATTGTACAACAGCTTCTCAATAGACACGAGACATACAATCGATAAGAGAATGCATATAGCAAGGCTTATTGATCAGGTGTACACAAGCATAGTAATGGCAGGCGACAACTAACATACATAATTGTTGAGGAGACTTTCAGAAGCAGAGTTTAGCTTACACGGTACAGCCACGTTGAATGTTTGTTATGTGCTAATCCAGACATGTCAAAAACAACTGTCTTAATTGATGACAAAATGGGTGCAACATTTAATGAGTCATTTAAACAAAATGTATTCGCACAAGAGATACTGAATAAGTGTGAATATAATATGATTTGTTGTGTTTCTGAAAGTTGTTGATTTGAAATAGTTGGTCAAATTGTTGGTACATCTGCATCAGAAATGGGGTAGATGCATTTCTTGAAGCTGGGAGGACAGACGGTTCGTACAAACGCTATAGATTCTATGCGTTCGTTGTATACACGTAGTGTGCTTAAATCACTGTTGTTATATACTAACTATGTATTCGTCGTTCGTCTATCAAGCAGAACGCACCAGATAATCTAGTGTGCAATTCAACACTTGCTCCTCAATGGTACCTTTACATTTTACACTCTTTCTCAAATTGCCTCTCGGAATTTCTTCAGACTATTTGTAACGCTTTCCGTTCTCTGGACAACATCCTGCTGGTTGCAAAGTCCTTTTCAGGTTCTCGTAGCGGGAGTTTGAGAACGAACGACGACGAAGAAGAAGAAGAAGAAAAAGAAGAAAAATAAGAAGAAGAAAAACAAGAAAAAGAAGCAGAAGAAGAATAAGAAGAAGAAGCAGCAGAAGAAGAAGAAAAAAAAGGACAACAACAACAACAAAAACAAGAAGAACAAGAAGAAAGAAGAAGCAGAAGAAGAATAAATGTATCTGATCTGTAAAGATGACATCAAATATTACTGGCTGTGGTGTACACATTCCTTTATTCCAATCTTTTAAACTCTCTGACATTACATAACCTTAAAAACGTCTTCTAATAAAAGTATAATGACTCCACTGGAGGTCAAACAACAGTCCAGCGTATCGACACAATCAACAATCAGATGTTTTATTGTTTCACCTCCCGTGAAGCAGTGTTTTAGTATTTTTATATCCGGCTATTCGTCCGGTTTTTTATTCTCCTGATTCACTCTGACACTGGTTACTATTTTATGTCCAAGTCGATACCAAAGGATCGATCATCAAGTTAAAGTTATCATAAATGGCGAAGGTAGAGAAGAACTTCTGGAAGTACGGCCACAAATGAAGCTATACTCAAAAGGAAGAATGGTTCAACACTGGTGTGTTGTTGGTAAACAGACGAAATGTCATTCTAACCTTTAGCTGGAGATGAGAAGAGTGATGCTGTAGAAAGCAGGCCTGAAATTAAACAGCTGATAACATAAACGAACTATCAAATTAGGGCTATAGGGACAGCAATCAGAAATGGCTTCACTGCTAGAGCGTGAGGCAAAGGCGTCGTTCGTCAGGCAGAGACAGATGTTAATGAGTGAGGCATAGTCATCAGATGGAGATATATGTTAGTGTGTGAGGCATAGTCATCAGATGGAGATATCTGTTAGTGTGTGAGGTACAGTGGTAAGGTAGAGACAGCTGTTAGTGTGTGAGGTACAGTGGTAAGGTAGAGACAGCTGTTAGTGTGTGGGGCATAGTCATCAGATGGAGATATCTGTTAGTGTGTGAGGTACAGTGGTAAGGTAGAGACAGCTGTTAGTGTGTGAGGTACAGTGGTAAGGTAGAGACAGCTGTTAGTGTGTGAGGTACAGTGGTAAGGTAGAGACAGTTGTTAGTGTGAGGTACAGTGGTAAGGTAGAGACAGCTGTTAGTGTGTGAGGTACAGTGGTAAGGTAGAGACAGCTGTTAGTGTGTGAGGTACAGTGGTAAGGTAGAGACAGCTGTTAGTGTGTGAGGTACAGTGGTAAGGTAGAGACAGCTGTTAGTGTGTGAGGTACAGTGGTAAGGTAGAGACAGTTGTTAGTGTGTGAGGTACAGTGGTAAGGTAGAGACAGTTGTTAGTGTGTGAGGTACAGTGGTAAGGTAGAGACAGCTGTTAGTATGTGAGACATGGTCGTCAGGTAGAGACATCTGTTAGTATGTGAGACATGGTCGCCTGCAAGACAAGACACTGTTAATGGGTGAGACAAAGTCACCAAGCAAAGTAACAATCTTCTATGAGGGTGGCGATTGAAACAATTGATGCATATACGATGTGGCTCAATTAACCAGTGCAGCTTTGTTTCTCTCTTGGCACAGGTTTTCGCAGATATGGGTAGCATATAAAATGGTGCAAGACCTCCAGTGACATGTGTCATTATCGTGGTCAGGTTCACGGCAGTTAAAAAGTATGTTACATTACACAGCAGTATATAAATCTACAACTACCGCTCCTGGAATAAATAATTAAAGTTGTGACGAGTAGAGAGCGTCACCTGATAGGACAAATCAAGATTGTGTGTAACTAGTGAGCTACAGGAACTATCAGCACAGTAACCTTCACGATCTATTGAAAGAAGCAGTGCACATATATAGCATCATATGTCATATGTGTCAACTTCAAATGTAGTGATTTGGTTTTACTATTTCAAAGAACACTAATCGGATTCTTATCTGTCATGTGTAAACTTTATTTATTTTGTTGAAACTTCTATTTTCATTATTCCCGTGCAATGCCGACCGGTGGAAAACTTTCACACATTCTTGCATTTAATTGAGGTTTTTTTTTTGTATTGTTGATGCTCCACCTACCCCCTCCTCGGCTTCCACCTCTACCCACCTCATAACACGCTCCACCTACCCCCTCCTCGGCTTCCACCTCTACCCACCTCCTCAGCTTCCACCTCCACCACCACCCCCCCCCATCTCATAACACGCTCCACCAACCCTCTCCTCAGCTTCCACCTCCACCACCACCCCCCCCTCTCATAACACGCTCCACCAACCCTCTCCTCAGCTTCCACCTCCACCACCCCCCCCCCATCTCATAACACGCTCCACCAACCCTCTTCTCAGCGTCCACCTCCACCCACCTCATAACACGCTCTACCAACCCACTCCTCAGCTTCCACCCCCACCCATCTCCTAACACGCTCCATTTACTCCACCCTCATCTACCTCCCCCTCCGCCCCACCAAAGTAAGGATGATTTCCTCATGATGTGTAGGCTCTATCCCCGCTCCACTCTTCTCCCTAAACTGCTCACATTATCTCAAATTGTTCTATTTGTCTTGTCCTTCATTGATAAGAAATAATATCTGCAAAATATATGTGCATATATGTGGATGTACGTATGTATGTACATATGTAAGTACGTTTGTACGTATGTACCTAATAAGGAACGTATGTACCTAAGTATGTACCGAAGTATGTGCATATGTACCGAAGTATGTACGTATGTACCTAATAAGGGACGTATGTATCTAAGTATGTACTTATGTACCTAAGTATGTACTTATGTACCTAAGTACGTACGTATGTACCTAAGTATGTACGTACGTATGTATTTATGTATGTAGGAAGGGTTTTCAAATTAAAACCTTAAAAAAAATTAGAAAAACCATACCATTGCATTATAACTAGTTAATATGGTTGCCATAGATACCAAGAGTGTATGGCAGAGTCGTGGTTTCTCTGAGTATTTACTTATCTTAAGTGTTACAACATATATCCACACCACAACACGACTTCACACAATAAATACCACAGTAAATACTAAATAATAAAATGTAACATATTTAATTTAAAAAATCTCCACAAAATAATATATATATATATATATATATATATATATATATATATATATATATATATATATATATTGAACTACAACGGAGGTTTTAAGCACTAGCTATTGAATATCTCGTCCAAACTAACTAACCAAAGATCTCGCCACTACACTCCCCTTATCTGCCTTCACTGTACACACACTCACAAACTCGTCGACACGATCGTACTACGTACTCTCGTTCTTGGCATTCACACATAATCAGATCACCTTCAGTCAGGTGATCTGTACATCTGCATACAATCATATCACATATGCTCAGGCGAGCTGTGCATTCCTATGCTATTAGATCACGTCACTTATAGTGGGAATCACGCACTCACCTGTGGCCACACACTCAGACGATCTGTGCATACACATACCTCAGAATACACATAGTTCCCAAAATCTTCTGCCCAATACCACAGACATTCAGATCTCTTACTTAATCTCTTCACGTAATATTGCATTCATCTGTAATTAGATTACGCATCGTTGACTCGGTGTCCTGCACGTACGACACACATTCAGATCTCTTCCTGTTCACAGGATGTCCAACAGACACACTTATAGAGCGACTGACCAAAACTCGAAGATGTATGCTGGTTCAGTCATCCTGCAAAATCACCCTATCTCTCAGTCTGCTAGACTACTAACAGTCTATCAATCTGGCTCATAGCTAGTCATTCAGTCTCTCTCTCTCTCTCTCTCTCTCTCTCTCTCTCTCCTAGCTAGTCTTTCAGTCCCTCTCTTCTAGCCAGTATTTCAGTCTCTCTCTCCTAGCCAGTCTTTTACTCTTTCTTCTAGCCAGTTTTTCAGTCTCTCTCTCCGAGCCAATCTTTCAGTTCCTCTCTCCTAGCCAGCCTTTCAGTCTTTCTTCTAGCCAGCCTTTCAGTCTCTTTTCTAGCCAATCTTTCAGTCTCTCTCTCCCAGCCAGTATTTCAGTCTCTCTCTCTCTCTCCTAGCCAGTCTTTTACTCTTTCTTCTAGCCAGTTTTTCTGTCTTATTCTCCTAGCCAATCTTTCAGTCTCTCTCTCCTAGCCAATCTTTCAGTCTCTCTCTCTCTTCTAGCCAGCCTTTCAGTCTCTCTCCTAGCCAATCTTTCAGTCTCTTTCCCTCCTAGCCAGTCTGTTTGAGTTTATCTTTGCCGAGTATGTTATAGTCTCAAGCAACATCATTGCTGTCAAATATCTCCTGTTGGTTGTCTGATTTAGCAGTCACTCTAATTTAGCAATACGTCTGAACTAGTTGTTATTGGATGATTAACCCCAAATCACTGTCACTCTCATAGTCTCGTAGCCGGACGTGGCGGCATTTGACTGTCACCAACCCCCACTATGCTGATTCGGAACGCGAGAGTGGTTAGCTCCGAACCCCCATCTGTACTAGACAAATTCTTCCCTCTAACCCCTCATTTCCTTTGTCGACGGTGTCGAGACGGTGGGTGACCTTTGCACGTATCCAGGCAACCTTTGTTCCCAGAGTCGCTGGCCCAATCACCCCTACCCTACACGTCCATGCTTCAGTTGGAACTGTTACAAGTGTTCTGCACATGCACCACGGTGCAGATGAACAGTATGACGTCATAGTTGCAGTTTAAAGATGGCCGCCCACTAATAACATGCACCAAAGAGAGCAGCGTTCTGTTATTCATTTTTTGCGCAGCGAACAAGTGAAACTTTTCGAAATTAAAACATAGAATGAAGGTCGAATGCGGTGATACATGTCTTTCACTCCAGCAAATGTATGAGTGACGTAGGATGTTCCAAAACGGCGGGAGTTCTGTGAGACTGTTCACGATCGGGTCAGGCACACCGAGTAATGATCCCAGAGTCGATTGCAGCCGTTGACCCCCTCTTAAACAAAAATCGCCGATTGTCTGTGAATGAAAAGCATCACCGTACTGAACCTTCATTCGCCGATGAATGGTTATATGTTTTACCCGTTCACTGATGAGAAAATGTATAACAGAACGCTGCTAATCTTGTGTACACGCCAATAGTTTAGGCTATCATCTTTTAACTGCAATTATGACGTCATGTTGTTCTTCTGCACAGTGATTGCACGTGCATGACACTCTTGCCATCCTTAACAACCATATTAACAAGTTACAATACAAAGGTAGAGTTTTTCTCATTTCAATCCCACTGTAAAGGTTTAAATTTGAAGCCTCTGCGAAGGTGCACCGGCGTGTGTGTTTGTGTGCGTGTATATGTATGTTTGCATGCATGCATTTATGTGTGTTTGTTATATATGTGTATGCCTATGTATGGCAATACTTTCTAACATGATTATTCAAGTATCGTTGTGGTCAAACAAGAGCATAAGAAAGAAGTTCGTTTGACCAACCCGAAACAAACGGGGTTCAGTATACATATTTCTCTTACAACCAAATAAGAAATTATTGAAGGGTTACTCTCTACATCAAACGTCCAAGCCTACAAAAATTGGCATAATCTTACCATCACCAACAAAAATGTAATTCGAAGATGTTTTTTCTCGAAACATAAAGCAAAGATTCAATGAAGTTTACCTTGAAGTGAGTAAATATGTCCGGTGGTTCGTCTGTGTTTGTGAAGACATACAATTTAATCCATCCTGAAAATCTTTAATCTGGTCTTGTTTCAGGGCCCATTAATGATAGTAGTTTTATACATAATCATATGGGAAGCCTTAAAGGATTTTAGTGTATTGAATCGGGTTTTTTTAATTTGCAAAACGAATGTAATTAGGCTTCATAACAGAACTCGTGAAACATAATTCGAAAAGACACGGCTAGAATAAGGTTTTAATTATCAAGATTCTAACGTTATGAACATATTAACAAGATTAGTAAGGTTAATGGATGAACTCCTTGAAACCGGATATTAGCTCAGATATTAAAATTTAATGTTAGCGTACGAGATGAAATTGATGTTAGTGAATAAGTAGCATTGATGTTAGCGCACACTGAATATTTTATGTTAGCGCATACTGAATATTTTATGTTAGCGCACTATGAATATTTGATATTAGCGCGCGCTGAATATTTTATGTTAGCGCATACTGAATATTTTATGTTAGCGCATTATGAATATTTGATGTTAGCGCACTATGAATATTTGATGTCACACGGGTGTGTTAACGGGATCTTTAATTGTTCAACTTTCCCTATCAGTCATGTTGAAAAAGACAACAATGGTGGCTTCTGGTGCGCCCTAACTACGTTATCAGTACAAGACAAAGTGCTATAAAACTCATTTCTTCAAGAATACATAAATTACTTTGTTTTTCTGTCTCTTACATACATTTTTTAAACACTTTGTCGGCTCAAGCTTGTATTTATACTAAGGAATCGAAGAGTCAAAACGGCTTATCAAAGCCAGGTACATGACCAAATGGGAAACCGAACATACTGGTTACACCAAAAACGATGCCTATTACCAGTTGAACCGAAGAGAGCAGGTCGTTGTCTTCAGACTTCGCACTGGCCACAACAGACTGAGGTACCACCTATTCAACAAATTGAAGATAGGGTGTACCGACGAATGCCCGTGCGGTACTGGTAAAATGACCACTGAACATCTGCTGCAGAACTGCCCGACATACGAGGATCAGAGAGAGCAGATGTGGCCATCACCAGTGGAACTGCAAGACAAGCTCTATGGTAGTGGCGAGAGCCTCAGGATGACCGCCGCTTTTTTCGAAAAAATAATGGTTACTGTCTGACTGCGTACGAAGAAGAAGAAGAAGAAGATACTAAGGAATGTTGTTTGCGTTGCTGTAATGGGTATATGATTCATAAGGTGACAGATTAACAGGTTCCACTAGTAAAGGCCGTGTACACAATGTCAGCTCTCTAGGTTATGTAGAATTTGGTTAAAATAGGAGAAATAGAAGTCTACTCAAAATAGACGTCAAGTTGAATAAAAGCTTGAAAAGAGGAACGATCATGCATTGTTTGTATCTTTGATATAACTGTGCAGTGATATTGATCGTACTAGATTATTGATATAACTGTACAGTGATATTGATATACCTGTGCAATGATATTGATATAACTGTGTAGTGATATTGATATACCTGTGCAATGATATTGATATACCTGTGCAATGATATTGATATAACTGTGCAGTGATATTGATATAACTGTGCAATGATATTGATATGCCTGTGCAGTGATATTGATCGTACTAGATTATTGATATAACTGTGCAGTGATATTGATCGGACTACATTATTAATATAACTGTGCAATGATATTTATAGTACTAGATTATTGATATACCTGTGCAGTGATATTGATATAACTGTGCAATGATATTGATATAACTGTGCAATGATATTGATATACTTGTGCAATGATATTGATCGTACTAGATTATTGATGTAACTGTGCAGTGATATTGATCGTACTAGATTATTGATATAACTGTGCAATGATAATAATATAACTGTGCAATGCTATTGATATACCTGTGCAATGATATTGATATAAATGTGCAGTGATATTGATATAACTATGCAATGATATTGATCGTACTAGATTATTGATATAACTATGCAATGATATTGATATAACTATGCAGTGATATTGATCGTACTAGATTATTTGTATAACTGTGCAATTATATTGATATAACTGTGGAGTGATATTGATCGTACTAGATCATTGAGAGCAGTGATATTGATCGTTCTAGATCATTGAGGGTAGTGATATTGAAAGCTCGTGATAACTAATGATATATCTACGGCTGTTGACGCGCGCCTGACTTGTGTGTAGCAGAACTGTCTGTACATAAAGAATGTCTGTACCGGCTCAAGATATCACATAGAAGTGAGTGTCCATGTGGAAGAAGTTTCAGACCCCAGAACACATCCTACAGAACTGCCCAGTATTCAGAGACCTGCGATGCCAGACCAGGCGAGAGGCAGCAGACCTGTAGCAGAAATTGTGGCGTCTCCACCGGAACCTGGAGAGGACTGTGAACTGTTCTAGAGATGGAACTATAGATCTAGAATGACGAAAAGGCCTAAACGCTGAAGAAGAAGAAGAAGAAGAAGAAGAAGAAGAATGACGAATAACGGTCAACAGCTGGTGTTTCGGGGTTTCGTGCGGAGGTAACTCTTTCATTGGTAGTGGATTACAGTGACTCTTGCATCCAGAGGCGTACTTTGGAATGTGGTTAATGGTCCTCCAGACTGTAGTGCAATACGAGGTTCATCAGTAAGCTTCCTACTATGGGGATTACAGTGTCAATGTCCACCTCATTTTCCAGACTGCTGTGACCCAGCCTGTTTTCAGGCGCAGGAGAGACAACGTGACGTGAGGTCTTGATTTGTATGTTTTACCTGACCCTAATTACTCTTTGCTCCCACGGCTAGCAGTTAAAATCTATCTATTACTTCAGCTCTGCCGTATCACTGTTGACAATTTCGGTTTGTTTATTGTTCCGTAATGTTGATTGATACATGCCATTCTACTGTCACTTTGGCGCATGCGAATGTTTCAATGCTACATTTAAACCTGGCGTTTACAGTTCATTCACTCTCTGATTACAGGCCAGATACACAGGTGAGCTCAGTGCTAGCGTGAACAGATGAGGGCAAACGGTGTGTTCAAAGTTGACCTTCTGGAACTACTACGGCATTGAACTGTGTGAACCAATGAGAGTTCAGTTCCGGCATCACGTGACAAGACTATTAGACGGATGTGTCTAGACTAGTCAAAAACAAATAGTGTCGAAAAACAAACACTGTCACCCACACAAATTGAGTTAGTTTAATTTACACAGATAAGCACAATGTGAATAAAACGTCTGATGAGCTATGAAAATGTTGACGTTTGAGTCGATGACAGTAGTTAAACTGTGAAAAACATGACACATGAATGTAAAAACATAAATAATCAGAGTGGTGAAAATATAGCCACAGGGATATATAGAAAATACATTGATGGAAGCGGAGATGGGAACAATCACATGAACAGAATGAAGGAAATAAAGCGAGAGCAGGAGAAAGATATCCGAAAGAGAAGGCTATAATCAGGAGATTACAAGATTGAAGCGAAGACAAAGTAGGCGTGAAAAAACTGCCTATCACAAGAAGATGTTTCTCTCAAGATATTCGCACATTCACACTCGCAGCGGATACATATGAATATACAGATGTAGATATATAATTACATCCAATCACATGCACGCACGACCACATTCCAGGGGGTACGAATCACACCAGTGTAAATAAATCAGTGGCACGCGGCAAACGGAAATGGCAAAAATGCAACAAGCAAAAATAAGTCAGAACAAACATGATGAAACATTGCAAGCCTTATATATGCAAATGATGTAAATAATCAACAGCTGATGTCTGAGACGTCTATGCTGTTTCCGAATGACGTGCGTCATGCAAATTCATTTCCCGCGTTAATTATTGCGCCGGGCGATCGTCAAGTACAGTTATACGGTTACACTTGAGTTATAGCAGAACTGGGTTACCAAGGGTCACGGTTTAATTCTCAGTTATTACATTTCACTAACTTTGCAAAGTAGCTGTTCTGCCAGGAAACATTGACTTCACTAGAAAGTAGCGCTATTCTGTTTTGTTCTTAAGAATTGACTTCATTGCAGTCTCGGCATACATATAGGTGTTCAGTCTTTCTCTCTGAGTAAATGGCGAAGGATATGAATATTGATGGTTCCTGCAGCTCGCTGGTTGTACACACTTCTGCTCTGTCTTCTCTTTCCTTCGAACATTGGTTGATTCCACTGAGCTGCAGACCGTCAATTGCTGATTCATCTTCTGTGATGTCATCATCAAACAGGCGATCATTGATTGGCTTCAAAATGTCATCATATCCATGTCTAGTGTGTCCATAATCGGTGCTTGTCAAGTCATGATATCAACTCTTTCGCTGTTCTGAACTCCAGCCTGACCAAGACAGTAGACTCACACCAGTCTCTAGAGGTTCAAACGCCTGCCATCCACTCATACTTTAGCCAGCACTTCCGAAGCAAGGATTGGGAGTCTGACACGATGGCTACTCTTGTTGAAGAACTATCAGACAACCATAACAGAGCCATATCCATTGCTGTCATCTCCCGTCACAGAGTCACATTCACTCCTGTCATCTCCCGTTACAGAGTCACATTCACTCCTGTCATCTCCCGTCACAGAGCCACATTCACTCCTGTCATCTCCCGTCACAGAGCCACATTCACTCCTGTCATCTCCCGTCACATAGTCACATTCGCTGCTGTCATCTACCGTCACAGAGCCACATTCGCTGCTGTCATCTACCGTCACAGAGCCACATTCGCTGCTGTCATCTACCGTCACAGAGTCACATTCGCTGCTGTCATCTACCGTCACAGAGCCACATTCGCTGCTGTCATCTACCGTCACAGAGCCACATTCGCTGCTGTTATCTACCGTAACAGAGCCACATTCACTCCTGTCATCTCCCGTCACATAGTCACATTGGCTGCTGTCATCTACCGTCACAGAGCCACATTGGCTGCTGTCATCTACCGTCACAGAGCCACATTCGCTGCTGTTATCTACCGTAACAGAGCCACATCCACTGCTGTCGTCTCCCGTCACAGAGTCACATTCGCTGCTGTCATCTACCGTCACAGAGCCACATTCGCTGCTGCTATCTACCGTAACAGAGCCACATTCACTCCTGTCATCTCCCGTCACAGAGCCACATTCACTCCTGTCATCTCCCGTCACAGAGCCACATTCACTGCTGTCATCTCCCGTCACAAAGCCACATTGGCTGCTGTCATCTACCGTCACAGAGCAACATTCACTGCTATCATCCTCCGTCACAGAGCCACATTCACAACTGTCATCTCCACTCTCGTACTAGATGTTGTGACCCTGTATGTCCGATTCACCTCAGCAACAAACTGACCTCTCACAACAGCAGTTAAACGTCAACCAGATCTTTCTGTGTATCACCCAAGTATCAGTAAATATGACACCATCACTGTCGTGAGGTGTTTCATATATCAGCTGGTTAACTTCGAGCTTTTTTTATGTCCCATTGCACCACTCTCTGAATTCCCTGACTCGGCTATAACGATTCTGCGGTAATCTGTTTTTCTATCCCCAGTGTGCACCCATTATTCTCCCTTGAGTACCGCATCAACTGGGGTACATCTGTCCAACCGTTCTTTATGTTTGTATCATCCACGGCATCACTGTCTTGATTCTTGATTTCATTATCTCTTAAATATTATTGTACAACGAGTACTACCTGTCTACGGGAACGCACATATAGGCTTTGACCTGAGTAATGTTTTATCTGATGTCGCAGACAGACGATCGAGTGCGTACCATTTCTTCGAAATCCAGAACCAGTGGCATATCTTCATTAACTAGATGATAGTTGGATATATTCAAATCGGTTCTGATGTCCAAGATCCAAAGCAGAGAGTAACTGATATCTTCATCAGGGCAGCCGATATGCAGCTAATTATCTATTGGTTGATTACACAAGGCATCGACTCCAACAAGATAGCTGCAGATGCCACAAAGAAACACTTTCTTGCATAGTGTTACGACATCAAAACATGGCCACTAACGAAGCACTACAGAACCAATTACGTTCAACGCACGTCTCACTTGAACGCCGTTTTGTAGGACTGACAACCAGACCACAGCGACATCCAAAGAATGCGACAAGTCATTCAGCAACATATAAGCCATCCCAAACAGCGAGAGGCTGGCCACGTTACAAGAAGAAAAGACGAACGCTGAAGTTCCAGAACTGCTTTACGGTATACTCAGGAAAAGCAGAGACCTCGCGGCCAGCCACCTAACAGATGGCAAGACTTGTTAGAGAGAAACAACGACATTAGATACTCTATATCCAATAAACTGCTCATCAACTGGTGAACTCGCGCTCGCGACCGCAACAAGTGGGCGTATAATTGGGACCTGCACAAAACCGACCACCTTGTTGAAAAACGGGACGAATAAGATCAATTGGTGCATAGAGGTATCAATATAGATCGGGTTATATGCATACTTCTTATCGTCAGCAACGATTCAACTGGCAGTTCTCACATACACCATATGCAAATGTCCCAACGTTACATCTAATCTCCTTCATTTGTCTTTAACTGCCCGGCTTATTTGTTACTAATGTTTTCTCGTTCTAGATGGACATTACTTTTCTGACCAACATCTTCTCAGGCAATTTGCAATAGGTGTTCCTGTTGAGTGATTGTTCGATGGCAACTGAGAAGCATGAATTCGTTACCAGATTGGTAGAGTGAGCGTAGATAGCTATGGAGCTATTACTAATGCTCTGAATCTCGCTCTATAGTAGTCTTCAACTCCTTCTTCACGTTTCTAGTATATGCGTCATCCTGCTGCTTTGTGTGGCAATAATGTGCACCGCCGGAACCTGGTGCTGTATTCTTGTTGGACTGTAGAATATTTGCCACCCCTGCCTCCCGTTATTAAGCATGCATAAGCTTCTTCATTAGTGGCAGTGTTTATTAAAGTATTTTTGACGAATTTTTTGGAGTGCGTATCTACTCGCTTTGCCTGTCACAGTAATTTATCTATTATAAAATGTGTAAAGCAATATCTTCGCATGTCTCCAGGGTCGTGTCTGTGGACTGACGAATGCTGGAAGGCATTAGGCGCCCCCGTTACACATTCTTTCTTGTCTCACTGTTTTATTTCTTTGTTAATTTTTAGAATAATTTGTGGATGTAGACTTTGTTTCTCATTTATCAGATGTTGAACAAGAGTGGGAGAGTTTTAAAACAGTTCTAGAAAAACTAAAAGAGGAATGTATTCCATGTAGGGTGGTAGACCCCAAGCGTAAAAAGTGGATAACTAGATTTGTAATTAAATATAGAAGAGCTAAAAATAAAGCATGGAAAAAAAATATATAGAGGCAGGAAAATCGAAAGAAACATATTTTAAATATTTGGACAATCACAGCATAAATCGAAAAGTGAATGAAACAGCAAAAACAGACTTCGAAAACAATCTTGCTCAGAGGATCAAGACTGATAGTAAAAGTTTATTTTCTTTTGTTAGAAATAAAAACAAAGAACGAAAGACAAAGTAGGCCCTCTCATAGACAGCACCGAAAAAATAATAAATGAGAATAGAGAGGCAGTTAATCTACTCAATCAGTACTTTGGCACAGTCCATACAAAAGAGGACGGCTCCAAGATCCCAGAGACTATTGATATTTTTCAAAGAGACATGAATGCAGCGAGATTAAGATCAGTCTGTAAAACAGAAGAAATTGGGTTTTTTTAATTGCAAGGGTTGAAAGTGGATGAATGTCCAGGTCAAGATGGTATTCATCCAAAATTGTTGTGGGTAATTACCTAAATTGCCTATATTATGTTTTCAGTCAAGATGCATGAGTGATTCCCTTATTCGAAAAGAGCAAAAAATCAGATCCAGCGAATACTAGACTGTAAATTGTTAGAGTCAATAATCAAAGAAAACATTGTAAAGCATTTAGTCAAATTTAATCTGATCAGAAATAGTCAGCATGGGTTAACTAGAGGAGATCATCCTTACCAAATATTTAGAATTCATGAAGGAGATTACTAAAATGATAGATAAGGGGAGCCAGTGAAGGCTATTTATCTAAATTTTGCAAAAGCCTTTGATAGAGTACCTTATCAAAGATTATTTTGAAAGTTAAAATCACCTGCAATGGGCGTAGACGTTGCCAAATAGATTGAAAATTGGTTAACGGGAAGAAGGCAGAGAGGGGGCATAAATAAAGAGTACTCTGAGTGGTGTGAAGTAGAAAGTGGAGTGCCACAGTGCTCGGTTTTGGGACCAATTTTATTCTTTATATATATATATAAACGATTTAGACATTGATATGGGATCCATGATTGCAAAATTCGCTGATGACACAAAACTATACATTAGGGTCACATGTAAAGCAGAACATGATATATTGAGGTCGAATTTAGATAAAATTCGAGAATGGTCTGTAAGCTGGCAAATAGAGTTAATGTAGATAAATGTACAGTCATCCACATGGGTAGATCCAATATGGAACATCATTACAGAATGGGCGAGAACAATATTAGAAAGATAGAAAAGGAAAGGGACCTAGGGGTTATAATAGACCCTACAGGTAAGGTGAGTGAGCAAGTTTAGGTAGCAGTGAATAAGGCTAATGCAATGTTAGGTATGATTAAAAAAGAAACATTAAACATAGGAGCAAGGAAGTGATAGTCAAACTGTATAAAGCATTAGTTAGACTTAGATTGGAGTACTGTGTACATGTGTGGAGTCCTTATCATAGAGGAGATATATACATGCTGGAAAAGATGCAAAAAAAGAGCGACAAAGCTGATAGTGGGATTCCAGAATTACAGTTATGAGGAAAGACTCGGAAAAACCGGCCTACAGTGTCTAGAAAAGAGAAGAATTCGAGGTAACTAAATACAGGTGTATAAGATAATCAAAGGAACTGATAAAATAGACTATACAACTTTTTTTTCAAAATACAACCACCAACAAGAACAAGAGGGCATAGCTACAAATTAACTAAAGAAAGGTTCAGATTCAATATTACGAAATATTTTTTAGTCAGAAAGTGGTGAATGCATGGAATGCATTGCCACGTGAAGTAGTGGTGGCAGGGACAATTAATGCATTTAAGAATAGATTGGATACGCACAGCTTTTGGAGCAAAGTTAATAATAATAGCTGTCCATCGTTGTCGATGAGGACCGCCGACATCATCCTTGTCACAGATTTTCCTGTTGGGTGTGGGTGCGTATGTGGCTGAACAGGCCAATCCGAGCACGAAAACATCTGCTACATATCGGGCACACGAGGTTTGTAGAAGGGGATGGTGTTCCCGCTGCTCGGGATATCCGCGTCTCGCGTCTGCTCTGGGCTTTCACAACACGGTCGTCTTCACCCGCAGCTACACCCGATTTGACTGCGCTTCTCCAGTCAGATCTGTTTTGCGCAAGACCTTCCTAGGTGTCGATGTCTATCTGGCAACTTTTTAGTGAGTCCTTCAGACCGTCTTTAAAACGTTTCTTTGGGCGCCCTCTCTCGCGCCATCCCTTTCTCAGCTCGCCGTAGAGAAGCTTCTTTGGAAGCCGCTCGTCTGACATACGGACGAGGTGTCCGGCCCATCCTAGTCGTGCTTTTTCTAGCAGTGCATGGATGCTGGGCATGTTAGCCCTCGAGAGAACCTCGATGTCAGTGACACGATCTTGCCATCGGATGTGGAATATTCGCTTCAGGCAACCTGTGTGGAAGTGGTTTAACCTCCTTGCATGTCCAGAGTATACAGTCCAGCTTTCGCAAGCGTATAGTAGGGTTGGAATGATGGTTGCACGGTAGACTTTGAGTTTAGTCTTGACGCTGATGCCACGACGTGGCCAGACCATCGAGCGCAATCTACCAAAGGCTGTGCTGGCCTCTGCTATTCTGCTTGCCACCTCATCGTCTAGGCTGACAGATCTCGACAGGGTGCTGCCCAGATATGTGAATTTGTCTACGGCATTCAACGTCTGCCCGCTGACTGTAGTCTCTGGTTTTGTGTACAGTATGCCTGGTGCTGGTTGGTACATGACCTCTGTTTTTTTGGCATTTATAGTCAGGCCAAAATTGTTGCATGCGGCAGAGAACTGGTCCATTCCAACCTGCATGTACAGTTCTGAGTTGCTCATTAGAGCGCAGTCGTCAGCAAATACAAGTTCCATGATTATGTCGCCAGCCACTTTGGTTTTGGCCTTCATTCTTCTGGAATTGAGTAATTTGCCATCTGTGCCGTACTTTATGGATATTCCAAGCTCCAATGATCTGAAGGCGTCTGTCATCGTGGCCGCGAACATCATGCTGAACAAAGTCGGGGCGAGTACACATCCTTGTTTTACTACGTTTGATACTAGAAACGTTTTAGAGATTGCACCGCTGTCCAGTACACGAGCACACATGCCTTCGTGTAGCTGTTTCACCATTGTTATGAACTTGTTGGGGCAGCCAAACTTAGACATTATCATCCACAGCCCTCCTCTGTTTACTGTATCAAAGGCCTTTGTCAAATCAATAAATGTGGTGTACAAGGCCTGATTTTGTTCTCGACACTTCTCTTGTACTTGGCGAGCGGCAAAAATCATGTCCACTGTTCCTCTTCCGGCCCCGAATCCACATTGGTTATCTGGGAGGTGGTGGCTTTGTTCAAGGTGTTTGTTGAGCCTGTTTAGCAGTAAGCGAGCTAGGATCTTGCCTGCTACGGAGAGCAGCGATATTCCAAGATGATTGTCGCATTCCTGACGGTTGCCTTTTCTTTTGTACAGGTGAACGATTGAGGCGTCCTTTAGCTCTTGCGGAATTTTTCCTTCAGCCCACATGTGACAGAAGAGTTCAGTGATCCTTCTGGTGAGAGATGGGCCAGCTGTCTTATATACCTCTGCTGGTATTGCATCAGCTCCTGGAGCTTTTCCTATCGATAGTGAACTGATTGCCCTGTCGATTTCCTCCTCAGTAATTACTTCATCCAACGCCAGGTCTAGTTCCACCTGCGGCATTCGCCGGATGGCCTCTTCATTTATGGACAATGGGTGGTTTAGTATTTTGCAGAAGTGGTCTGCCCATCTGTCTAGAATCTGAACCTTATCTGTTAACAGTACCCCATCCGCACTGCGAACTGGAGTATTACTAGAGGGCTGCGGGCCGTAGAGAGCTTTCAGTGCCTCGTAAAACCGTTTGGTGTCATGACGCTCGGCGAACATCTCAATTTCGTCAGCTCTTTTGCTGAGCCAGGAGTCTTGCATCTCTCTAAGCCTGGTCTGGACAGCTTTGCGAGCAGTATTGAAGGCAGCTTTTGCTGCCGGAGATGGTGTGTCCCTCTGGTATTCCCTGTGCGCTTCATGTTTTGCATCGAGAAGGCCCTGTATTTCCAGATTCAAATCAAACCAGTCCTTATACTTGTACGTGAGTGGGCCAATGTGTATCGTAGAGTGTTTTTCTCAATGATGCCCAGTTCTCTTCGATGTCGTTCTTTTCAAAACGAAGCTCAGATAGTCTACCCTCAAGTACTTCCTGGAAGCTTCCTCTCGTGGGTTCGTATTTCAGCTGAGAGACATTTAGCCTCCTCTGTGGTTTCTTTCCCTAGGAGCGCATTTTGTGCTGGATCTTGAAGTTTAGCTTGGCAATGACAAGTCGATGGTCGGTCCAACATTCGTCACCACACATGCTCTTCGTTACCATAGCATCCGCTTGATCCTTACGTCTGATGATAATGAAGTCAATGAGGTGCCAGTGGCGGGACCTTGGGTGCATCCATGCGGTTCTATTTCGGACAGGAAGTCGGAAAGCTGTATTTGTAATGAGTAGTTCATTTGCGGCACATGTCCTCAGAAGGAGCAGTCCGTTACTATTGCATTTTCCGATACCATGTCTGCCAATGGTCCCCTCCCAGGCTGTATGGTCTGTGCCAACCCTAGCGTTAAAATCACCGATGATGACCAGTTTGTCAGATTTGGGGACTGCAGCGATGAGCGCTTCAAGGTCCTCATGGATCAAGGTAATATAGATGAAACTGGTTGTAAGCAGACAGAGTCTTCTAAACCAGTATAAAGACGTTAAGTTAAGTTATTTCACCAACCTCGTCCAAATTCCATTCAGGGTTGTCCGCTCTCATTTATTGCCACCTGGTTTCTTTCGCTGCATGTTCTACAGCAAGAAGAGATACGGATCGGAGTGGATCACTTTTCTCGGCCGTCAATACACTCCGGTAGAATATCATGAGATATCAGTGCCGAGTCGATCACACCATCTGTATCCTCAAACCGAGATAATAATCCTGTTGGAGATAGCCACTGTCAGCTGTTTTAGTAGGAGATTGTCACTGTCAAGTACTGTGTTTGGGTAGAGGATTGTCACTGTCAACTACTGTGTTTGGGTAGGAGATTGTTACTGTCAACTACTGTGTTTGGGTAGGAGATTGTCACTGTCAACTACTGTGTTTAGGTAGGAGATTGTCACTGTCAACTACTGTGTTTGGGTAGGAGATTGTCACTGTCAACTACTGTGTTTGGATAGGAGATTGTCACTGTCAACTATTGTGTTTAGATAGGACATTGTCACTGTCAACTGTTTTCGTAGGACATTGTCACTGTCAACTACTGTGTTTAGGTAGGAGATTGTCACTGTCAACTACTGTATTTGGGTAGGAGATTGTCACTGTCAACTACTGTGTTTGGATAGGACATTGTCACTGTCAACTGTTTTAGTAGGACATTGTCCCTATCAACTAATGTGTTTGAGTTGGACATTGTCACTGTCAACTACTATGTTTAGATAGGACATTGTCACTGTCAACTACTGTGTTTGGATAGTACATTGTCACTGTCAACTACTGTGTTTGGATAGGAGATTGTCACTGTCAACTACTATATTTGGGTAGGAGATTGTCACTGTAAACTACTGTGTTTGGGTTGGACATTGTCACTGTCAACTGTTTTCGTAGGACATTGTCACAACTACTTTGTTTGGGTAGGAGATTGTCACTATCAACCACCCTGTGTAGATTGTGGATGAGAGGTTCCAAGAGGAAGGAAGAAGACACGGCTGTTTGGCTGTGAGTAAGACTCCACGTGTAATTTATCCCACCTCGGTCACAATGAGTTTCTTTCTTCAATAATACCAGTTCTTAGCTTCATGGTTTCAGACATATATTCTCATTCCTAACAAATGTGTGTGTAGCTTCCATTCCTAACAAATGTGTGTGTAGCTTCAATTCCTAACAAATGTGTGTTTAGCTTCCATTCCTAACAAATGTGTGTGTAGCTTCCATTCCTAACAAATGTGTGTAGCTCCCATCCCTAACAAATGTGTGTGTAGCTCCCATCCCTAACAAATGTGTGTGTAGCTCCCATCCCTAACAAATGTGTGTGTAGCTCCCATCCCTAACAAATGTGTGTGTAGCTCCCATCCCTAACAAATGTGTGTGTAGATCCCATCCCTAACAAATGTGTGTGTAGCTTCCATCCCTAACAAATGTGTGTGTAGCTCCCATCCCTAACACATGTGTGTGTAGCTCCCATCCCTAACAAATGTGTGTGTAGCTCCCATCCCTAACAAATGTGTGTGTAGCTTCCATCCCTAACAAATGTGTGTGTAGCTCCCATCCCTAACACATGTGTGTGTAGCTCCCATCCCTAACAAATGTGTGTGTAGCTCCCATCCCTAACAAATGTGTGTGTAGCTCCCATCCCTAACAAATGTGTGTGTAGCTTCCATCCCTAACAAATGTGTGTGTAGATCCAATTCCTAACAAATGTGTGTGTGGCTTCTATCTATTTTTTTTAAAATAAGTACCTGGACAGAATTTGTCGCAATGTTATATCGCGTTGTTCTTGCATTGGCAAATACATTGTATTACGAATTACTAACTTGGATGCAAGAAATTCGTGCTCATTGTCATTTGCCGGCAGCACTATGTTCTCAGCAGAGTCAGGCACCAGAATTCGATCGCTAGTGCGATTTTGAAACATAATAGGCAGGGTGGGTACACACAATACATCTAAATAAAACACCAACAGGAAAGATTTTCCTGAACGAACAGAATATTCACGGATTGGTCCATATAAAGTACACAGTCAACAGTTGTTGTTTTTAATGTCTCAAAATAACTAAGGATTCCTGGCATGGCAGAGGATATAATTATAAACATTTCAGTGTCAAAGTCCTGGCCGGCTATCCGCATTTGGAAGCACATACAAAGATTGAATTTTTTATTCGGTTCTGTTTTTTTTTTTAGTTTTATTAATCTAAGCAAAGATATTGTTTTGTGCCTGATCTTCAAGGTTTGGATATTTTGGGCGAGAATAATAATTCTGTCAGACCCACATGTGATCCGCTGAGACCTAGCTTTTTAGCAGCCAGTTGTTTTCAAAAAGAAAGATACTTTAATTAGTAAACGTGGATAAGGTACTTGTCTGTTTGTTTTTGTTTGCTAGTATTATGTACATAAGAGAGGAATAAACGTCTTCTTGTTCACTGCTCGTTCGTTCTCAATCTCCCGCTACAAAGCCCTGAAAAGAGCTTTGCAAGTTGCCGGATGTTGTCCGGAGAACGGAACACGATATTTGTCCCTTTCTGTCCGACTTCAGCAGGAATTTTTCGTTATCAGGCTAGCCTTTCCTGTTCTATCCCTTCTCCTTAGCTAGTCTGCTCTGTTGCAGCCTGTTATCGAGGATCACCATGTGCAGGAGTAGTAGAAGGGTCTGTTTAGCTCTGGTTCGCTGGCCCTGACTCTAGCATTGGGTTTCTGACGGCTGCAGATCATCCACTGCTCAGCATCTTAATCCCAGAGGAATAATAATTACATGTACCTTGTTGCACTGACGTTTGACATTAACAAAACACATACATCATGGCTCTGCCACAGTTTCTTGCAAATTTTGTATCTCCAACATTGTTGTTTAGTGGCGCAGTATAGCAGTAGTGACCTGGATTGGTTTCCTGTCATGATCTGAGACATTTGTTTCTTTCCTGTAGTTCTTTGTACAATTTTAAACACTGATTTTGAAATTAGTTATTCTCCTAAAAAAATGTAACATTAATATAACAATGTAAACCTTATGATTATTTCATCACTAGCGACACCGTGATGCTGCAGTGTTTGGGGAGTAGGCAGATCATCACAGCGACACAGTGAGGCTGCAGTGTTTGGGGTGTAGACAGATCATCACAGCGACACCGTGAGGCTGCAGTGTTTGGGGTGTAGACAGATTATCACTAGCGACACCATGAGGCTGTAGTGTTTGGAGTGTAGACAGATAACATGTTTCCCCGGGTCCTTTAAATTGAAAATGCATGTTTAAAGTTTGTATGAAAAGAAATATAAGATATATTGAGAATCTTTTGATGTCATTTACTGATGAAATATTGAATTTTGTTTTCTGGATACGACCCTCCATCTGACAGATAGACACATTTATGAGTCTCGGTTTAAATTTAATTAGTCATGTAATTAGGCAATCGTATATTTCAGGGGCTAACAGATGCTGGGATTGACCTGGCAAGTCACCAGTGGATTTTTACCTGGAATTTGGGAGGGTGCGTGAGTGGGCAGGCAGGCAGGCAGGCAGGCAGGCAGACAGACAGACAGACAGACAGACAGACAGACAGACAGACAGGCAGACAGGCAGACAGGCAGACAGGCAGACAGGCAGACAGACAGACAGACAGACAGACAGACAGACAGATAGATAGACAGATAGATAGATAGATAGATAGATAGATAGATAGATAGATAGATAGATAGATAGATAGATAGACAGACAGACAGACAGACAGACAGACAGACAGACAGACAGACAGACAGACAGACAGACAGACAGACAGACAGACAGACAGACAGACAGACAGACAGATAGATAGATAGATAGATAGATAGATAGATAGATAGATAGATAGATAGATAGATAGATAGATAGATAGATAGATAGATAGATAGATAGATAGATAGATAGATAGCTAGATAGGTAGGTAGGTAGGTAGGTAGGTAGGTAGGTAGGTAGGTAGGTAGGTAGGTAGGTAGGTAGGTAGGTAGGTAGACGGACGGATGGACGGACGGATGGATGGCTGGATGGATAGTCACTCGGCCCTTTATGTGCCTTACATTTTGTTTTGATACTGCTCTACTGTACCAGGACATGTGGCAACTTGCAGTAGCTTTCCCCTTATCCAGAACATGCTGATTAAAGTGGACCTGGGTCTCCCATGCGGTTGTGCTCTGCTTCATCTGCGTGTGGCTCACTGCTACGGGGATCACGTTGATCCCCACCGCGTTAACTAGACAGAAACAGCCTGTTTCCATGGAGAACTGCATGGAAGTTAGGTGGGGTCTTAGTCAGTACATTTACCTGACGTGAGGGGAGGTCGTGGTCAGTACGTTTACTTGACGTGAGGTGGGGTCTAGGTCAGTAAGTTTACCTGACGTGTGGTGGAGTATTGGTCAGTACGTTTACCTGACGTGAGGTGGGGTCTTGGTCAGTAAGTTTACTTGACGTGAGGTGGGGTCTTGGTCTGTACATTTACCTGACGTGAGGGGAGGTCGTGGTCAGTATGTTTACCTGACGAGAGGTGGGGTCTTGGTCAGTAAGTTTACCTGACGTGAGGTAGAGTATTGGTCAGTTTACCTTTCCCTGAATAACATTGCTGATCAGTAAGTCTACCATTCTCTGACTAACATTGCTGATCAGTAAGTTTACCTTTGCCTGACTAACATTGCTGATCAGTATGTCTAACTTTCCCTGACTAACATTCCGATCAATATGTTTACTTGGCCATACATTATTATCATTTCCCTTTCAGTTATCAGTGTATGTCCATCATATGTTTCCTGATTCACGTAGAACGCAAATTGACAACTGCCAATCACTTATAAGCTAATGGCACTTGGTTGATGCGAAAATCTGTCACAAAACGCTGCTGAAACAAGGTAATCGATTAATGTAATGCCATCTGTTCTGTTTAAAATAAATTTATAAAATGAACGCAGAACATTTTAAGTGATCGAACTATCTTTCTATTGATTACAGAACAAAAATGCAAAGCACCAGATTTAACATATATTTGAACAGAACAAAGAACATTCCTAAACACACACACACATCACTTGACTGTTGATACAGTTACTCACCTATCAATTACACTTGTCCTTTGATATATTGAAGATAGTTTGCTTACATTAATTTTCATTGCTATTTCTCTTATGATTCTAGTAAATCAAGAGAATGTAAGATCTTCAAAAACAGACTGCGTTATTTTAACCCCACAACAAACGAGTCACATTTTGGTGTCACAAAAAGACTGAATTATAACAGACAAAGATAGTATCGTGAGGGCGGAAACACCTTTGCATTGTTCAATCTTTTTCACGTGCGGCTGGAAAACGAGGCTAATTGTTTGTCATGTATGAATGTTTAAAAGAAGGAATAGATAGTGAATGCAAACAATATTAGGTAAGGGACAGGCTCACATTAAACAGAGTGTGTCACGAAAGCTCACGATAAACAGAGCGTGGCACGAAAGCTCACATTAAACAGAATGTGTCACAAAAGTTCACATTAAACAGAGTGTGTCACGAAAGCTCACATTAAACAGAGTGTGCCATGAAAGATCACATTAAACAGAGTGTGTCACGAAAGTTCGCATTAAACAGAGTGTGCCAGAGAAGCTCACATTAAATAGAGCGTGTCACGAAAGCTCAAATTAAACAGGGTGTGACGTGAAAGCTCACATTAAACAGAGCGTATCGGCAAAGCTCACATTAAAAGAGTGTATCAGTAAAGCTCACATTAAAGAGAGCGTATCGGTAAAGCTTACATTAAACACTGTGTCGGGAAAGCTCACATTAAACAGAGTGTGTCACGAAAGCTCATATTAAACAGAGCGTGTCGGGAAAGCTCCAATTAAACAAAGTATGTCACAGAAGCTCAGATTAAACAGAGCGTGACGGGAAAGCTCATATTAAACAGAGCGTGTCGGGAAATCTCCAATTAAACAAAGTATGTCACAGAAGCTCACATTAAATAGAGTTTATCGGGAAAGCTCATATTAAACGGAGTGTGTTCTGTGATCCATAAGAGCTTCAACATGAAACTGTGCTCACAGAAACTACGCTTATTGAAACAATCAATAACCAATTGCTTGCCTACCAACAACAATTATAAGAGATGTTTACCAAAAAAAAAATTTTAAATTACAGGCAGTGATCAAATCAATTTATGTACTTAGTCGAAATCACAGATAACGCTTGACAGCCCTTTTCATGATAAAGGTATCGAAATACACAGGATAGACCATTAAATAGTCACAATGTAATAACAAAGATATATATATATAAATATAATACACGCTGTGCTACTCTGTAACGTCACCACAATAGCTGTGGCAAAGACATTTCAAATATTGTACTTGATAACCAGAAATTAACCCCCCTTTTGTCACCACTTGAACACGTTCGTCTAAAATCGGTGTTATATTAGAAATTACTATTCAAGACTGAGCTACACTTCAGCAAAACATAGCTTTCATTTCAGCCTGTATTATGGCTCTGATTTGCTAATGCGTGTATGCCTTATTGATTGTGTTTTGAGACATGCTTGCACGATGCACTCCCCGCTGATCAACTGGGACATGTTTGGACTAAATGCACGTCTCTGTGTATATTAAATAAATACATTTTACGAGAGAGATATATGCTCCCTTAACTGCTAAAATCCCCTTTAGCTTACAGAACTTCAAATAATTTGAAACAGATCAAGTTTCAAGTTGGTCAAACCGATAAAACGAAAATTCCAGAATGTAAAAATGAAAATGTTCTTGTTAGTCTAGTTGCTCCAGTGTGTACATATTTCAGATCGTTAGTGGTCCGAATGTGTAAAACAACATTACGGTATGGATAAGGTGCGACGGATAAGGTGCGACAGATAACTTCGGGGACAGGTGAAAGATATTGATCACGTTTAGCCCAACCCCCTCCCCACTCCCTCCCTTCCCGCATACTCACGTCCACGTGGACGCACCTGGAAACAGGTTGTGTTACAGAAGCCTATCAAGTGAGATGGGGATCGAAACTTTGGTTCCTGCAGTGGTGAATCTGCTGATATGCATACCCTTCCATAACGGCGAGGTCACGGGTCCAGATTTTAAGTTAGGACCAGGGATGTAATGAGAGCCACTTCAACCTGCTACCCAAAACTATTCTTCAGGAGTGAACAGTTTTATTCGAGTAGCTTCGGTTGGTCAGACATAAACAGTTCTAAGCGAGTAGCTTTGCTGGGGAAAACATAAACAGTTCTACGCGAGTAGCATCGGTTGGGCAAACAGAAACAGTTCTAAGCGAGTAGCTTTGGTTGGGCAAACAGAAACAGTTCTAAGCGAGTAGCTTTAATTGGGCAAAAAGAAACAGTTCTAAAAGAGTAGCATCGGTCGGGCAAACAGAAACAGTTCTAAGCGAGTAGCTTTGGTTGGGCAAACAGAAACAGTTCTAAGCGAGTAGCTTTGGTTGGGCAGAGATAAACAGTTTTACTCGAGTAACTTAAGTTGGGCAAACAGAAACAGTTTTAGGCGAGTAGCTTTGGTGGGGCAATCAGAAACAGTTCTTCGCGAGTAGCTTTGGTTGGGCAAACAGAAATAGTTTTACTCGAGTAACTTAAGTTGGGCAAACAGAAACAGTTTTAGGCGAGTAGCTTTGGTTGGGCAGAGATAAACAGTTTTACTCGAGTAACTTAAGTTGGGCAAACAGAAACAGTTTTAGGCGAGTAGCTTTGGTTGGGCAAACAGAAACAGTTTTACTCGAGTAACTTAAGTTGGGCAAACAGAAACAGTTTTAGGCGAGTAGCTTTGGTTTGGCAGAGATAAACAGATCTAGGCGAGTAGCTTTGGTTGGGCAGAGATAAACAGTTCTACGCGAGTAGAACAGTGTGAGCATACAAAATAGTTTTAACAAACACACACAAATAGTTTGAACAAACACTCACACAAATAGTTTTAACAAACACACAAATAGTATGAACAAACACTCACACAAATAGTTTGACCAAACACTCACACAAATAGTTTGAACAAACACACAAATAGTTTGAACAAACACTTACACAAATAGTTTGAACAAACACACAAATAGTTTGAACAAACACTTACACAAATAGTTTGAACAAACACTTACACAAATAGTTTGAACAAACACTTACACAAATAGTTTGAACAAACACTTACACAAATAGTTTGAACAAACACGTACACAAATAGTTTGAACAAACACTTACACAAATCGTTTGAACACACTCCCACAAATAGTATGAACAAACACTCACAAAAATAGTTTGAACAAACACTTACACAAATAATCTGAACAAACACTCACACAAATAATTTGAACAAACACGCACACAAATCGTTTAAACAAACACGAGAAAAAAAAGAGTGTGAACAAACACAAGCAAAAACAGTGCTAATAAAATATATTACCTGCTGAAATGATGACAACTGACGTCAGTCCGGTGTACTAGAAACTGCTAAAGTTTAAGAGAAGACATGTGGAGCTTTCTGACATTACTTATTATTAGAACGAGTCCTTTCCGAACTTCGCCGAGCTAGTAATTTGACACAGTTCCTGTTTGATCTAATGTCTTTGATCTTGCCATTTCCAATTGAACACTATTCCGGTGTTATCTCCGGGCAAGCGTGTGGCCTAAGGGTTGTGAGCCGGGATTACAATCTCAGCGTAGTAGGTTTAAATCACATCGTGCTCGGCTTTGACCGGCCACGTCGTGGATTTTTTTTATTTTTATGGTAGTATCGAATCGTCCAGTCGACCTAGCTGCTGTTGTTGTTGTGAATGCCCACAATGAGTAGATTTACTCTTTTGTGCACCCCTCAAAAGGACGTTTAGTGACGGGTTGCAGTAGCTTTTCTTACATCCCGAGCGTGCTGATGAAAGTCGACCCGTGTCCTGCAGGGGGTTGTGCTTTGCTTCATCTGCGTGTCGCTCACTACTACCTACTACAGGGATCACGTCGATCCCCGTCTCGTTAGCAGACTGCCAAGAAGGGCATCCCATTTCCATGCATGACTACGAGGTTGTCGAGGTGGGGGGAGGGGGTGTGTCTTAGCCAGTATATTTAAATTAGTACCTGATAAAGCCAAAAGAACATTTCGGAGCTGCAGACCTCGTGCTCTGTCGTCGACGGCATTTTGATCAATGAAAGGGACCGAGCCAATACGACGGCGATCAAGTCGATTAAATCAACCATTTTTCCAACGTTCCAATTATCTGTCTAAAACTAAATCTCTCCTTCTTCGGCGTTCGTTCTCAACCTCACGCTACCAAGCTCTGAACAGACCTTTGCAAGTAGCAGGATGTAGTCCGGCGAACGGAATGCGTTGTGTCGCTAGTTTACAGCTTGACTGCGATATTTGCACCTTTCGGTCCGACACATCCGTCTTCGGCAGGTAAATCTCTCCTAATATGATACTATTTCTTCATACTCTATACCTAGATTAGACCATTTCTAATGTGATACTGTTCTTCATACGTTATACATACGGGCGTGTTCAAATGAAACCGGACCAAACTGCACCAAGTGAAGATGCGTACAATGCGCATGATGACGTCACATCCGGTGTAAACAGCACATACCAACCGTTAAGTTTGCAAAATTTCATTATCCTCCGACTTATAGTTTGATCAATGTTGAAAACATGGCGGGTGTGATACGGAATCTGTCCAGAGTTGATCATCGAGAGTTGATTCAGTTTCAGCTAAAGGATGTCGACCAGTTGACATGCATCGCAGAATGCAAGCAGTGTATGGGGACAAAAGTGTGTCGAAGACAACAGTGATGAACTGGACAACGATATTTAAAGAAGCACGTGAGTTAACACGACAACATGCGCCTGACCTGGTCTCGGAAGATCTTTCGTTAACTCTTCTTCTTTAAACATCGTTGTCCAGTTCTTCACTGGTGCCTTCGACACACTTTTGTCAACATAGATAATCGGCTGGCTGCTTGCATCAGGGTCAGTGAACCACAGCTGACTAAGATTATATTCCACCTCCAAGCGTCGACCTTGGAAACAGGCTGCTCTTTTGTAGTCTGACTAAAAGAACAACTATTCCAGTGGTAAGGGCAAAACCGAAACCTCAAAAAAGCCACCTGAAACCGGATGTGTCGAGTAGATGATATACACAGATATCGCAGCCTCGCTGTAAACTACGCCGCATCGTCGCACTGTCCTTTTTTCAGAATGAACGCCTAAGAAGAATAAAAAGAAAATTGACTGATAAAAGTATTCCCGTGAGCGTATCATTGACTTTTCCCAATTTAATGTTAGCACTAAATACGTCGCTTGAATGCAGGCACTGTATGTGGTCTTTTACGTGCTAAAGTTACGAGCTACAAAAAGGTCAAGTAACTTCAAAATCTATTTGGCGAGAACAGTTTTTTAATGCTTCCCTCCCTTTGTGCGGGAACAGCCAAACTTTATCACAGAGGTGCGATATTGGCAACATATTTATCAAATTGCCTTTATAATCTTTTTTTTCTAGTTGGCAACCGGAAACTTTTGGGGAGCTTTTAAAAAAAACTCTAACTTTGTTTTTTTTCTTTAATGCCTTTTATTAGTGTTTGTTTCTGTGAAAATTTCGTACAAATAAAATATATTCTGTATATTCGTCTGTAGAGGGGTTTCTTTTCTTTTCTGTATTTCTTTCCTGTCGTTCATACTGAAAAGGATGGTGTAACGATGTGATATCTGGTCCTTTCGACCCAACACATCCGATTGCAGCGCTGTACTTTTGGAACCAGGTTTGCCTTCTCTCTTTGGTCCCTATTATCTTTAGAAGACTACACGCCTGCAGAGTTGTTTCCGGGGCCGCCACTTTGGGGCGAAATATGGTTTTGGTCAGTCAGTGTTGGCGCGTAACCTGGCGCAGACATCCTTTCATGTGTCGCTTACTGCTTTCAGCTCATTCACTGCTGCATCTTTAGCCCCTAAAGTTGTGTCTGAAACTGAACTATTGTGTTCGTAGTCTAGCTGTGTCAATAATCCAACAGTTTATCAGATTTCTTAGAACTACACTTCCAATTTCCAATCCGAAATAGGGATACACGAATGACAAAATCGATAGTGATTGACTTAATTACCAGTCAAACGAAAGCGCTGGTTATTATTTGAATTTCTCAACAACAAGAAAAACATGTTGTGACGTCTTTCTCTGTAATCTCACATATTTACATTCATAAGCCGGTGTTGGATGTGTTGGACTGAAAAGTGTAAATATCACAGTCCAGCTGTAAACTACCATACAACGCATTCCGGTCTCCGGACAACATCCCGCTACTTGTAAAGCCCTTTTCAGGGTTTAGAAGTGGAAGTTTGAGAATAAACGACGAAGAAGAAGAATATTTACATTCTATATTCGTCGTTTTAAGAATGTTTTTAACGATAAATTATTATTTTCAACCGATTGCCTTGTCGTCAAGAAACTCAGAGTATGACGATAGTCGTAAGTATATTAGTAATTGATAAAGAATATATTTCTGGATCTGACAGAATCAAGATTGATCACAAGGAGGCTTATTGTAACGTTGTCACTGCAACATTGCATTAAGGAACACCAATCTCTAAAAACTGGGCCATTCGGAGGAAACATGACTGACAATTGCATCAATAAGTCAAACGTAATTTAAAGTAGAAAAAAATGATTAGGTAAATTGATGATAAGGAAACTAAAGCAGTACGTACAGTTGAGCTTCATCGTGTAGAATGTCCTTGACAGAACGTTGATCTCATTACAGCCGGTTTGAAAGTAAATCGATCTCTGGTCAAATCTCCAGGGTCATGCCCAAGCATTCCTTGACATCTTGGTGCCATCCACTTCTTGGTCTTCCTCTGCCTCTTTTGTGCGGCACGATACCTCCCTTTACTGTTGAGCACATAAGTGAAATCATGCAAACACACGGAAAGAGAAGTACATTAGGAGACACCAAGTTACATACAACTAAATGTTTATGCTACTTTTTTTTTACATTATTTCACCTTCAATGAAAGATGTTCTTATTTGTGACTTTCAAAACAAGATTTATATCATTATAGATGGATCTTGGGTAATTTCAACTCAAAAAAATTCAATTTCAGTGCATGAGGCCACCGGAGAAAATATATTCAATTTGATTCACGCGGATATCAGATCAGGGGCCAGAGTCTTATTACCTGCATTGATTTCACATCAAATATGGCAGGGTGCAACAACTCTGTATAGACGCAAATAGAAAATGTATGACCTGTATGTGCCCAGCTCAGGGGTACATGACATTCATTTGCACTGCGCCTTCAAGAAGACGTGCAGTATCCACATTACCATCAAATGTTGGATGGTTACTGCCAGAAATCTAAAATTGACTTTGCAGTAGAGAATTCAGGCGAGAAGCATACAGACTGTTTAGAGTTGTAAATAAAACTATTGATATTGATCGAACTTGAACTATTCCCAACCGCCTACGTCTTTCCATTTGAGAAACCACTAACCATCAGGTGGCCTGTACTATGAAAGATTATGTTTAACATTAAAAAGAACTGAGAAGAGCTAAAAGATTATTTCTCCTTTGTACCCCACCCCACCCCACCCCACCCCCTACCCCCTACAATGAATATAAAAGAAACAGAGCTATATCACGGATTTCACACTGCCATTAATAGACGCCCAAAGATAACTAAAACAAGCAGGGGTGTTTGATTAAGATTATAGAAACTGAGCGAGAAAAAATTAGAAAACAAACACGTATAATAAAACAGATGATCTTCATTCTCAAGGTAGAGATGGGACATTAGAGTTTCAGCGGGCGAGTGCACATCATCTACGCATTTATTAATGATAAAGACTACAGCACACTAGCGGAGATCAGGGATGTACTGGAGAGATGGAAGCAATACTGCAGCTACAAGCATAAAGACAACAGAAAGCAGAAGTAGTGTTGGCGTAAGAAGAAAGGACATGAACCAATGCCCTCTTTATATGAAGTACGCTCAGCAAGCAGAACCTTCCAGAAAGGAAAGTTGACAGGATGTAAAGGTGCCCTTGTGGACTTAAAGGATGCTCAGCAAGCAGAACCTTCCAGAAAGGAAAGTTGACAGGATGTAAAGGTGCCCTTGTGGACTTAAAGGATGCTCAGCAAGCAGAACCTTCCAGAAAGGAAAGTTGACAGGATGTAAAGGTGTCCTTGTTGACTTGAAGGATGCTCAGCAAGCAGAAGTAGTGTTGGCGTAAGAAGAAAGGACATGAACCAATGCCCTCTTTATATGAAGTACGCTCAGCAAGCAGAACCTTCAAGAAAGGAAAGTTGACAGGATGTAAAGGTGCCCTTGTGGACTTAAAGGATGCTCAGCAAGCAGAACCTTCCAGAAAGGAAAGTTGACAGGATGTAAAGGTGCCCTTGTGGACTTAAAGGATGCTCAGCAAGCAGAACCTTCCAGAAAGGAAAGTTGACAGGATGTAAAGGTGTCCTTGTTGACTTGAAGGATGCTCAGCAAGCAGAAGTAGTGTTGGCGTAAGAAGAAAGGACATGAACCAATGCCCTCTTTATATGAAGTACGCTCAGCAAGCAGAACCTTCAAGAAAGGAAAGTTGACAGGATGTAAAGGTGTCCTTGTTGACTTGAAGGATGCTCAGCAAGCAGAAGTAGTGTTGGCGTAAGAAGAAAGGACATGAACCAATGCCCTCTTTATATGAAGTACGCTCAGCAAGCAGAACCTTCCAGAAAGGAAAGTTGACAGGATGTAAAGGTGTCCTTGTTGACTTGAAGTACGCTCAGCAAGCAGAACCTTCCAGAAAGGAAAGTTGACAGGATGTAAAGGTGCCCTTGTGGACTTAAAGGATGCTCAGCAAGCAGAACCTTCCAGAAAGGAAAGTTGACAGGATGTAAAGGTGCCCTTGTGGACTTAAAGGATGCTCAGCAAGCAGAACCTTCCAGAAAGGAAAGTTGACAGGATGTAAAGGTGTCCTTGTTGACTTGAAGGATGCTCAGCAAGCAGAAGTAGTGTTGGCGTAAGAAGAAAGGACATGAACCAATGCCCTCTTTATATGAAGTACGCTCAGCAAGCAGAACCTTCCAGAAAGGAAAGTTGACAGGATGTAAAGGTGTCCTTGTTGACTTGAAGGATGCTCAGCAAGCAGAAGTAGTGTTGGCGTAAGAAGAAAGGACATGAACCAATGTCCTCTTTATATGAAGTACGCTCAGCAAGCAGAACCTTCCAGAAAGGAAAGTTGACAGGATGTAAAGGTGTCCTTGTTGACTTGAAGGATGCTCAGCAAGCAGAAGTAGTGTTGGCGTAAGAAGAAAGGACATGAACCAATGTCCTCTTTATATGAAGTACGCTCAGCAAGCAGAACCTTCCAGAAAGGAAAGTTGACAGGATGTAAAGGTGTCCTTGTTGACTTGAAGGATGCTCAGCAAGCAGAAGTAGTGTTGGCGTAAGAAGAAAGGACATGAACCAATGCCCTCTTTATATGAAGTACGCTCAGCAAGCAGAACCTTCCAGAAAGGAAAGTTGACAGGATGTAAAGGTGTCCTTGTTGACTTGAAGGATGCTCAGCAAGCAGAAGTAGTGTTGGCGTAAGAAGAAAGGACATGAACCAATGTCCTCTTTATATGAAGTACGCTCAGCAAGCAGAACCTTCCAGAAAGGAAAGTTGACAGGATGTAAAGGTGTCCTTGTTGACTTGAAGGATGCTCAGCAAGCAGAAGTAGTGTTGGCGTAAGAAGAAAGGACATGAACCAATGTCCTCTTTATATGAAGTACGCTCAGCAAGCAGAACCTTCAAGAAAGGAAAGTTGACAGGATGTAAAGGTGTCCTTGTTGACTTGAAGGATGCTCAGCAAGCAGAAGTAGTGTTGGCGTAAGAAGAAAGGACATGAACCAATGTCCTCTTTATATGAAGTACGCTCAGCAAGCAGAACCTTCAAGAAAGGAAAGTTGACAGGATGTAAAGGTGTCCTTGTTGACTTGAAGGATGCTCAGCAAGCAGAAGTAGTGTTGGCGTAAGAAGAAAGGACATGAACCAATGTCCTCTTTATATGAAGTACGCTCAGCAAGCAGAACCTTCAAGAAAGGAAAGTTGACAGGATGTAAAGGTGTCCTTGTTGACTTGAAGGATGCTCAGCAAGCAGAAGTAGTGTTGGCGTAAGAAGAAAGGACATGAACCAATGTCCTCTTTATATGAAGTACGCTCAGCAAGCAGAACCTTCAAGAAAGGAAAGTTGACAGGATGTAAAGGTGTCCTTGTTGACTTGAAGGATGCTCAGCAAGCAGAAGTAGTGTTGGCGTAAGAAGAAAGGACATGAACCAATGTCCTCTTTATATGAAGTACGCTCAGCAAGCAGAACCTTCAAGAAAGGAAAGTTGACAGGATGTAAAGGTGTCCTTGTTGACTTGAAGGATGCTCAGCAAGCAGAAGTAGTGTTGGCGTAAGAAGAAAGGACATGAACCAATGTCCTCTTTATATGAAGTACGCTCAGCAAGCAGAACCTTCCAGAAAGGAAAGTTGTCAGGATGTAAAGGTGTCCTTGTTGACTTGAAGGATGCTCAGCAAGCAGAACCTTCCAGAAAGGAAAGTTGACAGGATGTAAAGGTGTCCTTGTTGACTTGAAGGATGCTCAGCAAGCAGAAGTAGTGTTGGCGTAAGAAGAAAGGACATGAACCAATGCCCTCTTTATATGAAGTACGCTCAGCAAGCAGAACCTTCCAGAAAGGAAAGTTGTCAGGATGTAAAGGTGTCCTTGTTGACTTGAAGGATGCTCAGCAAGCAGAACCTTCCAGAAAGGAAAGTTGACAGGATGTAAAGGTGTCCTTGTTGACTTGAAGGATGCTCAGCAAGCAGAAGTAGTGTTGGCGTAAGAAGAAAGGACATGAACCAATGCCCTCTTTATATGAAGTACGCTCAGCAAGCAGAACCTTCCAGAAAGGAAAGTTGTCAGGATGTAAAGGTGTCCTTGTTGACTTGAAGGATGCTCAGCAAGCAGAACCTTCCAGAAAGGAAAGTTGACAGGATGTAAAGGTGTCCTTGTTGACTTGAAGGATGCTCAGCAAGCAGAAGTAGTGTTGGCGTAAGAAGAAAGGACATGAACCAATGCCCTCTTTATATGAAGTACGCTCAGCAAGCAGAACCTTCCAGAAAGGAAAGTTGTCAGGATGTAAAGGTGTCCTTGTTGACTTGAAGGATGCTCAGCAAGCAGAACCTTCCAGAAAGGAAAGTTGACAGGATGTAAAGGTGTCCTTGTTGACTTGAAGGATGCTCAGCAAGCAGAAGTAGTGTTGGCGTAAGAAGAAAGGACATGAACCAATGCCCTCTTTATATGAAGTACGCTCAGCAAGCAGAACCTTCCAGAAAGGAAAGTTGTCAGGATGTAAAGGTGTCCTTGTTGACTTGAAGGATGCTCAGCAAGCAGAACCTTCCAGAAAGGAAAGTTGACAGGATGTAAAGGTGTCCTTGTTGACTTGAAGGATGCTCAGCAAGCAGAAGTAGTGTTGGCGTAAGAAGAAAGGACATGAACCAATGCCCTCTTTATATGAAGTACGCTCAGCAAGCAGAACCTTCCAGAAAGGACAGTTGACAGGATGTAAAGGTGCCCTTGTGGACCTTGAAGTACGCTCAGCAAGCAGAACCTTCCAGAAAGGAAAGTTGTCAGGATGTAAAGGTGCCCTTGTGGACCTTGAAGTACGCTCAGCAAGCAGAACCTTCCAGAAAGGAAAGTTGACAGGATGTAAAGGTGCCCTTGTGGACCTTGAAGTACGCTCAGCAAGCAGAACCTTCCAGAAAGGAAAGTTGACAGGATGTAAAGGTGTCCTTGTTGACCTTGAAGGATGCTCAGCAAGTAGAACCTTCAAGAAAGGAAAGTTGACAGGATGTGAAGATTGAAGTACGCTTAGCAAACAGAATCTTCAAGAAAGTAAAGTTGACAGGATGTGAAGATTGAAGTACGCTTAGCAAACAGAATCTTCAAGAAAGTAAAGTTGACAGGATGTGAAGATTGAAGTACGCTTAGCAAACAGAATCTTCAAGAAAGTAAAGTTGACAGGATGTGAAGATTGAAGTACGCTTAGCAAACAGAATCTTCAAGAAAGTAAAGTTGACAGGATGTGAAGATTGAAGTACGCTTAGCAAACAGAATCTTCAAGAAAGTAAAGTTGACAGGATGTGAAGATTGAAGTACGCTTAGCAAACAGAATCTTCAAGAAAGGAAAGTTAACAGGATGTAAAGGTGTCCTTGTTGACCTTGAAGTACGCTTAGCAAACAGAATCTTCAAGAAAGGAAAGTTGACAGGATGTGAAGATGTCCTTGTGGACCTTGTGCAGGCAGGAGATGAAGCAAGTGTTGGTGTGTATCGCACAATATGCTCGAAGATATGGAGGAGAGGATTATGACCGAAGCACTGGGAAAAAAAAGTATATTTACAGTGCTTTCCCGAAGAAAAGCAACCTAGAGCGCTGCTCAAATTACCGTTGTCCTGGTAAGTCCTGCCAGCCAAATACTACCATGGATGATCATTAAAAGGTTAGAACAACGTTTTCAATATGAAATACGTTAAGCACATGATGGTTTTCGAAGAAGGAGAGATACTATGATAGGAGACAGATCTTCACGAAGTCCGGAGAATACAATGTAGATCCCTTAACTTGTTTCTTAAACTATACGAAGACTTTTTATTGTGTACATCACCGGATATTGTGGAGCAATATTAGGGTCATTGGTTTCCTGTTGCATTGGTCCATCTTCTCGAAACATTATACCGTGAACAGCAAGAAGCTGTTGGGTTTGGAAGTGAAACATCAGAATTGTTTAGTGCATAAATGGTTGCGTAACAAGCTTGCACTCTCCCCCAATGTTTATTCAACATTTATGCAGATAATATATAATGGGCAATGTAAAAACAGATGACAACAACGTCAATTTTGACCTGTTCACAATTGGTCGAGATGACATTCCGGAAAAGATTCCTTGAAAATGACTTTGGGAGAGGTTGGTGAACTTGTACGGGACTAAGAATCTTGCAGGCAGACGATGATGAGTGATCTGCAAACAACATTCTATATGATGATAGAAATAGTCTAATCAAAGTTCGATACAAAATACAAGTCCATACTGTTCAATGAAATACTTTCATATTACAAGAACTACTTTGAGTTTTCAACACCTGTTGTACAGGAGTTTGATCAAAATAAAGCCTCAGTCTTTTTCAGCATAGAATAGTTGAATTGAAAATGAATTGTACCAAGAATTATTTTAAGAGGCATGTAAACATGTTGTATAATGTCAATGTGCAGAGAAACAAATTGTTGGTTAAGTTTATTTGTGTAGCAAATTCATAACAGAATGTAGCATATGTGACAGTTCCAACTCAAGCATGGGCGTTTAGGGCAGGGGAGATTGGGCTGACGACTCTAAGAATCAACGGTTGCCTGAATGCGTTGGACGAACTCAGGACAGGCCAGGGCTAATCACCGTTTCGACACTAGGTCGAGGGGTTAGGAACACGTTAGGCTTTGTCTGATACAGATTTTATCTAGCGTTCAGATTTGACAGAGATGGTGGTTGTTGGCAGTCAGATACTTCCACAACAGGCTACCATATTTAGAATGACAGTGACTCGTGGATAGACAACCATTAAGATATTAGATGGGGATTAGCTCCAAATTGGAGAAATGGCTAAATCAGACAACTCGCAGAAGTCCATTGGACTGCCATATTATTGCTTGGGGCTATAAAACACTCTGCAAGGATAAATTCGACCGACTGGCTGAAAGATTGGCTCAGAAACTGGATGAAAGAGTCTACAGGGTGGTAGTACCATCATACAACCTGAGTTTTGCCAGCCACGCTCAAAAGGTGCTTATGAAGGACACCCTGTGAACAGTAAGAGAGATGAATGTGTGTTGTATGTGCATGACACCTTGTGAACGATGTAAGTTCTGAATTGTTACACGAGTGTACTGATCGCCTAAGGACGAGATCTGAGTGTGTTGTATTTGCAGGACACCTTGAGAATGATGTGTGTTCTGATTACGTGTGAGAGAGCGTACAGATTCGTTTGAGTATGTGAAGTGATCTGAGTATATATGAATGCACAGATCGACTCAGTACGTAACCACACGTGAGTACGTAGTCCGATTGTATGTGAATGCACAGATCGACTGAGTGCGTATTCCGACCGTGAGCACGAGTTTGTGATTGTGTGTTGAGGGTGCAGCAGAAAGACGGCGAGCTAACTGGAACCATTTAGTTGTGGCTAAAATAATTCTTAAAGTTGCGAAGTTTTATTGTTGCAGGTATAGAATTATAACCTGAGTTTGTGGGTAGTTACAGAAGTGATATCAACAGCAATTGCGTATATCTTCTGTTGTAGTTATATATAAATATATAACGATTATTTAGTTTAGACGTTTTTTGCTTTCTGTTGATATTGTGCAACGATTATTCTTGTAATAAATGATATTGTTTTGTTTAATGGTCAGGAGAGAGTTTACTGTGTTTTACTGTGTTGAAGTCGTGTCGTGGTATAGATAGATATACGTTGTGCTATTAAGATAAGTAAACTACTCAACTTAAAAGCGTTACTCTGCCGATTAAAGAACAATACGCTCCATTTAAGAAAGATGTGAGCGACACGCAGATAAAGTCAAACATAGCACAGCCGTCTGTAGGACCCCGGTCCACCTTCATCAGCACGCTCGGGATGTGAGGAAAGCTACGACAACCCGCCACTTAACGTCCTTTTTAAGGCCCACAAAAGAGTAATCCTACTCATTGTTGGCATTCAACAACAACCGCTGACCTATTTACACCTCGAAGTTCATCATACAATCGCCTCAAGAAGTGGAGAAGACGTCAGACAGGAAGGTGTAGACATCTCATTATATTTCATGGCTGCGTTTGTAACTTTTACAGATATTATACATACGCCCATACGCCCGCACGCCGACACACACAAACAAACAGACACACACACACACACACACGCACATACGTGCACACACAAGAAGGCAAATAAAGTTTTGTCGTGTCGAAAACAAAGTAAAAACATATAGAGTTATAGTTTTATGGAACAATGTAACGAAACTTACCCACCAAAGCATTATCAACAGCATCCTTCATTATTTAGTATCATGAAATAGACGATAACCGGTCACAAGACTGGTAAATAGACCGTTTAATCATGAGAACTGAGCAGGTCTAACACAATGTTTTTTGTAAAAACGGTTCACTGCCCCCACTGTCTTTGTGGGAGACCTGTTTACGGAAAGGCGTCGGGAGTAAACTTTGAGGAAAAATCAGGAGCTGGTATCCCCATTGAAGTCTAGTGGTGGTTCCATCGATATTCTACCAATTCCTGCTGCCTCACTGATTCCAGGATGTATCGGCTAATGTCGTTCCCCTGGATCAATTAGCTGCGTGGAGAGCTGCTAAAAAGACAATAATGTATTCTCCATAGAAACGGGCCTAAAGTTGTGTTCCGGAGAAGCCTTCCAACTTCACCCTGCATTGTCGACACAATATGTGTATCCGTAGTTACATTGGGATGTTGAAATGCGGTACCTTACTGACTAGACAGTCCTATAACTTGCATGATACAAGTGATGTCAGACAGACACGCGTAAATGAGGTACCTTACTGACTAGACAGTCCCTATAACTTGCATGATACAAGTGATGTCAGACAGACACGCGTAAATGAGGTACCTTACTGACTAGACAGTCCTATAACTTGCATGATACAAATGATGTCAGACAGACACGCGTAAATAACGACTAATTTAGAAAGTCTCAAAGTGGACATTGCTGCAATTCAAGAAGCTTTGTTAGCCAACTCGGGATCAATGAGTGAGAAAGACCCCATAGGCAAGGAAAAGACCCCAACGAAAAGAGAGCAAGGTTTAGACTTTCCGGTGAAAAAGTCTTTAATACACAAGGTTGAGCCAGGCGAAAATGTATCAGTGTTCCAGTTTACACTTCGTCTTCATACAACAGTCGAACCTGTCACCTTTTTCAATGTATATGCATCAACCTTATCTTCCAACCTGTAGCCTATGACGTTTTATCAAGTCATTAGAAGTACCCATAGTCTATTCTACTGTGTGACTTCAATGCTTGAGTGGGTGCTGCTCCTGATTCATGGCCTACATGCATCGGCAATTTAAATCGCAAAATAAATTAAAATGACCAAAGGCTCTTAGAGCTGTGTTTATACAAACAGCTTCCAAACGCAAATACTATGCACACCTTCATGTCCGCCAGAAGCCACATTCGACATGCATCTCGTCGTTGTGCAAATGAGGTTTAACGACAGCTAGATGAAAACATCCAGAGTGCAGCACAAACAGAGAACATCAGACAAATGTACGAATCCCTCATTGGCGGGAAAACGGACAAAATAAAGCAGATGGGGTGATGTGTTGAGCACTATTCTGAGCTCTTCTCGTTTGGCAATATACTCACTCCCACAACCCTTTATAACATCTTTCTCTTCTTTGTTCGCAAACTCCTATTATCCTTGCAAATATCAGGATGGTGTTCAGAGAACGGAATGTGCTGTGTCGCAGTTAACATTTTGCATGCGATATTTGCACCTTTCGATACAACACATTTGGTATTTTGGGGAACCGAGTTAGCCTTCCCTCTTTCATCCCTTCTCCTTAGCTAGTCTGCCATGTTGCAGCTTTTTATCCAGGATCACCAAGTGGAGGTCGAGAAGGGTTTTGGCAGTTCTGTGTTGCTGGTCCTGATGCTAGCAGTCAGCATTTAGGTCGCTGATCCCTACAGCTCATGCGCTGCTCAGTATCTTGATTTGCTTGACGCTGTCAAAAGTTATCCCAATATGGATGAGCTGGACATAGAACCATCTCTAGAAGATCTGAATAAAGCTATTGACAACTTGGTCTCAGGCGTGGCATAAGGCACGACGGGATCTCACCTGATTTGATCAAGTACTGTTAGCGTCAACTCTTGCAGCCGCTGTATATGATGTTTTGTCAGCGCATTATACCTCAAGAAATGAGAGATGCACAGAATGTACAATTATGCACACAAAACAAGGTGATAGAAGTGACTGCAATATCTATCGAAGTGTATCTCTAATCAGTGTTGTAGGCAAAGTAGGCCAGAGTAATTTCACAACAACTACAACAATTGTCTGACCGGAGTCTGTGGATTCAGGTCTGAAAAATCAAAGATCACGTGATTTTTTCTCTTCTGCAACTTCAGGAACGGTCACGTGAGCAGAATCAGTCCTTCCATATCGCCTTCATAGAACTGATACAGGTATTTGATTTGGTTAATGGGAATGAACCCTTCAAAATCATTTTAAAATATACTGTCCAAGCAAACAGCTATGACTAATTTTATTGTTCCATGAAGGCAACAGTAGTGGTAGCATTTCACAATCATTTGGTATTCGCAAGGCCGCGCCCTGATCCCAACACTTCAAAATCATCTTTGCTCTATTACTGGACCATGTATTTGCTAACACAAATTAAGAAATTTGCCTTCACACTAGGTCCTATGGTCGGCCATTTAACCTTTCAGGGCGCAGGGCCAAAATGAAGATCAGGGATATCACCCTCAGTGAGTTACTTTCCGCTGATGATGCTGCAATTGTCGGCCAGTCAGCCGGAACTTCAGAGCTTGATTGATTACTTCTCCCAGGTGTGCAAAGATTTTGGTGTCACGATAAGTCTCAACAAATATGCTGGGACAGGAAGTAGATGCAACCAATTCACATACCTGTGTCCCCTCTTCAGCGACATGCTCTCTCTAGACCCAGAAATAGACAGCCATTGCCGAAGCCCTATCTAGACCCAGAAAAAGACAGTCGCATTGCCAAAGCTGTCTCTAGACCCAGAAAAAGACAGTCGCATTGCAAAAGCCCTCTCTAGACCCAGAAATACAGTCGCATTGCCAAAGCTGTCTCTAGACCCAGAAAAAGACAGTCGCATTGCAAAAGCCCTCTCTAGACCCAGAAATAGACAGTCGCATTGCAAAAGCCCTCTCTAGACCCAGAAATAGACAGTCGCATTGCAAAAGCTCTCTCTAGACCCAGAAATAAAATGTCGCATTGCCAAAGCTCTCTCTATGCCCAGAAATAGACAGTCGCATTGTCAAAGCTCTCTATAGACCCAGAAATAGACAGTCGCATTGCCAAAGCTCTCTCTAGACCCAGAAATAGACAGTCGCATTGCCAAAGCTCTCTCTAGACCCAGAAATAGACAGTCGCATTGCCGAAGCTCTCTCTAGACCCAGAAATAGACAGTCACATTGCCAAAGCCCTCTCTACACCCAGAAATAGACAGTCGCATTGCCAAAGCCCTCTCTAGACCCAGAAATAGACAGTCGCATTGCCAAAGCCCTCTCTAGACCCAGAAATAGACAGTCGCATTGCCAAAGCCCTCTCTAAACCCAGAAATAGACAGTCGCATTGCCAAAGCTCTCTCTAGACCCAGAAATAGACAGTCGCATTGCCAAAGCTCTCTCTAGACCCAGAAATAGACAGTCGCATTGCCAAAGCTCTCTCTAGACCCAGAAATAGACAGTCGCATTGCCGAAGCTCTCTCTAGACCCAGAAATAGACAGTCACATTGCCAAAGCCCTCTCTACACCCAGAAATAGACAGTCGCATTGCCAAAGCCCTCTCTAGACCCAGAAATAGACAGTCGCATTGCTAAAGGCCTCTCTAGACCCAGAAATAGACAGTCGCATTGCCAAAGCCCTCTCTAGACCCAGAAATAGACAGTCGCATTGCCAAAGCCCTCTCTAGACCCAGAAATAGACAGTCGCATTGCCAAAGCCCTCTCTAGACCCAGAAATAGACAGTCGCATTGCCAAAGCCCTCTCTAGACCCAGAAATAGACAGTGGCATTGCCAAAGCCCTCTCTAGACCCAGAAATAGACAGTCGCATTGCCAAAGCCCTCTCTAGACCCAGAAATAGACAGTCGCATTGCCAAAGCCCTCTCTAGACCCAGAAATAGACAGTCGCATTGCCAAAGCCCTCTCTAGACCCAGAAATAGACAGTCGCATTGCCAAAGCCCTCTCTAGACCCAGAAATAGACAGTCGCATTGCCAAAGCAGCTACATTTGCTCGCATCATAACGCGTGTTTGCAAAACCAGAAACTCACAATTGGGACCAATACATGAGTCGTCAGGACACTCCTATATGGTAACAACCTATGCCAAAGAAGTGCACTCTGGCATCGGTCTCTCAAGCATGTACACTATTCTTAATCAGCGAAGGCTAAGATGGCTTGGTCATGTTAGTCGCAAGGAAGATTGTCGCGTTCTCAAAGATATACTCAATGGACAGTTGACGGATGGCAAGAAAGCAATCGGCAGACCACAGTTTAGGTTCATGAGTAAGCATGAAATGAAGGATATCCTAGGAAGACGAAGCTGCCGACCGATCTAATCGGAGATGTACCCTGAAGGGCTACCTTATGCTTGGTGAAAAGAAGCTTTTGCAGCACGAAGAATTGTAACGAGCAAAAAACAACAAAAAACGCTCAAAAGAGAGTTTTGTTTACTACGCTAACGTCTTATCATTCTGTGATAAGTCATGACTGAAATGGGCTAGCAAAGGCCGCCGTCCATCGTGGACGATAATGACATAATTTATTTGCTAGCGATATTTTTAATAAGGATTAACTACGCTACTTTTTATCCTCACTCTCTCGTCTCGAGCCGCCAATGGCAAGTCAATGAGAAGACGACTAAGGGGGGACTAAGAGATGCAGGGGACCACTGTCTTTTCGAGGCAAATGTACGGAGTTTAACTCCCGCAACCGTCACGTTCCAGCCGAAACTGTAAATGGGTACATTCACTACGGTTTAGGAAGCAACCGGCATCGGGAAACGGAACAGGCCACCTCACCTCATAAAAGCTGTGGCTTAGTATACTCAAGTCTCTACCCCTTCATCCCCGACCACCGATTAAGTCAGCAGAAGGACATTACCTTTACCGCCAGTACGAAAATGCAGATCAGTCTGACCTGAATAAAATATAGTAACAATTTGGGTAGGAGGCAGCACTCACCTGTCAAGGAACTAATAACAGCCAAATAAGTAGGAGGTTGTAAGAAGTGACGTTCTGCAAAGGACATGCTACTTACATTTATACAATTGTGTACTTACAGAGTGTGTAGGTGATGTCTTTGCAAGTTCATACTTTCATACAAATTTTAATGAAATAACAGTAAGCTAATCTTATCGTGTAGGAAATAACAGTAAGTTAATGTGATCGTGTATGAAGTAACAGACAATCATCGTGTATGAAGTAACAGTAACATGCAATCATCTTGTGTGAAATAACAGCAACATGCAATCATCTCGTATGAAGTAACAATAGCATGCAATCATCTTGTATGAAGTAACAGTAACATGCAATCATCTTGTATGAAGTAACAGTAAAATGCAATCATCTTGTATGAAGTAACAGTAACATGCAATCATCTTGCATGAAATAACAGTAACATTCAATCATGGTCTTTGAAATAGCAGTAAGCTAATGTGATCGTGTATGAAATAACAATAACATACTATGCCAAAATATTTCTCCATCTGAAAATATGACTGTCTGTATATTTATCTATCTGATTTCCACTGGATGAAACAGTGGCTTGTGTGAGACCATTTCACCACTGAAAAGTGATCTACGGTACAAGCAACGAAATGGTAAACCCCTACTATAGCAGACAGACACTTACTAGCTGAGCTATAAAATAAAGTTCTTGTTTGCGGTTTCAGTTTAATGGACATACGAAAACTTTGGTGCCCGGATACGCCAGGGAAATGCCACTTTTTAATACAGACAATTTGGTAGTGACTTCAAGTTATGAAATATTCATTTAGCACGGAAAACTCCGTCAGAACAATGCACTCAAGTACCTTCAGCGGCCATTCTAAAAAAAAGTCTTATTCGTGCGTTTGCCGTGGTTAAGTGACTGAGCTCCACTAGTATTGATCGGTTCAGGATATGGGCTGGTCTTGTGTTACCTTGAGCGGTCACACTAAAAAGTTGAATCATCTTCATTTATACTGATCAGTTCCAAACATGGACTAGTTCTGGATGACCTGACACGTCATCTAACAAAAATGGCTCTGTACGGTATACCAAAAAAACGTTATTAGGTAAACATTTCGTTAATATTAATTAACTCGGGAATGATACGACGCAGCGAGTTGAAAATAATTTCGCTGATCTCTAAGTTTCAGACAGAACGAGCTGTGCAAATTTAACGTCGATAAAGCTCACATTATTGAGTATTTGGAAGACTGGCAAACAAAAAAGGATTTTCTTATTGGATATTATAAATAGTACATTAAAACTAGTTAAGCGAACTTTTGACATCTGTTTTGTTTTACATTTTAGTTAAGTGTGATAAATCCACATTTTCTTTCGTTGGTGTAAAACATTTTCAGAAAATTAATTAATGAAAAATAAAGTCTATTAAAGTTAATTAAAATAAAATGTAAATAAAACTGTAAAGTGTATGGTCAGATACCGCACCGATTCGAAAAGATAAACGAAACCTACGTAAAAATTATTATAAGCTTGATGGGTTTTTAACACTTTGTAAGCGAATATAAAGTTATAATTACACCTAGATTTGCACCTGATGCGTACAAATAAAGAAGTTTATTGTCACGTATTTAGTATCAACATAAGTATAAATAACGTATGAACTTATATGTTAAAATATCCATTATGTTAATCCGAGGTTTCCAAACTCAAACTAACCCAGTAGCATCACGAGGACAAGCTTGATGATCTAGAAGCTGTATGAAAGAAAGTTTGTTAGTCTAAAGATATCATCACAATAAATTCTGCTCAATCTTGCACAATACCGTTTGCTTATTTTTTTAAATTTTCTTTCCACATTCTGTATTGTTACAAGATATTTTACATTTGTCGTTTATTTGTTTATTTTTTCTGCTGGCTTAGTTTAACAAAAAAAAGGTTGTTTTTTTTTATAAATGCCACAACCATTGTGTTTTCTTTGTGGACATTTAGACGTGGTCCTATATAGTGATAGTGTTCAACTGAAACCGGACCAAACGGCAGCAAGTGAACATACTTAGGATGCGCATTATGACGTCACTTCTGATGTAAACAGCACATACCAGCCGTCAAGTTTGCAAAATTTCATTATCCTCCTACTCATAGTTTCCTCTGCAGACCGTTGAAAACATGGCGGATGTGATACGAGATTCGTCCAGAGTTGATCAGCGAGCGGTGATTCGGTTTCTAACAGCTGAAGGATGTCGACCAGTTGACATTCATTGCAGAATGCAGGCAGTGTGTAATGACAAAAGTGTGTCGGAGACAACAGTGAAGAACTGGACAACAATGTTTAAAGAAGGATGTGAGTTAACGAAAGATCTTCCGAGACCAGGTCATGCGCATATCGCTGGGTTAATTTACGTCGTCACTATGAGTCGAAGGATAATGATATTTTGCAAACTTAACTGTTGGTATGTGTTGTTTACACCAGAAGTGACGTCATCATGCGCATCGTACGTAAGTTCACTTGTTGCAGATTGGTCCGGTTTCATTTGAATACGCCTTGTAGTATAGTAATGTTCCTTCGTTGTTGACGAATCCTAACTTGAAACAACATTCATGTTCTGGATAGAACGATAAGACATGGCTGGTCACGCGATAGAGATCCCTAATGTACACTTTACGTTTTTTTGCTGCTGGCTGGGGTTTCAAAAACTTTTAAATTTATTTTGCAACTAGTTTCTTTGCTATCAAATGTATTTTAGTAAGTACAGGTAATTAAGAAATTATTGACGTCAGCCGTGTATATGCTATACATGACCTACTTTAGTATCTATTGTTGACGTCAACCGTGTATGTGCGATGCATGACCTGCTTTAATATATATTGTTGACGTCAGCCGTGTATATGCTATACATGACCTACTTTAGTATCTATTGTTGACGTCAGCCGTGTATATGCTACACATTACCTACTTTAGTATCTATTGTTGACGTCAACCGTGTATATGCTACACATTGCCGAGTATATGCTACACATTACCTACTTTAGTATATATTGTTGACGTCAGCCGTGTATATGCTATACATGACCTACTTTAGTATATATTGTTGACGTCAACCGTGTATATGCTACACATTGCCGAGTATATGCTACACATTACCTACTTTAGTATCTATTGTTGACGTCAGCCGTGTATATGCTATACGTGACCTACTTTAGTATCTACAGCAGGATGTGCGCTATATCCTAATTCTTCCTGTTTCTGTCTCCACTAACAGCATGAGGCCGGCTGATGTCCAGCTTACTGAAGGGCTGCGTCATTTTAAATATTGGTGAGACCTAAATCGAGTACTGTGTGGAGTCCTTATCAAAGAGGGGATACACACATGCTAGAGAGGTTACAAAGAAGATCTACAAAACTGATCGTAGGATTTCAGAATTATAGTGCTCAAGAAAATCATGTCCTTCCTAGAATTGGAGCACATCCTGCCCGATACCTCGAGCAACTACAAAACAGCGAAGGAGGCTTGGGGTAACGCTGGAACTTGTGCGTATAATGTATTGTGGGCGCTTACACACAATTGGCTATTTCTAAAAACCTAAAAGAAATTGAAAACCCATTTTTATTACACTTGTTTCTAAATAATATATACACGAACAGCGATACACTCATCCAATCCCTTTAACAGCGCACAAAACTTGCAGCATATAAATCTTGATCCTGCTCTCTCAGCCATATTTGTACTTAAAGTTCACCCTCTCGACATTCACAAGGTGTCAGGTCAACGTTCAAGAAGTTGCCACCCACACTGGTCAACTTTCTCCTGCGCTAATCGAGCAGGTATATGATCTAGCACTGTCATGATGGAGCAGTACTCCTATAGGCAGCATTCCTGGGCGTTTTCTTTGAATTGCATCCCAAGCATCAACATAACTTCACAGTATGTTGCAACATTCACATTGCCACCTTTCTTCTGGCAATTTGTTAACAGCACCAAACTTCAAAACCAAGCCATGAGAGTTATATCAGGAGGCATGAAGTCAACGCCAATTGTAGAACTTGAAAAGATTACAAATCTGCAATCCATAACCGACAGAAGAGACTGCAGAGCCCAGCAGCAAGCAGAAAAACTAAGAAGACTGACAGACCATCCAGTGCATCAGAGACTAAATAACTTTGGAAAAGGGTACTAAAGCGGAGAAACTTTGCAGAAATAGCCAAAACAAAGATGATAGAAGACCCTATGAACCCTATGAGGTGGTAGAAAATATACCAGGTATTGGAAACAAGAACAGCCAGACTGAAAAAGAAAGAAGAGACATAACCCTGAGGTACGTAGCGGAAAACTACCCAAGCATGGACTGGACCCATGCATACACCGACGGTTCTGTAACAAACACAACACAGAATGGAGGGGGAGGGGTATTCCTGAGCCTAACAAATGATAGAAAAATAACACTGTCAGTGGCAATTGGAAAATTCTCAAGCAATTTCAGAGCGGAGGCAGAGGCACTGAAGGCTGTAGTAAAAGCAATGCTGACAGGCGAAAGCAATGAAACCCAGATAGTCCTGTTTACAGATGCCCTGGCCGTGGTTACAGCACTAAAAAGCCAGAAAAATACTGAACTTAATGATTTAAGAGCAGTATTCTGTCAACTATGCCAGCAGTCCGCACCAAAAAGAGTAATGGTACAGTGGGTTCTATCCCACTGTAACATCCAAGGCAACGAGGAAGAAGACAGACTGGCAAAAGAAGGTGCAAGACTACCACAACCAGATTCTAGTGTGACCTACGAAGAGTCCAAAAGATTTATTAGGGCCAGATACATGGCCAAATGGGAAACAGAACATACTGGCTACACAAAAAATTATGCCTATTATCAGTTGAACAGAAGAGAGCAGGTCGTGGTCTTCAGACTCCGTACAGGCCACAACAGACTGAGGTACCACCTATTCAATAAATTGAAGATAAGTGGCACTAACGAATGCACATGTGGTACCGGGAAAATTACCGCTGAACATCTGCTGCAAAATTACCCGACATACGAGGACCAGAGAAAGCACATGTGACCATCACCAGTGGCAACACTAGACAAGCTCTATGGCAGTGTCGACAGCCTCAGGATGACAGCTGCTTTCTTCGAACAAATTCAAGTTGACTTCTGACAGCGTACGAAGAAGAAGAAGTTAACAGCACTCCGTGAGAATCCCAAAACACTGTGAGCATAATCTCCCCTGCTAATAGCGCAACCTTGAATTTCGCGGGAAACTATGAAGAAATATGTTACCATTGCATTCAATCCCCCTTTGATTCGGGTTGGTAGAAATGCACACATGATTCGTCCCCAGTGCCAATCCTGTTAAGCATGTCTTCTCCTTCATCTGCATATCTACAGAGATATTACAAGTGCATGTCCATTCGGTTTATTTTGTGTTCAGTAAGTTGTCCATGTACCCACCGTAAAGAACACTTTCCGGAAATTCAATCGATCATGAATTTTGACTAAACCATGCAAACAGCCTATTGCAGCTGCGGTCTATCGTTACTCGCCTGGCAACTTGAATCACTAGTCGCACAGATGCTTCTACTGCAATTTTAACAGGACCGGGATCAAGATGATGAGCAGCGCATGAGCTGCAGTGGTCAGCGTCCCATAGCTGACTACTAGCATCATAGCCAGCGAACCATAGCTGCCAAGACCCTTCTACACCTCCACGCGGTGATCCTGGATAACAGGCTACAGCAGGCAGACTGGCTAAGGAGAAGGGATCGAAGAGGGAATGCTAACCCGGTACTAAAAAAATGGTTGCTGAAGTCGGATGTGTTGGACCGAAAGGTGCAAATATCGCAGCCAAGTTGTAAACTACAATAGAACGCATTCCGTTCTCTAGACTACATTCTGCTACTTAATCCCTTTCAGGGTTTGGTAGTGGGAGATTGAGAACGAACGAAGAAGAAGAAGAAGAAGAACAGGGCCACCAGGTTATGTTTCATTGATAATTTTGAACATCCTTGAGAAAATTGACTGACCCAGTTATGTACCACTTTTCGCAACAATCACTTCTCTCCGTAAATATGGTACATTTCCATACGAGTATCCTTTGCAGAAAATCCTTTTGGCCAAAAGCAACGCACAATAGCACGATTTTCAGCGTTTTGTATACTCTGTGCACAGACGCCATTTTGTAACTGAGCTTGGCACGTGCATGCAACACCTAGAGTCTACTACCTAGATTAATTGCAAAGCTGGATGGTGCTGCCACTAAAAGACATCTTTAGAAACCTCCAACTCAGAGTACATTTTTCAGCTATCCAATATTAGTGTGTGACCTACTTACTGACTTATCCACGTATCTTCAAAATTGGCTTCATATTTGCAGTCAGCCATGGTTTTGGCAGATTGCTTTCTGGTCATTGTATGTTACAAACATTTAGAACAGACTTTGCTTTTAAGCAAAGGTTTAATATCACTTCAGTTGTATGGGGAGACGGCCCTGTTCACAACCCGAAGGTAATGGGTTCGCTCCCCAATCACAGCACAGGCCGTTACCACGGGGAAGCAAAACCTTAGAAAGAAAATGCAGGAGGAAGCATACCTTTACATAAAATGTATGCCGAAGTCGGATGCACTGGACCGACAGGCGCAAAATACAAAAAATTGTGCAACGCACAACGCCTTTGAGAATAGAAAAATAAAGCGAACGCAAAAATAAAACTTCAATAATAATTGTGTATGTCCCTGTAGCTTCTTTGGTATTTATTTTCTAGGTTGTGCGCTATGTCTCAGTACTGCAATTGTTGCTGTGACAGATCTTTGTTGTGTTATTATAATGTTCTTAAATACTGTGATTTGCTTAGTTTTTGTAAAAACATTTGAGTTTTTAAAATTGTTTGCCATGTTTTTTCACGATATCTGAGTGATTTTGAATTTGTCTTCTGCCTTGTCTCGCCAAGAATGTGTTCAAGATTCCATGCTTGTGCCCTTCATTATTTAAGTTCAAGCTGCCCCATGAAATGTTTCCATGTTTCTTCATTTGCCTTGTGTGATAACTTGCATCTGGTGTGACGTTATTGTATATTGCTCTATGTTATCTAGATCTGATGTCCAGAAAGGACTGGAGCATTTGTGACTGCTTCTTCGTCTTACTTTCTTGAACCGTGGTATTCAATCAAGCAAAATTGCCTACTGCCAGGTAACTAAAAGCTGCTTGAATATGTGCCTGCCATTCGCCCTGGAGCACCATAACGGTCCAAATGCATGGTGTAGGTCATCTTGTCGACTGGAAGCCACGTGGACGGTTGTAGTTGTATGACCACCAGAAAGACAACCCTCCTCGTTCAACTATTGTCAGTCATATGGACCACATGCAGTGTACGAAGAAGAAGAAGAAGAAGAAGAAGAAGAAGAAGAAGAAAATATGGACCACATGGCCGGCTCATTTGTACTTTCATATTGACGCTGAGTCGACGATATCCCGAAGCCCAGTTTGGTAGCGGATGTTGCTGTTTCCAATATGATCTCTTAATGAGATATGTAGAATTACGTTCCATTGCTCTTTCAGCAATTCTGAGCTTTTCTTCGTCTGATTTGTGTAGAATCCAAACCTCACAAACATTTACCATTGTTGGGATGGTTAGATGGTTGGTTATTGATCTATGGGCTCCTGCCCTTTGGCCCAATGCCATATAGTGGTATCTGCAAGTGTTTGTAAGCTGGTGTTTAGTTCCGTACAAAGTTCTCCATTTGTTTGGCCTCGGAGGAAGAAACTATTTCCTAACACCGGCAAGGGCCGGACATTCAAAAAGATGATGTTCAACAGTTTCATGGGAATGTGTGCACAGCCAACACTCTGGTGTATGGGATGTGTGCACAGCCAGCACTCTGGGGTATGGGATGTGTGCACAACCAGCACTCTGGGGTATGGGATGTGTGCACATCCGGCACTCTGGGGTATGGGATGTGTGCACAGCCGGCACTCTGGGGTATGGGATGTGTGCACAGCCAGCACTCTGGTTATCGGATGTGTGCACAGCCAGCACTCTGGGGTATGAGATGTGTGCACAGCCAGCACTCTGGGGTATGGGATGTGTGCACAGCCGGCACTCTGGGGTATGGGATGTGTGCACAGCCGGCACTCTGGGATATGTGCACAGCCAGCACTCTTGGGAATGAGATGTGTGCACAGTCAGCACTCTGGGATATGTGCACAGCCAGCACTCTGGGGAATGAGATGTGTGCACAGCCGGCACTCTGGGGTATGTGATGTATGCACATCCGGCACTCTGGAGTATGGGATGTGTGCACAGCCAGCACTCTGGGGTGTGGGATGTGTGCACAGCCGGCACTCTGGAGTATGGGATGTGTGCACAGCCAGCACTCTGGGGTATGGGATGTGTGCACAGCCAGCACTCTGGGGTATGGGATGTGTGCACAGCCAGCACTCTGGAGTATGGGATGTGTGCACAGCCGGCACTCTGGGGTATGGGATGTGTGCACAGCCGGCACTCTGGAGTATGGGATGTGTGCACAGCCAGCACTGGGGTATGGGATGTGTGCACAGCCGGCACTCTGGGGTATGGGATGTGTGCACAGCCGGCACTCTGGAGTATGGGATGTGTGCACAGCCAGCACTGGGGTATGGGATGTGTGCACAGCCAGCACTCTGGGGTATGGGATGTGTGCATAGCCAGCACTCTGGTGTATGGGATGTGTGCACAGCCAGCACTCTGGGGTATGGGATGTGTGCGCAGTCAGCTCTCTGGGATATGTGCACAGCCAGCACTCTGGGGAATGAGATGTGTGCACAGCCGGCACTCTGGGGTATGTGATGTATGCACATCCGGCACTCTGGAGTATGGGATGTGTGCACAGCCAGCACTCTGGGGTGTGGGATGTGTGCACAGCCGGCACTCTGGGGTATGGGATGTGTGCACAGCCGGCACTCTGGGGTATGGGATGTGTGCACAGCCGGCACTCTGGAGTATGTTCTGGTTAGGTTCTGTTCAAGTGGCTGTTAAGTTGTATGTGTTGAGTGAGAAGTCAGAAAAGGTTCTTTGGTCTCTCTTGTTCAGTGAGGTTGATGTCTTTATGATTTGGGATGGCCATATGTTTGTAGATTTCTCTCCCAGTATTTCCCATTACCCATCTATTCAGTCAGTCCTGTTTGTGCACAATCTTCAGTAGTTGTTTGACTGTCTGTAGGGTTGTTGGTGTGTATTGTTGTTCTTGACTTGATCCCTTCTTAACCAGTCTGTCTAACTTGTTATTACCAAATGTATTTGAGTGACCAGGGGTCCATTGTATAACTATTCTGACTTCTTGGGATGTGAGAAGTTGGTTGGCATCTTGGGATATTTGGGTAAGTTCAGGCCTATAGTGACCACCGTCTTCTAGAGCTTGAAAGGCAGATAATGAGTCTGTAAAGATTACTATGCTTTGGGCTTTTGATGGGAAAACATCAAATACAGTCCTCAAGTGGTGCAGGGCTACTTTCAGTGCTGTTATTTCTGCCTCATAATTTGAACATATCTCTCCATAAGCATCAAACAACTCATCAGATGTTCTGTCTGGATACTCTATATCCCGCTTTAATGGTGGCCTTAAAAGCAGATCTATCAGTATAGACATGTATCCATTCTTCTGGGTAGGTGTCAACCGTTCTCTGTGATGCTCTCATAAGACGGACTGGATCAGCACTTCTTGTATTATATGTTAGTTTTGTTTGAATTTCTGGCTATTTTAAACATGTATGGAGTAGTAAATTTCTTGTTGCTCTCTGTGTTTTTCTTTTGTCTAGGACAACGTGATATCTGTCTTTAATCTCACTGACTGGAGGACTGGCTTTTCTTTTATTCTTTGCTTCTGTTGCCATTTTTCTAGAAGCCTTCTATTGGGGTGATCTTTGCTTATTCTTTTACTCCTCTCAAACTACCACATCTCTTCACATATCAAGTGGTTCTACATTCACATGCCGCAGTGGGCGTTGACCTCATTGCTCGACTAAAAAGGTGCAGGGCATTGTTTGCACTCCAGGGACTACATTAGTCTGTGAGCATGTTGTCAGATACAAACCTCTCAGTGTCCTTGTTGGATCCCCATGCTGTACCAGCGAGCCTCTTCCGAGCCTGTTCAATAACTGTAGCCACCTCAAAGCTTTATTTACATTTTGAACATGCTTCTTGAGGCTGAGCTGTTGGTCGAGAGTGACTCCAAGATATAAAGGCTCTTCCTCTCTGGGCAATTTCTGTTTGCCGAGTCTCAGACTGATTTTTTTCTTAGCTACTTTGTGGCTATTGGTAAAGATAGTGTAAACCATCTTTTCAGTTTTATCTTTAGTTTCCATATCTGGCAATACTCATGCAGTCTTCTCAGGTCTCCATTTAATCTTTGTGCTGCACATTCTACATCTGCATGGCTCTGCCATACTGCCAGATTATCAGCATACATGGCTTTTTCAGCTTTGCTTGGCCAGGCCAGTGATATAGATGAGAAAAAGAGTGTAGCTCAAAGCACAGCCCTGTGGTAAGCCTTCCTCTAAGACTTCTTTACAGGAGAGTGCATTGTTCATCATTTTTTTGGATTGTTCGGTCAATGAGGAAATATTGTATCCAGTTGTACAGCTTTCCGCTAACCCCCACGTCAGTCATCTTCATCAAGAGACCATTTCTCCACACTCGATCATAGGCCTGTTGTAAGTCAAAGAAGATTGCTACTGTATATTTCTTATTTTGGAACCCATCGTGAATTTTCTGTGTTAACCTGAAAAGCTGGTCTTCTGTGCAACTACCTTTTCTGAAGCCTGCCTGATCATGGCAAAGGATTTCTGAACTCTCAAGGAACGAGTTAAGGCGTGCATTTATCATTCTTTCTTCTAATTTTCAAAGGCAGGCATGATGTTGATGGGATGGGATGGTAGCTTTTTGGTTCATCTGGAGGTTTGTTGCCTTTCAGGATCAGGAATACATGTGCATTTTTTCAGTCTTTGGACAGTTGTCCATTTCTCCAAGTCACGTTGATTAACTTGAGGACTGTTTCTTTCCCCAATGACCCCAGGTGAGTTATCATTTCATTATGCATCCAGTCTGGCCCAGGACACTTTCTAGGTTTAAATTTCTTCAGACCTTGTTTAAATTCTTGCATACTAAAGTCATATTCAAATATGGAGGCACTAGCGATTGGGGCTTTCTCTTGACATTTCAAGTGCCTATATGTTCTTTTTCCAACTCAGAAAGCTGTCCTGCTCTGTTCACAGACGCACAGTACCGGCTGAAGTGCTCTGCTTTTTCATGGTTTTCAGTTATTATTACTCTATCGTTAACATAAGCAACATATTTCCTATCTCACTGATTGTGTTACTAAATCCCTTTCCTAACATCTACTTGAAGTTCCCACCTAGTCTCATAATTGTGGTGTTTAGCTATACTGGGCACATCTCTGTTTCTACGCAAATATATTCATTTTATAAGTACTCTAAAATATGATAATGTATTTTAATAACCACATCTACAAGCACAAAATGGCATGTTTTTTACAAAATTGAAAAACAAAACAAGAAAACTATGCAGTTAAAAGACATGCCCACAATAATGGTTGTCTCATTACTTTATTCTTGACAATTATAGTTACACCCCAAACAGACAAGTTCACAGCTAGTGCAGCAAGAACATCATGAATTTATCAAATGTTTCTGTTTGACCTTGAACATGACAAACTTGGAAAAGTCTCATTAACAAAACGTCCTTATTATTATCTACATATTTTTCTTGAGAGCTACAGCAAGCACCTTGTCAATGTTTAGAATCCACTGTATTCATCGTCTCCTGGATGAAATCCTTATTTCCTTTACCCTGTTTCAGTAACCAATCTTGGTATTATTATTTAACAAACAGCTTATCTTAGCCATCTCTTACAAATTTGGATTTGTATTTCTATTCTGTCAAGCTTGCTACAACAGCCAAGCCTTGTATTATGCTTGTAAGCTGTCTCCTCCATGTATAATTGTGCATGTTTAGTGTACCGGTACCAAGCATTTAAACATAACATTTATAGATCAGGAGAAAGTTTTTGATGATATCACTCGCTATGTTGCTCATGTGACGCCCAGTTCTCTGGACAAAGGCTGGCCCTGGCGCTAGCAGTCAGCTATGGTTCGGTGATCCCTGTAGCTCATGCACTACTCAACATCTTGACCCCAGCTCGATCAAGATGGTGATAATTGTCTCTCATTTAGTCGACTTTCATTCATCATTGGCTCTTTCTGTCTTGTTAGAGGATAGTAAAAACAGTGACGCCCCTGCCTAAGCCAATTGGCAAGGGTTTATAACCCCTAGACTGCTGTCTCCCGTTTTGATTCTGAAACCTGTTACGGCCAGGGATGGAGTTGTACCTCTCCATAGCACAAAGCCTGGGCTGAAAGATAGAGACCATGTGTTGCCCATGCAGTATGGTCCCTCTCTTGGTCTGCATTGTTTGCTCCAAGGGAAAGGTGATACTAATACATTTGGAACAAGGCATGCGGCAGAAGCTGCCTGATCAGCAGAGCAATGCTCTATGTTGGCCTATCGGGCCTTCCTCCTTGACCAGCCGCCAACCAAGGCTAAGGGCCTGGCCTGCCCTACCACAACATTTAGCTGAGGTTGCCCTTCTCGCTCTAGGAGAAGGCTTTGTATCGTCTTGAATATGCTCCTCCGCACATCCTCGGTTGTCAGGCATAGTAGATGCTGACCAACTTTCAGAGTTACCAGAAAACAGGTTGCACAGCCATGTCTGACAAAACACGTCAGTATCTTATCTGCAAGGCTGCAGATGGTTTCTTCTTCTTCTTCTTCGTACGCAGTCAGACAGTAACCATTATTTTTTCGAAAAAAGCGGCGGTCATCCTGAGGCTCTCGCCACTGCCATAGAGCTTGTCTTGCAGTTCCACTGGTAATGGCCACATCTGCTCTCTCTGATCCTCGTATGTCGGGCAGTTCTGCAGCAGATGTTCAGCGGTCATTTTACCAGTACCGCACGGGCATTCGTCGGTACACCCTATCTTCAATTTGTTGAATAGGTGGTACCTCAGTCTGTTGTGGCCAGTGCGAAGTCTGAAGACAACGACCTGCTCTCTTCGGTTCAACTGGTAATAGGCATCATTTTTGGTGTAACCAGTATGTTCGGTTTCCCATTTGGTCATATATCTGGCTTTGATAAGCCGTTTTGACTCTTCGTACGTCATACTGGTATCTGTTTGTGGTAGTCTTGCACCTTCTTTTGCCAGTCTGTCTGCCTCCTCGTTGCCTTGGATGTTGCAGTGTGACGGAACCCACTGTACCACTACCCTTTTTGGTGCGGACTGCTGGCACAGTTTGCAGAGTGCTGCTCTTAAGTCATTAAGCTCAGTGTTTTTCTGGCTTTTTAGCGCTGTGACTACGGCGAGAGCATCTGTCAGCAGGACTATATGGCTCTCATTTTCACTGTGTGTCACCATTTCTTCCACTGCCGCCCTCAGTGCCTCTGCCTCCGCTCTGAAATTGCTTGTGTACTTACCAGTAGCGAGTGACAGTGTTATTTGTCTGCCATTTGGTAGGTTCAGGAATGCTCCTGCCCCTCCGTTCTGTGTAGTGTTTGTTACAGAACCGTCGGTGTATGCATGGGTCCAGTCCATGCTTGGGTAGCTTTTCGTTATGAAGCTTAGGGTAGTATCTCTCCTTTCTTTTTCAGTCTGGCAGTTTTTGTTTGCAATACCTGGTATATTTTCTACCACCTCTGGAAATATATCCTGCCTCCAGGTAGGTTTTCGAACAGTAATGATGGGTTTTGGTGTTGTTAGTGCGTTTATGGGATCTTCGTGCATCTTTGCTTTGGCTGTTTCTGCAAAGTTTCTCCGCTTTAGTTTCCCATTTCCCAAATTGTTTAGTCTCTGGTGCATTGGATGGTCAGTCAGTCTTCGGAGTTTCTCTGACTGCAGCTGGGCTCTGCAGTCTCTTCTATCGGTCATGGATTGCAGTTTTGTAATCTTTTCAAGTTCTACAATTGGCGTTGACTTCATGCCACCTGTTATAATTCTCATGGCTTGGTTTTGAAGTTTGTTAACTTTATCGAAGTTCGCCTTCGCTGCTGTTGTCCATGCCGCAATGCCATACTCGAGAACTGGTCTCACTCTTCCAGTATACAGTTTCTTTAGTATGCCTTCGTCTGCTCCCCAACTTGTGCCAGCAAGTTTCCTCATGATTGCCATTCTTTCTCTGGCTTTCATTCGGTTTCTCTCAATCTGACTTTTCCATGTCATGCGCCGATCAAATGTGACTCCCAGATAGATTGGGTTGTCGTTTGGCTGCAGGATTTTGCCATTTAGACTTAATTTGGTACTTTGGGGTTTTAATGAGAGCGAGAATAATGTGCACGTGGTTTTCTCCTCGTTTATTTTGACCAGCCATGAGTTCGCCCACTCTTCCAGCGATGTTAGGGCCGTCTGCATCCGATTTCTTGCTATGGTGAGATTCTTTTCAGAGGTCCACATAGCCAGATCGTCTGCAAACATTGAGCTATGGACTCTTCTTGGTATATTCTCTGTAATATCGTTTATATATACCAGGAAGAGTGTGGGTGACAATACTCCCCCTTGGGGTACTCCCTGCTCGAGTGTCACCTTTTTGCTCATGCAGATGGTTTGAAATCATGGTTTTCCTTCTCCTAGATGAGCTGCCTTCCTAGGCTTATCTGCCTGAAACTACTTGTCAAAGGCTATATGAGACGCACGCCATAGGAGCATTTAATTTAGTTGGTGTTGAGAGTTCCTCCTCAACCCCACTCGGCTATGACAACTTTTAGTCGGCTTTCATTATGACTTGAATAAAGGTCTTCTTCTTCTAGAAGATGATTGCTTGTTCTTTTTGTTCCCTTATTGCTCCAGATTTTCTACACTCTCTCATTTCCTGATATGCATTGCAGCACTACCTTTCTTTTGGCTTCTAGTTCGCATAAGGCTTATTTAAGCTCTGACAGTTTTTCATTATTCAGGGCTTGCCAAACTGACATTGCATATGTAAGCAATACAACCTGTTGACATTGATTTGTGTTGTTCATTATTTCTGCAGCAATGCTTAGTATCTGTACTTCAGTTGAATAGTTTGAACATAGTTTTCCAGTGGGTCAAATGATGGTTTTGTTTTTTGATCTAGACAACTTAGATTCTTGTGCATCTATTCTTCACTGCTCCTGTTGCAGATCCATCATTATATACCTGGACAACTTAAAATAACATCTACAACACACTTGTCAATCTAATCCATCATATGTTAAGATTAAAGGCGAGGTTTGACTTCATCGCCTCGGGTTTCCCAATATGGCTCAGTCTCTCTCAGCAGAAGGGTATCCCATCTGCCGAGAGCATCACGCAAAGCACGGCACGAACTCCATAGCTCTAGCGATGAACCCAGGGATCTCCGAAAAAATTGACATAATGAAACGATCATTGCAGCTCAGATTCGAACCCCCACCATCTGAACACGAGTCAAACGGCTTGACCATTTTGCCACAGAGACCCCTGCCATATGTATTCCCTTACTTGTCTTCAGTGTAATGATGTAACAAAAGCTTAGTCTATAACATTTACAGATTCCTTCATAATTTTTGATCATGTATGTGTGTTACTAATCTTCCAGCTTCAGGAAATAATGGACTACACATAAAATTACTAATTTTCAATTGTATGTATTTTGTTTTTGTGTCTGTTTAAGCTTGTGAATTAAAAGTAAACTTTAAACCACAAATATCACACTTGTAAGGTTTTTCTCCAGTATGAGTTGCATTATGAGCCTTTAGGTTTGCTTTCTCATTAAACCCTATACCACAAAGATTACATTTGTAACGTTTCTCTCTGGTATGTACTTGTATGTGTCTTTTTAGAATAGCTTTCAAAGTAAAGTCCATACCACAAAGAAGACACGTGTAAGATCTCTCTCCAGCCTCTAACTTTTTACACGACTTTAGATGCCGATTCCTAGAAATACTTCTACTACATATATCCTACCTGTCCGATTTTGCTCCTGTATGGAACTTCTTATGAATCTTCAGAAGTTCATTATGAGTAAATCCTACACCACACATATCACATTTGAAAAGTTGTCCTATGTGAGTTTTTGTATGTCTCTGTAGACTTTCATTCTGAGTAAAACCCACACAACAAACATCACACTTGTAACATTTTTCTCCTGTATGAATTTTCTTTTGAGTCTTCAGTTGCCCACCTCTAGTAAAAATGTTATCACAAACATCACATTTGAAAAGCTTTTCTCCTGTATGAATTCTCTTATGAACTATTAGGTTCCTATTAGAACTAAATACTCTATCACACACATCACATTTGTAAAGACTCCCTCCTGCATGAGATCTCTTATGCACCCTCAGTTGTCCATCATTAGCAAACATTGTATCACAAATATCACACTTGTAAGGTCTTTCTCCAGTATGAATTCTCTTATGAGATGTCAGATTCCAATTAGAAGTATATACTTTATCACACACATCACATTAGAAAGGCTTCTCTCTTGTATGAATTCTCGTATGCGCCCTCAGTTTTCCATCACTAGCAAATGTTTTATCACAAACATCACACTTATAAGGCCTTTCTCCTGTATGAATGCTCTTGTGAACTCTCAGGCTTACATTTTGAGCAAACCTTTTACCACATACATCACATTTAAAAGACTTTTCTCCTGTATGAGTTCTCTTATGGTTCAGAAGGACTGATTCCCAGATAAAACTTGCACCACATATATCACACTTGTACGGTCTTTCTCCAGCATGAATTCTCTTATGAATTCTCAGCTGTTTATTATAAGAATATGTTTTATCACACAAATCACACTTGTAAGGTCTTTCTCTTGAATGAATTTTCTTGTGATTCTTGAGTGCTCCATCACAAGTAAATGTTTTATCACAAACATCACACTTGTAAGGTCTTTCTCCTGTATGAATTCTCTTATGAAATATTAGGCTCCTATTAGAACTAAATACTCTATCACACACATCACATTTATAAGGACTACCTCCTGCATGAGATCTCTTATGCACCCTCAGTTGTCCATCATTAGCAAACATTGTATCACAAATATCACACTTGTAACATTTTACTCCAGTATGAATTCTCTTATGACATGTCAGATTCCAATTAGCAGTATATACTTTATCACACACATCACATTTGAAAAGTTTCTCTCCTGTATGCATTCTTTTATGAGTCCTCAGGTGTACACTTCGAGCAAACACTTTATCACACTCATCACATTTGAAAGGCTTTTCACCTGTATGGATTCTCTTATGCCTCGGAAGTGCTGATTTCCAAATAAAACTGGCACTACATATATCACACTTGTAAGGTCTTACTCTTGTATGATTTCTCTTGTGTTTCTTGAGGCATCGATAATATGTAAACATTTTACCACAAACATCACACTTGTAAGGTCTTTCTCCTGTATGAATTCTCTTATGAGTCTTCAGTCTGTCACTACGATTAAATGTTTCATCACACACATCGCACTTGTGAGGTCTTTCTCCTGTATGGATTCTCATATGAAGTTTTAGGTCTCCATCACGAAGATATGTTTTATCACACATATTACATTTATGGGGTCTTTCTCTTCCATTAATTCTCTTATGAATCTGTAGATCCCCATCATTAGTATACAGTCTTTTTCTTGTATGAGTTCTCTTATGAGAATTCAGATTACTATAATGAGAAAACATTTTACCACAATCATCACATTTGTAAGAATTTTCTACTGTATGTAATCGCATATGTGCCTGCAAACTTCCATTCTGACTAAAACCAACAACAGAAGCATAAAACTTAAAACGGTTTTCTCCTGTATGTGTTTTCTTGTGTGACTGTAATAAACAGATGCAAGCAAATCTTGCACCACAAATGTTACACAAATACGAATGTGACCTACTATGTTTATTTTTATGTTTTTCAAACCCAGCACTACAAACATCACATTTGTGTGGCTCCTTTTCTGTATGTATTATTTTATGTATATTTAGATATTTGCTGTTGGTAAACTCTACATCACAAACATCACACTTGTATACAGGAACAGATGTATGCTCTAACATACTGCTATGCCCTTTATACTGTAAAGTCACAAGGGAATCATTAAGAGTCATTGTAATGTCTTCAAACATTGTCTGATCTTCATTGATATTAAAAGAATCTTCCTTTAGCTCCTGTTTAGAATTATCTTGTCTCACTTGATGACATATGTCTTCTGTTGTAAGTATTGTCTTCTCTACAATGTTTCCATTTTGCTCTAAAATCCCATTCCAGTTAAAAATTTCAAGAGGAGAATAACTAGGGCGGTAGGACATACTGGGGTAGATGTCTGAAAGGTAAAAACAGAGAGTTAAAGCAGTATAAATATATTTTTTTTAAATTTTAACCTCCACACATATAACCATACGAACACACACACAGAGAGAGAGAGAGAGAGAAAGAGAGACAGAGGTGCCTTTTTAGGACAGCATGTATCACAATCAGATTTAATCTAAAGTCGATTAGGAAATCATTTGATGAAAAATAAGGACCCCTGGAATAGGCCATCAACACAAAAAGCATTTTTTGTCTGTTTTCAGGTGTCCTCCAGGTAGTTGTGCTATGCTTGGCTTCATCTGTGTGTCACTCACTACTATGGGAATCATGTCAATCCTTGACCTTGTTAGCCAGGCTGCCATGAAAACAGCCTGTTTCCAGGGAGATCCACTAGGAAGCCGAGGTAAGGGTCTTGGCCAGTATGTTTTGCCTGACCCTGACTAGCATGTCTGATCAGTATGTTTTGCCTGACCCTGACTAGCATGTCTGATCAGTATGTTTTGCCTGACCCTGACTAGCATGTCTGATCAGTATATTTTGCCTGACCCTGACTAGCATGTCTGATCAGTATATTTTGCCTGACCCTGACTAGCATGTCTGATCAGTATATTTTGCCTGACCCTGACTAGCATGTCTGATCAGTATATTTTGCCTGACCCTGACTAGCATGTCTGATCAGTATATTTTGCCTGACCCTGACTAGCATGTCTGATCAGTATATTTTGCCTGACCCTGACTAGCATGTCTGATCAGTATATTTTGCTTGACCCTGACTAGCATGTCTGATCAGTATATTTTGCCTGACCCTGACTAGCATGTCTGATCAGTATATTTTGCCTGACCCTGACTAGCATGTCTGATCAGTATGTTTTGCCTGACCCTGACTAGCATGTCTGATCAGTATGTTTTGCCTGACCCTGACTAGCATGTCTGATCAGTATATTTTGCCTGACCCTGACTAGCATGTCTGATCAGTATATTTTGCCTGACCCTGACTAGCATGTCTGATCAGTATATTTTGCCTGACCCTGACTAGCATGTCTGATCAGTATATTTTGCCTGACCCTGACTAGCATGTCTGATCAGTATATTTTGCCTGACCCTGACTAGCATGTCTGATCAGTATATTTTGCTTGACCCTGACTAGCATGTCTGATCAGTATATTTTGCCTGACCCTGACTAGCATGTCTGATCAGTATATTTTGCCTGACCCTGACTAGCATGTCTGATCAGTATGTTTTGCCTGACCCTGACTAGCATGTCTGATCAGTATGTTTTGCCTGACCCTGACTAGCATGTCTGATCAGTATGTTTTGCCTGACCCTGACTAGCATGTCTGATCAGTATGTTTTGCCTGACCCTGACTAGCATGTCTGATCAGTATATTTTGCCTGACCCTGACTAGCATGTCTGATCAGTATGTTTTGCCTGACCCTGACTAGCATGTCTGATCAGTATGTTTTGCCTGACCCTGACTAGCATGTCTGATCAGTATGTTTTGCCTGACCCTGACTAGCATGTCTGATCAGTATGTTTTGCCTGACCCTGACTAGCATGTCTGATCAGTATATTTTGCCTGACCCTGACTAGCATGTCTGATCAGTATATTTTGCCTGACCCTGACTAGCATGTCTGATCAGTATATTTTGCCTGACCCTGACTAGCATGTCTGATCAGTATATTTTGCCTGACCCTGACTAGCATGTCTGATCAGTATATTTTGCCTGACCCTGACTAGCATGTCTGATCAGTATATTTTGCCTGACCCTGACTAGCATGTCTGATCAGTATATTTTGCCTGACCCTGACTAGCATGTCTGATCAGTATATTTTGCCTGACCCTGACTAGCATGTCTGATCAGTATATTTTGCCTGACCAGACAAGTCTTCTTCCTTTTGGTTAAATAGAAGAAAACTAGTTTTCAAAACATTACATTTCAAAAGACAAAAGTGGATGTCAAGTTATCATAAATCATTCAGAATCTCATAGATGCCAAAATTAGAAATGAGATGTAGATAAAAAATGTTGGCCTTCTGTTCCATGTGCAATGGCAAAATGATGATTTGGTGAGCAGTTTAGGTTGAAATAAGAATATGATCCTGAATAAACGTCAGAGAGAAATGGAGGCACGTGTCATGAGCCATGATACCTATTAAGAATCCAAGACCAAAGGTAGCTGATCTCTAAGATGTGACCAGAAAGAACTATGAATGTTTCTCATGCTCATTTTAAAAGTGCTCAGTTCTCTTACAATATCAATCTCAAACTTATTACCTTTCAATTGCTTACCTTCATCCTCTCCACATAAACTAGGTTGGTCGACTTCAACCATTTCTATCACAATCCTGGCTAAGTTCTCATCTTCATTGACTTCAATATTCACATCTTCATTGTTGACAGTCCCACAATATGCCTGAAACAAATGAAATGAATGTAAGTTATTTAAGGTATGTACAACAAAGAATAAATATGAAGAATGATCTAAACAATCGTAGTGTAGAAATGTGCTGTCCTGATATGCCAAAGGAAATATTAAACTAGGTTGTTGTTGTTTAATGCCCACAATGAGTAAGTTTACTCTTTTGTGCGCCCTGAAAAGGACGTTAAGTGGCGGGTTGTATTAGCTTTTCTCACTTCCCGAGCATGCTGATGAAGGTGGATTGCGGCCCTCCAGGTGGTTGTGCTATGCTTGGCTTCATCTGCGTGGCGCTCACATCGATCCACATCTCGTCAGCCAGGCTGCCTTGAAAAAAGCCTGTTTCCAGGGAACCCTACATGGAAGATAGACTGTGGTCTTGGTCAGAGTATTGACCCTGATGCAACCTCCTGGTCAGTATGTTGTGCCTGACTCCGACGCGACGTCCTGGTCAGTATGTTGTGCTTTGCATGACTGGACTAGAGTCTTAGTTCCCCTAAAACTAGGTAAACAGTTTATATACAAAACAATGCATAAATGAGATACTTCCAGCATAAAATATCCAGGGACCGACTTTTCCAATCCTCAAGTTAATGAGTTTTAGTTACCGCTTTTCCCCATGTCAAGTAGTGGAATGTACATGCTTTCTTCTGTTGTTTTGTGTACAAGGTATTACAGGAGGTTGGTGATAGTTGCTTCTGATATTCTGACAATGATGGGCAAGCCAGAAGATGGTGTTTTACTGTTTTGCCCTCTTTTCTGTCGCAGTGCTTGCAGTATTGTCTGCCGTCACTCTGTGCAGAGGGCAGAACGGGGCACAGTGAGAGGCAAAGAGGAGATTAGTTTTATGTGTATTGTATTTCTGGCATGCAAAGTTTTTGTACCTTCGTAGGTAAGTATGTTGTTTTAAATATCTGGTTTAATGTCCGAAATATTTTTTATATATTTACATTTTACTTGTGTTTAGTTCTACTCTCGAATTGAATTTTCTTCTGAGCAGTTCTTTTAAAACAGACAAATTTTCTGATAGATACACTTTAGAGAAGGATGAAAGTGCAAGAGAAAAAAACAAATACAGGCAAATAATGACTCATAATAAACTAGCAGCTCAGACTACAGAGTTACCAAGAACCATAAAATTAGGATGATAGATTGATAATTGATTTCTTGTCTGTTGAAACATTGAGAAACATCGAGTTCTGGTATACATGTTTAATTAAACGATTTAAATTACTGATTGACAAATTCTAGTATTGAGTAGAGTGACCTTTTGACAGGGAACTCGATACCACAAATGTTACCAAAGAAATTACCTCAGGGCTATCAACAAAGATGACAGAACCATGTTGAAGACAGATTCCATCCATATTCCTTTTACATTCATCACAATCTGAACAAAACACAAAAAGGCTGAATATGGCAAATGAAAATAATACACTGACAAATATATAGCTACGATTCTATTTCTACCCAAAAGTTTCAAGATTCTCTGGCTTTCACTTCCACCATCTGACTCTCCCCTATTCTCTTACACTGTGGATTCCAATCTAGTGCATGTCTAGGTATAATAATAATTTGTCCATCATCGATAAAGACCACCAACATCATCACATGCCATAATGCAACCTTAATTATGCGTGTGTGCTCATGGCTGATCTAGCCAATTTGAGCCTGGAAAGATCTTTGACACAACTGGCAAACGTAGACCGCAGTTGTCTCTGATATTTCCTCTGCTCTAGACTTCCTGATTGCAGATATATCCTGGGTACAACCTTGCTGAGTTCAATGCCATTTGTGACTGCACTGTTCCATGTTGAGAGATTTTGAGCCAGGTTTTCCCAGATTAATGTCTATTTGACAGCACTTAAGAGACTCTTCCAGACCGTCCTAAATACAATATTTTGAACGTCCGTGTGATCATTCTCCTTCACTCAGTTCACTATACAGGAACCTTTTTGGATGCTTTCACTTGACATTCGGGCAAGGTGGCGAGTACATCTGAATTAGGACGTTTGCAACAGTGCATGAATATTCTAGGTATATTAACTAGTAAATAATCAAAATGTTACAGTAAATTCAATTATTTCACCTGCACTAGAAGAAAAAAAACTAAACATGTAAATAGAGCAGAAGAGTCTGGATGTTGTGGTACCTTAACGAACATAATTCCAAGAGTGAGCCTGAGACCCGTACACATGTCTGCCTTAATACTAGTCTCAGAACGTGTTCTGTCTATGATGTCAATATCAATCAGTTATAAGTGTCATAATGTATCATAAATAAACGAGAAAGAATGTGTTTAGTGCCATTTAGAGACACTCCAAATTTGTAATTCAAATATGTAATTGTGACATGAACAAGCAGTTTACACAAAATATGCTTACACTGGCATCTGTCTTCTACAGGAAAATCAGGAAATACATCATTGGTCATCAGGTTCTGACTTTCTGGAAATACATTAGCCTTCTCACAATCATCATCAACTGTTACCTTCCACAAATCTGCCTTGAAATGTTTCTACAAACAAATTAAAAAAATAGATCAAATAAATGACTCGACACACAAAAAATTAATTACAAATGAGAATGTCAGAAGAAATATTTGTATAAGGTAAATGAAAGACAAAAGTCTTTACGATACTACTCATCATCTGAAAGTCATGGAAACTTAGCCCTTAAACTAAACTAAAGATATAACTAAAGTATACTGTTAAACTGAAAAAAATGCCAGAAAAGCAGACAAAATAGATTCTTATCTAGTCAATGCAGGTGACAGTCTTGCCTCATTGAAAAAAAGTAGCGTTTTTGGTAGTTCTGCCACATTGAATATAGCCTGCTATTGTCAAGACCACTAGTGGAGATTAAATGTTGCATCAGGAGGCTTTCTGTCATAGATAGCAATAACCAGTTCTAGCAGTCACAGCAAACAGTTGTTGTTTGCGAATGTTACATCAGGAGGCTTTCTGTCATAGATAGTAATAACCAGTTCTAGCAGTCACAGCAAACAGTTGTTGTTTGCGAATGTTACATCAGGAGGCTTTCTGTCATAGATAGCAATAACAAGTTCTAGCAGTGACAGCAAACAGTTGTTGTTTGCGAATGCCCACAATGAGTAGGTTTACTTTTTTGTGTGCCCTAAAAAGGATGTTAAGTAACGGATTGCAGAAGCCTTTCGCACATCCCGAGGGTGCTGATGAAGGTGGACCAAAGTCCTACAGGCGGTTGTGCTATGCTTGGCTTCAACTGCATGTCGCTCACTACTACAGGATCACATCGATCCCTCACCTTGTTAGCCAGGCTGTGAAAACAGCCCGTTTCCAGGGAGGAATGCAGGAAAGTGAAGGTGAGGGTCTTGACCAGTATGTTTTGCCTGACCAGTCGTTAGTCTTCCTTCCCACCTGCAATGGTAAAACAAGTTGACAAATAAAAGCTACTATCGGATAATAACAGTATAAGGTTTGGAGGAACAGGAAATCTTATGGAGAAGTTGGCAGAGGACAGGACACACGCTGTGAAAGCCCCAACCCAGTGTCACCAGACAATCTCTATCATGGAATCTTGGGAAAAGGAAAAAAAAAGGGGTCAAAGAGCACACAGACCTGGAGGTTGATACAATAAAAGTAAGATGATAGAAATAAGTTGAGAAACATGTAGCTCTAGAGAGGATTGCTTGGAAAGAACTAGTTAATGCAGATAAAGGGTAAAGAAGAAGAATTATACAATAACCATCATTTACTATGCTTATACTATCAATGGCTTTATTCTTAACTTAATGTCTTAATACTGGTTTAGAAGGCTCATCAGATTTTCTATATTTAACTTCAAATCTAGTTATTCACTTTTTACGCTTGGTGTTTACCTCCCTACATGGAACACATTCACTTTTAGTTTTTCTAAAACTGTTTTGAAACTCTCCCACTCTTGTTCAACATCTGTACATGCAACAATATCTTTCCAGATTATGTGGCTGGCTTCTCTTTCATCTTTTGAACATCTGTCTTAGAGTAGTCGTTTGTTAGTGAGTTTATGTTTACTTCTCTCCTTGCTATAAGATCCCAACGGATGATCTGATGGTCGCTTGATCCAAACAGTTCCCCAACGATAACGTTTTCAATCATATTTTTCTCTGTAGTAAATATTATGTAGAGTATGTTTTTGCATCTGGCAGCTTCTTCTATATGCTGAATCAAAAAATTGTCAGTTATGCACTTGGCAAAACCTTTTTACTCGACAAGTGCTTTTGCCATATTCCATTCTATTTCAGGAAAATTGAAATGCCCCACCTATAGACACGAGTAGTGAAGACTCGAAAGTCTGGTAAGACAACTTCCATAGGAGAGAAAACTCTGATCGTAAACAACTGCTGCCTTGCAGATAGGCTGGGGACAGCCAAAGGCTAAGGAGAGCATCCCTACAGAAACGCCTGTTGAAATCGGATGCACGAGGCCGCAAGCCTAACAAAACAGTGCAACGTAAATCACAGTATGATGGCAGCACAACCTATTCGAAAAACGTATGGCGCTCATCCTGAGGAGACCCGCCAGGCAGCAATAGCGCCGGGCCTCACGCCTCGAAGGGGCCCACCCTTGACTACTGGTGGTCACCCACCCATGTGTCGTGGAGTCAAGGCACATGGCTATGGGGTAACGTCTATTGGCCAAAACCTCAAGACCCTCAAAATACTACAGTGGAATGCGGAGGGAGTCATTAACAAAAAACTTTCCCTAACACACCACCTGCATGAAGGTAAGATTGACGTGGCATGTATCCAGGAAACGCACCTCAACAATAACCATAAATTCTCAATCAGAGGATACCAGACCTTCCGTCTAGATAGAGAAGGCCACAAAGGAGGGGTCCTGATACTGACCAGAAACAGCATACCGAGTAGCGCGGTACCTGTCAATCACACCGGACAAGCAGAAATTGTAGGAGTTGACATAATGGCTCAAGAGACGAAACTCCGCATTTTCAATCTGTACGGACCACCAAACAGAGACCTATCGCTCTCGAGTATGGAGGTCAGAGACTCCAACTGCATAGTAGTTGGAGATTTCAACAGCCACTCGGAGAGATGGGGATACTCTGACACAGACAGTAGAGGTGACGAAGTGGAAGATTGGGAGATAGATGCAAATCTCTCCCTAATCAATAGGCCGGAGGATAGCCCTAGCTTCTATTCAAGAACATGGCATACCACCTCGACTCCAGATTTGGCCTTCTCCACACAGGACATACACTATAAAATAGACCGCCAGGTGCTGAACCAACTGGCAGGTAGCGATCACAGGCCGATCAGGCTAACCATTGACATGGAAGTAAGCCCACAGGAAACAAAACCGCTCCCACGTTGGAATTACAAACGAGCCGACTGGGACAGATTTGCAATCCTGACAGATGGGCTGTGTGAAACCATCAACACACGAAACACCAAAATGAAGCCCATGGTGGAGAGCCTAAGCAAGGCAATAATGCAAGCCGCCACTGAAACCATCCCAAGAGGAGCTAGGAAAAACTATAAGCCCTACTGGAATGATGAGTTACAGAAAGTGGAAGATGAAGTAACAAATGCTAGGAACATGGCAGAACGAGAAAAATCCATGGAGGCAAACATCGCCCTCAAAGCCGCCGCGGCGAAGTACAAACACACTCTCAAGCAAACAGCAAGAGAAAGTTGGAAAAATAAAACGGAAAGTCTGAACCTGGACAAAGACGGGAACAAGCTATGGAAGCTAGTCAGAGCCATGAACGACGAAACCCCGTCAAATAAACAAATTACTATCAAGCAGGGCGAGAACTTGATCACAGGTAAGAAAGCCGCAAACGCCTTTGTCGATCACTATGCCAGAGCAAACCACATCGAGGTCCCTGCAGATAAGCATACAGACATTAGCGAAGAGCTAAAGGGACACGAAAACGTAAATACGGCTCCTGAAGAGCACATGATGGCCAAACTAACAATGCGCGAAATGGAAGAGGCTATGAGTACACTAAAGAAAAGGAAATCTCCCGGAAAAGACGGGATAACAAACGAAATGCTGATGGGGCTGGGCCAAACAGCGAAGAAGAAACTACTATCAGTCCTGAACCAAAGCTGGAAAAGGGGTATTGTACCCCAGGCATGGAAAGATGCAATACTGGTACCAGTACCAAAAACAGGGAAGGACAAAACAGATCCAAATGGATACAGGCCCATAAGCCTACTGAGCTGTGTTGGCAAGCTGATGGAACGGATGATAAACACCAGACTGATGTGGCATCTGGAAGAAAAACGAATACTAATTCCACAGCAAGCCGGCTTTAGACAGCACAGATCCACTGAGGACCAGGTCATCCTCATAGCCCAGGAGATAGAAGATGCCTACCAGGCACAGAAACACACAGTAGCTGTTTGGGTGGATCTGGAAAAGGCATTTGACAAAGTCTGGAAGGATGGACTTAGAGTCAAGCTAAGAAGAAGTGATGTCTGTGGGAAGATGTACAAGTGGATCAACCACTACCTCAAACAAAGAACGGCCAGAGTCCAAATACAAGGGCAGATGAGCAAAAAGGTGACACTCGAGCAGGGAGTACCCCAAGGGGGAGTATTGTCACCCACACTCTTCCTGGTATATATAAACGATATTACAGAGAATATACCAAGAAGAGTCCATAGCTCAATGTTTGCAGACGATCTGGCTATGTGGACCTCTGAAAAGAATCTCACCATAGCAAGAAATCGGATGCAGACGGCCCTAACATCGCTGGAAGAGTGGGCAAACTCATGGCTGGTCAAAATAAACGAGGAGAAAACCACGTGCACAATATTCTCGCTCTCATTAAAACCCCAAAGTACCAAATTAAGTCTGAATGGCAAAATCCTGCAGCCAAACGACAACCCAACCTATCTGGGAGTCACATTTGATCGGCGCATGACATGGAAAAGTCAGATTGAGAGAAACCGAATGAAAGCCAGAGAAAGAATGGCGATCATGAGAAAACTTGCTGGCACAAGCTGGGGAGCAGACGAAGGCATACTAAAGAAACTGTACACTGGAAGAGTGAGACCAGTTCTCGAGTATGGCATCGCGGCATGGACAACCGCAGCGAAGGCGAATAAAGTTAAAGAATAATGATAAAGTTAACAAACTTCAACAAATTGAAGATAGGGTGTACCGACGAATGCCCGTGCGGTACTGGTAAAATGACCGCTGAACATCTGCTGCAGAACTGCCCGACATACGAGGATCAGAGAGAGCAGATGTGGCCATTACCAGTGGAACTGCAAGACAAGCTCTATGGCAGTGGCGAGAGTCTCAGGATGACCGCCGCTTTTTTCGAGAAAATAATGGTTACTGTCTGACTGTGTACGCAGAAGAAGAAGAAGAAGAAGAAATGCCCCATTAATAATCATTTCCCTGCACTAGCCCCTCATCTTCCTCTTTTGGACTTGAAGGACATCTGTAGCATACTTCAACCACTGTTTTTTCACCCCAACTATCTATTACTCCCCATACACTTTCATTTTTGTAAATCAAGTAAATCAAAAGAGACATTTACAAAAATTAATATGAACTTACTGTGTAATTATGTTCCTGTTTTATGATATCCTCCAAAAATGCCACCTCTACTTGAGTCTGGAAAGAAAATTATGGAGCAGGTATATTTTTGCCTGACCAGATGTTAGTGTTTCTCCCCACACAGATATCTTGAAGAAACCCATTTTTCTAGTCACTGTTTAGAGGCATAGACAACTCTGCAATGATCCATTATCTCACTCTATTTACAGACTTATCATCATGTATATAAAACATGTAACTGCCATTGAAATATATAAAACAACAAAAAACTCACAGCATAAGAGTGTTCCAGTTTTATGTTCTCGTCAAAACATGTTCCCCTTATCTCAGTGCTTACAAAATCCTGGGAAGCAGTAGTCATGGAAAATGTCAATCAACAAACTATATATCAACTAATAATCATGTTAACACATTATACCCAAAGAGGCAAATTAGGAAATACATCCTCTACTCCTATGTACAGTGAGATCATGCTTTGCCATATAAATACACAACTTACAATTTTTTTTATTTTTTATTTTATTAAAATTTTAAACTTTACCCCATGCAGGCATTTTTTATGTCATAAAAAATATCCGCTTTTCGTCAGTAAGCGTAAAAAGATATGGGGTGATAATAAAACTATTCTGGAGCATTGTCATTCATTTACACTATGTTAGCACGTGGGTATTTGAATCTAAAAATAGACACTTCCGGCATGGTAGATTTAAACTATAAACATGGCTGGTTTTGTTTGAAAGAGACTTGAAATGATTTATTCTCTTTTTCCCTCTGACTGGAAGATTATCCCATTATTGAGGGTGATAAAGTTAAAGTGTTGCAACAGATTTTTCTGAGGTAGATCTGTTTAATATGTTTATTTAGAAGTAATAAACACATTGGTAAGGAAACTAACAGATATGACAATGTTTTAAGAAACACTATCAGTGTTTTGTGACAATTTTTTAATTTAGAAAATCTAGATTTCCCCAGAAATTGGAAAGTCTAAATGTTTGTGCTGCTTTTTATTTTCACCATCTTCTTGTATCTAGAAACTAACACAATTTGTCATTCATTTATGTCTCTACACACAAACAAATCATATCTATAGACAATTTTTTTTAAAAAGATATGGGGTCTCAAAATCAACACCTAGAAAAATATGAAGTGCTGAAAAATAACTCAGTGACAGGGAACAAAGCATTATTTTTTTTTATTGAGTGTGGTGAAGGTTAAAATACAAATGGCAAGATCAATTATAGAGAAAAATGGATAGACTTTCAGAAAAATATAACATTGTTATTTATGATACATAATGAACATTTGTTTAAATTCAAAAATGCTCACCTTATAATCTTGGCCCTGCTTGATTTCTACTGCTGAGTTCCAAGCATAGGCACCACCATTGCTGGCAGCCTGGCAAAAAGATGAAACAGATGAGTAGGCTACACAGAAAAAGTTTGAATTATACCTAAATCCACTAATATCCAAGACTGACATAGAACCAGTAAAGGAACCACTAAAGGATAAATACGCAACCACAGACAAAACAGCGATGTATCCCAACAGAATGAGGTGAGACAACAGCAGGTGGCACTGTTGACCGCACCGAAATACCCCATACTTCCAATGGAGAGCACATTCTAGCAAGCAAGAGTGGTTATAAGCTCTATTCACGAGGAAGAAACCATGGCAACCAAACCAACTTGATGCCTTTCAGTTACCATCGAGCGATAGAAATGTTATGGGAGACAACCCAGAATACAAAACACAAGCCGGCCTGCCAAAGACAGATTCTGTTAGTTACGGTGCAGACACCGGAAGAAATTAGGACACACGTGCATCCACAGAGATAGTCATGTGCCAATCAAAACTAACGTTGTGACAGCATCCCTATCAGCTACAACCGGGGAGGAACTGCAAGAAAGCAAGTGTGCAATTTAGGGTAACTTGGGATAAAAAAAATAGACAAGTGACTCATATGAAAAAAATATGAAACAAAGGAGGTCACACCTTCCCAAGATGTCTAACAACATAAGTGGACTGAAGAAAGCGAGTTAGATAGATAGATAGTTAGATAGACAGACAGATAGGTAGATCTGAACGCCATTGAGCAAAAGGTCACCAGAAAACTTTCCCTCATGAAGAAGCTGGATGGCACTAGCTGGGGTGCAAACAGTAGCATCCTAATGAATATCTACAAATGAACAGTCAGACCAATATTGGAATATGGCATGTCAGTCCGTGTGATAGTCTAAAACAAGCACAGAAAGTTCAAAAACAAAATGCAGGTCTAAGATTAATCACAGGGGTATGAGAATCACACGAGACCGTCCATCTAAAAACCTTAGCTCGGGTGACAATTAAAGGAAAATACAGCTCTAAGGACTGGACTTGCATATATACAGCTGCAGAGAATCAGTAAAGGACGGTGGTGGAGGCCTCTTTATGAGAAACCATAGAAAAATAACCCCATTAGACTTTATCTACTGAGAAGATCTATTCTAAATTTAGGACAGAATATATGGGACTTTTACAGGCACTAAGAATGTTCACTACACACCTGCTTATGCCCGACACTTTAGTTTAAAATCCGGACCTGGAATCACAATAGCCCCGTATTCAGGTCAAGAGGTTAAATACCAGACACTGTAATTTTCTCTTCTTGCTACAAGCAGTGGGTTTTTTTTTTGTAGTTCTGGTGAGACTTGTAGACGATGGGCCTCAATGATGCATCTCAATCTCAGCGTATCATTTCTTATTCTAGAAGCTCTTTTTCTAGTTTTACAATAGATGAGTGTAGAAGCTCTCCTCACTGTTCCCTGTGAAATCCTAGATCAAATCTGTCTCTCTCTATCCATGGCACACAGTGATGTTCTAGAATGTGCTGCTTTGCAATAGTTTTTTGTGGAAAGAATTTCTTGTATAATGTCATGTATGTATCAATGCATGCTTGTATGTCTTTCTTTTGTAGGTTGTCTGTTTATGGAGCCTGAGTGGGACACTACATGGTGTATTTCAGGGTATTTTTTGTTTAGGGCGTCAAAGACGTTTCAAAATTTTGAATGTCTTGTTAGGATCAAGATGCTGAGTAGCGCAAGAGCTGCAGTGGTCAGCGACCCATAGCTGACTGCTAGCGTCAGGGCCAGCGAACCAGAGCTGCCAAGACCCTTCTACACCTCCACGCGGTGATCCTGGATAACAGGCTGCTGCAGGGCAGACTGGCTAAGGAGAAGGGATCGAAGAGGGAATGCTATCCCAGTACTCAAAAAATGCTTGCTGAAGTCGGATGTGTTGGACCAAAAGGTGCAAATATAGCAGCCAAGCTGTAAACTACGACACAACGCATTCCGTTCTCTGGACTATATTCTGCTACTTACCCTTTCAGGGTTTGATAGTGGGAGATTGAGAACGAACGAAGAAGAAGATGAAGAATGTCTTGTCTATTATTATAGAATTTGATGTGTAAGCTATTGTAGTGGTTGTGACTGCATACACTGTCATAGACAAGCAGTTTAGCCTGATTTAGAGAAGGTTGACGCTGTCTCCTCTGTAAATTGAAAATCTTAAAATGACACTTTAAACACAAAGTGACCGAATGTTTTACATCCACGTCTGAATTTATATCGATACCGGGGACGGCGTGGCCTAGTGGTTAAGTGGCACGGCTCACAATCCGAAGGTGCTGGGTTCGATCCCCATCACAGCACCGGCCGTTACCTCAGGGAAGCAAACCCTAAGAAAATGCAGGAGGAAGCAGACCCTTACATAAAATGCTTGCTGAAATCGGATGCACTGGGCTGACAGGCGCAAAATAAAAACCACAGTACAACGCACACGCCCCTTGGGGAATAGAGAAATGAGGCGAACGCCAAAAAATTTAATATCGATACCAAATATAATAAACAAATCATTCTGAAAGGCTCTACATAATAGTGGATATTTCTGTAGATCTTTGTATTTCCTGGACAATGTCCATCCTCCACACATTCAGCACAAGTCACTCAAAACAACTCATATGTGTTTCAATGTTTTGATCCATTATCAGCTGGTTGTGTGTTCTTTACAAAACAAAATAGACTGATTTCTGACCTGACATCCACACAGAAATGTTTATTACACGTTAGCTGTTAGGTATTGACTTGATTGTTTCACAGAGAGCTCTGTATGTGGTAGATGAATTTTTTTGCTTCAACTTTAATTTATTGTAGTGGTGAGGAAATAGTAATTTTTATAACAAAAGTGGAATAAATTGTGCAATATTTTTTCTTATAAGTACTGGTTTACTAAAACGGCGATAAAAGACAAACTATTAAAAATAGAACTTCCAAACTTTCACGGTAGTACACAGGAATAATGGCACTTTCCTGTTATACCCCAAATTCCAAACCACTTCCATTAAATTCAAGGTTAAGAATGACCTCTAGTACCTGATTCAAAGGTGTTTTTACTAACAAAAATCTGTAACAATGAAAAATAGGCCTGCTAGCATTGACCAGCAGATTAACCTGGGTCACCGCCGACTCATATTTCTGGCAACCGTGAACTTAGTTACTACAAGTTTTTGTGAGCCCGTAAACAGATGTGACTAGATCAAACGAACATTTGCCAAATAAGAAAGTATTTTTGTAGACTGAAGAATGCTACTAAAATCAATACAAAACACCAGAAATGAGCAAATATTGCAGGAGATCAGATCCGAGCTCAACAAAATTCAAAGAACCACAACAGTTGCTCTTCACTACCTATCCTCCAACTGTGGAATCACGGGGAACGAAAGAGCTGATATCCTGTCCAAAGCAAGTGGCAGAATGAAACAATTTGTCCCCAAAGTGTCTTACAGAGTAACAGAAACCATCATCCACAATCAGTACAACTCAAAATAGAAGAAATAAGTGGACATGACCCAATCCACCAGCTCCACAGACACCATCTTTCGCCTGAGAACAGGCTATTGCAGACTGTTGGGCCACCTATACCAGCAGAAGATATTGCACACAAGTGACTGCCAGTGTGGAACCGGGTTTCAGACCGCCGAAAATATCCTTCAGGTCTGCCCAGAACGCGGACCTGACCATTCTGGAGCAAAAACTGTGGGACAACCACCCGAACCTGAGAAGGACTGTGAACTTTGTCCTAGCGATGGGACTAAAAGGCCTGAATGCAGAAGAACTTGCCATACCATGCCGATTATCAAATGCTCACCTTATAATCTTGGTCCTGCTTGACTTCTACTGATGAGCCCCAGGCATAGGCATCATTAATGCTGGCAGCCTGGCAAAAAGGTGAAGGGGGATGAAACAGATGAGTAGGCTACACAGAGAAAGTTAGAATGATACAAGTGATACATATTTGACAACAACCCCCATATACGTGTTATCTATTCAGCCTACTATATATGCACCTGAGTAAGTAAGTAAGTTGCCAATCACAAGCGAAGATGGCGACACCATCAGACTGCCCTCGTCCTGAAGATGTAACTTACGCTGAATTTGGATTATAGTGAGAAATAAGCTGCTCTGGACATCAATCTCACTTTCTCATCCTGAGTTACAGAGAACCACTGGCAAGACATACCATCAAGACGGCTGGAAGTAGCTCAAGATGCAGAGGTCACTTGGGGAGTCGATTGTCCACCGTTTCCTTGACAATTTGAGAGGCGAATGTCATACCTTGCGACAGCAGCACACCCCACGCATAGACTAGAAGACGCTGCTGCTGACCAGTGAACACATCTGTAGGTCTAGGTGAGGGACCATTAACCATGGCTGAGGGGAGATTCCGGTCATGGTATGCAATGAAAATGGACGCAATTTCCAGGAAGGGTGCACAATCTGTATTGGCGTCCTATCCAACAACATGTATTCTATAACACACGCAGAACAGATCGAGTTTTCCTAATTCCAAGGAAAATTACACACTTAGGCTTCCTGTGAATAGCGTATATTAGTGCTAGAAATGATCGCCACACAACACTGCACTCCATACATTAATTGGAACGAAAAAACCACACGACAATTGCAGACCACGAGAGCAGCTGTTGCTTGGTCGCCATCTTACCTGAAGTTGCATCTGAATAGCAACTGTTTTTGTTTTTTTGTGTTTGCCTTATTTCTGTAATCCCCAAGTCGGGTGTGCGTTTTACTGTGGTTTTTATTTTGCGCATGTCAGCCGAGTGAATCTGACTCCAGCATGCATTTTATGTAAGGGTCTGCTTCCACCTGCATTTTCTAAGGGTTTGTTTCCCCGGGGTAACGGCCAGTGCTGTGATGGGGATCGAACCCAGCACCTTCTGGTTGTGAGCCGTGTCACTTAACCACTAGCCCATGCCGTCCCCTTTAGCAACTGTTAGAAAGCCTCACTTTCACTTAGTCACTCCACTTCTTACTCCATACGGGCGTTGAGGTTTTATACTTTCAATCATGTGTACAGACAAACATGTGATTGACCTGTTGTGTTATTGATTGTATTCCTTGGTCTTCATGCCATAACATCATTGGGTAAGAATTTCATTACCTTTATCATTTTTGCCAGGACAGCAGTTATCCTGCTCTTTCTGATTTTCAACCGTCAAGAGTTCTTGTATGTGCATAATGTGTACGCATCTTAGATAGGACTAGATGATGATTCCACCCCCCCATGAGACCAGGGGACACTAGAAACCTGTTAGATTCAAACCACTTATTTCTGTCTTCTGTTCACTCCCGATTCTTGAGAAGTGAGCACCTTACCTCTCAGTATTAGCAATCCCCTATTTAAATGTCTGAGTCGACCTGTCCATCTACAAGTGCATCTTCCCTTGTGCAGGTCCCAACCCGTTTGAGTTGGTAGTAGCCAGTGGGCGCATTTCTCTACTTAGCGAGCTGGGCTCGGGGCGAGGGATCTTCCAGGCGGTCTTCTTTTTGGCTGCACGGCACCATGGAGAGGTTGCTGTGCTTCAGCGTTCGTCTTTCCTTCTGACTACATGGCCAGCCCAGTGGTGCTTGGAGTTGTTGGCAATTTGTAGGACATCCTTGACATGTGATAATGTCAGAATGTCATTGTTGTGTATGCACATCTGGCGCTTTTGCCTAAGTTACAGGCTCACAAGATACATATATATTAACTATAATAAAACAGAGTTAATGAGTCTAAAAGTACCTGATTTGTAAGTTGTATTGTTTCTGCTTCCTGTTTCATTTTTTTCTAAACTGTCTTCTTCAACAGCTCAAGACTGCTCTGAAATTTCTGAATGAAGATATCTGAAGACAATGAAAACCATCTACAATTTGATAGACCAATATAGATGATACACTACGCAAACAACAAGTCAAAATATATGATAAAGTCTGTGTCTGAATTATCATAGGAGACCAAGTGAAATGTTTTTTAAACGTGTGGGAAATATATACAGACAATTGTAGATCTAATCTAGTAACTACAATGTTTTTTTGTTAAAGTGGGGATTATATTGAATTTGTTTGAAATGAGTATTAAAAATAAGATAGTATATGGCCATAATGAAATGATCGAAAATTGACATGGTATGGACATATATCACGATCAGTGGGGCTGACTAAGACCGTCCTGCAAGACACTGTGCCTGGGAACCATGGGAGAGAGAGACCAAAAAAGAGATGGGATGACAATATTAAAGAGTGGACTGGAAGGCCTATTGCTGAAACTAATACCCTGGCGAGAAATTGAGACATTCGGGAGGAACTAGTTCGACAAACTGCGATAATAGTGCCTCAACGACCTTCTAGGTTACAGAACTGATGATGATGAATGAATGAAATGATACGGAAGCTGAGAAAAGTACCCAAAATAAATTGTACATAGGGTATGTGAGACCAGTGCTAGAATACCGGATAGCAGTAAGGTCTACAACAACAAAAAAATTGCTTCCTCAACATGAATACAACTCAAAACCAAGATATACATATCATTACTGGAGCTATGAGAATAACCTCAATAAATGCAATGGAGTAACATCACAGGAATAGAAAGTACGAACATGCACAGAGACCAAAAGAACACTCTAGCAGAGGGAGAAATTCAAACAAATGCCAGATCATTTAAATTATGACAGGATAAATCAGATGTAAAGAGAAAGATTAAAGAAAAACCACTTAATATAAAAACAAAAGATCTGGCAATCATAAACCAGACAGCAGCTTGGGACCTAAAACAAACATCCCACATTTCACTATGGAAAAATGCAAAATCCCATAAGATAGTAGAAATCAAAGAGGGAATAGAAAGAAAAAGGGAACTCTGATTTAAAAAGTAAAATTATCATGGAAGAATATCCTAGGAGAGTATACGTGCCAGAAACATGGATGAAGTGATACACGTATTGTCGTATATACAGATGGCTCAACTAATGTTTAGACACATCTAATGGAGGTGGCAGGGTCTATTACAGACTAAGGTACAGATAACAAAAAGCTAGCTGAAGTACTAATAGGTACATACTTAACTTAATTATACTGATTTAGAAAGCCTAAATAGAGTCTGTATACAACTAGTTTGTTCCACTTCACTGATACAAAACAAACAAAAAAATTACTGATCACCCAATCTATCTTTCAATGTATTAACTGACCATTCCTTCCCCACATCTTGTGGTAATGTATTCCTGGATTCCAAGCATTCAACACTCTTTGACTAAAAAAATATTTCAGAATATCTAATCTTGACCTGTCTTTAACTATTATTATTCAAAACACCCCGAGAAGAAAACCATACAGCCATTGCCTCTTGAACACTTTTTTTATACAGGGTTTCAGACAGTCTGCTGAATTTTTGTCGAAATAAATAAACACTAGACATTTGCATCACAAGTTCCTGTGTACTTTGTGTGAGAGCACGTATCCATTCACTGGGAGATATTGCCACACCCACCTTACAGACCAAACATCGCAACAACCGATTTCCACCTGTTTGGACTCCTAAATAATTCCTGGGAGGTCAGCACTGACGACGAAGTGAAACAGGCTCTGGATTGGGTCAGACATACTGACATTTCTTTCTCCGCTGAAGCTTTTTAAGCCTAACTTAAACACTGGGATAAGTGCATAAACATTGAAGGAGACTATATCGAAAAATAAATTTGTAAAGGGGTTGAGGGGGGGGGGGGGGGGGGGGGGGGTGTGTTCCCGTACTAAGAATTAAACAATTTGAAGCTGTGCCTTCTTGTACTTGTGGCAGGTTGATCTTTGAAAAACTTGGTATAGTCTAATTTATTCTTTCTATTGATTAATTTATAAACTTGTATTAAGTCACCTCAAATTCAACTCTGTTCTAAACACTGTAGACCAGTTTTCATGTCATTCCTCATAACTATCTTCTTCTTCTGCGTTCGTTATCAATCTCCTGCTACCAAGCCCTCAAAAGGGTTTTGCAAGTAGCAGGATGTAGTCCGGAGAACGGAATATGTTGTGTCACTAGTTTACAGCTTGATTGCAATATTTGCAACTTTCGGCCCGACACATCTGTCTTTGGCAGCAGAAATTTTTTAGTACCGGGTTAGCCTTCCCTCTTCAATCCCTTCTCTTTAGCCAGCCTGCTCTGTTGTAGTCTGTTATCCAGGATCACTGCGTGGAGGGGTAGAAGGGTCTTGGCAGCTATGGTTTGCTGACCACTACAACTGATACGCTACTCAGCATCTTGATCCCCCCTCATTAACTTTAACTCTCTAGAATCCAATGATTTTTGTAGCTCTTCTTTGTATCCTTCAATAACTTCCGCACAGAAGCAGAGGTACTGAAGACTGCTGCTAAGCTTGTAACCCAAGATGAAGATATCCACCAAGAAAACATAGTAGACCTATTCCCGACTGATGCCTTGTCAGTACTAGCAGCTCTAAAACAAAGATGCGAGATCCTCCTTGACACAGCTCTCAGCAGAACATCCAGTGGATCAAAGTCTGTGCCAGAACAAACCCCTTGGAGAGAGGAGCATGGACTATCAGTATGCATTCAAACAAAAGTGAAAGGAATGAACAGAACAGTGTGCAACATAGGATAGTGATCTTCAATTTCCTGGATGAAGAATACCCACAAGACCTCTGGATCAGAGTATACACAGATGGGTCAGCACAGAATGCAGTAAAGAATGGTGGAGCGGGAGTGTACATAGAATACCCAAACAACATTAGGGATACAGTCAAAGTACCAACTGGGAAATTCTGTCATATATATGATGCAGAAATACAGGCAACGAAGGTGGCAACTGAGAAACCGTTGAACACCAATGTCAGTTCACAACCTGTAGTATTTCTTACAGATGCACAATCAGCACTCCAGGCACTTAAATTTGAGAAACTGCCAGATCTACAGGCTCTACTGTCTGAACTGAGCAGCCAGCGCAAGATTGTCATGCAGTGGATACCTTCTCATTGTGGAGTACCAGGAAACGAGAGAGCACATCGACTGGCAAAGGAGGGTGCTGCAGACGAGCAACCAGATGTGCCAGTTACATACCAATAGAAGATAAGGATAATCAAATCAATCAGAAAGCCACCAACAGTAACACCAGACAATTACCATAACATGAACAGACAAGAGCAAACTGTTGTGTTGCACCTTAGAACAGGACACATCCGACTCCGCAGCCACATGTACACAAAAATGAAGATTGGCAACTTAGCCATGTGTACATGCGGACAGGTACCCCAAACAGCAAAGCACATACTACAAAACTGCCCCGAATATGATATACAGAGAAAATCTCACTGGCCCTTAGAAACAGCACTGGAAGAGAAACTTTATGGACCTGTATGTGAACTACAAAAGACAGTGAACTTCATACAAGAGACAACATTGCAGATATAGACAATATTTTAAAGCGAACGAAAGAAGAATAATAATCCAGTGGATCCCCTTCCACTGCAATATTGAAGGCAATGAAGCTGCAGACTAGCAAAGTGTGGAGCTTTCCCACAAAGAGGCCAGATCATCACGTATAATGAGGCCAAGACCAGATAGTTAGATTCAACTTCATTCTTCTTCTTCTTCTTCTGCGTTCGCAGTCAGACAGTAACCATTATTTTTTCGAAAAAAGCGGCGGTCATCCTGAGGCTGTCGCCACTGCCATAGAGCTTGTCTTGCAGTTCCACTGGTAATGGCCACATCTGCTCTCTCTGATCCTCGTATGTCGGGCAGTTCTGCAGCAGATGTTCAGCGGTCATTTTACCAGTACCGCACGGGCATTCGTCGGTACACCCTATCTTCAATTTGTTGAATAGGTGGTACCTCAGTCTGTTGTGGCCAGTGCGAAGTCTGAAGACAACGACCTGCTCTCTTCGGTTCAACTGGTAATAGGCATCGTTTTTGGTGTACAACTTCATTCAACACCCCAAATTCAGAAAAGAAGACAAACACTATGATTTATCTAGATAAGAGTAAGATGACAACTTGGTCATCTTCAGACTGTGATCTGGGCATAATTATAATACTAATAGACTCAAGGGTCATCTTTACAACTTAATGAGGATTGGCACAGATCGTCAGATGATACTGACAGGGGTCCTGGGGAGCACACCAAGACCGTGGAACACATCCTACTGAGCTGTAACTAGTGTAACACTCACACAGGAAGAGAGAACATTACTGGTATCACCTGACTGATAAAAATAGCTCTGCAAATGAGGTGTCCTCACCTTCGTTAAACTTTGTAAGAGAAACCGGGACTATAATGATGTGAGGATGAACAAAGATATGGATCACTCAGAATGATTGATTAATTCTCTTCCACTTTACTTCACAAGTAGTAGCTTGTAATTTTTCTAGTTGTATTCAGCTTATTGGAAATTATTTTTTAACATTATCATTGACTGTCGTGTCAGTGTCATTATAATTATTTGATTAGTTTTTTTCTAAAAAATATGTATTATAATATAATACAATTGCAACAATACAAATAGACTAGACTGTTACTAGTCCGTAGTTTGGTCTATACCAAACGTTAAAGTTAAATAGTCTAATCTACTTATTTATTGCATCTGTAGACTAAACTGTAAACATTCCGCAGTCGTTAACTTATAGTTCATCATAAAGTAACTCTGATATTAAAAGACTAAAAAAGAACATTATTAATATTACGAATATGATTTAAGATTTATTTATTAATTAGACTATCATTTAGATCTAAATTATAATAATCGGATGCAGCAGGCCCTAACATTGTTGGAGGAGTGGGCGAACTCATGGCTGGTCAAAATAAATGCGGAAAAAACAACATGTACGATATTCTCGCTTTCAAATAAACCACATAACATCAAAATAAGTCTTAACTGCAAATATCTGCGGCCAAACGACAACCCAAACTACTTGGGAGTCACATTTGATCGGCACATGACATGGAAAAGTCAGATCGAGAGAAACCGAATAAGAGCCAGACAAAGAATGGCAATCATGAGGAAACTTGCTGGCACAAGCTGGGGAGCAGACGAAAGCATACTAAAGAAACTGTACACTGGAAGAGTGAGACCAGTTCTCGAGTATGGCATTGCGGCATGGACAACAGCAGCAAAGGCGAACTTTGATAAAATTAGCAAACTTCAAAACCAACGCCAATTGTAGAACTTTAAAAGATTAAAAATCTGCAATCCATGACCAACAGAAGAGACTGCAGAGCCCAGCAGCAAGCAGAGAAACTCAGAAGACTGACAGACCATCCAATGCACAAGAGACTAAATAGATTTGGAAATGGGAAACTAAAGTGGAGAAACTTTGCAGCTATAGCCAAAACAAACATGAGCGAAGATCCTATGAACACAGTAACAACACCAAAGCCCATCCCTACTGTACGCAAACCCACATGGAAGCAGCATATCATTCCGGAGGTGGTAGAAAATATATCAGGTTTTGGAAACAAGAACAGCCAGACTGAAAAAGAAAGAAGAGACATAACCCTGAGGTATATAACGGGAAAACTACCCAAGCATGGACTGGACCCATGCATGCACCGACGGTTCTGTAACAAACACAACACAGAATGGAGGGGGAGGGGTATTCCCGAGCCTAACAAATGATAGAAAAATAACACTGTCAGTGGCAACTGGAAAATACTCAAGCAATTTCAGAGTGGAGGCACTGAAGGCTGCAGTTAAAGCAATGCTGACAGGCGAAAGCAATGAAAGCCAGATAGTCCTGTTTACAGATGCCCTGGCCGTATTTACAGCACTAAAAAGCCAGAAAAATACTGAACTCTGTCAACTATGCCAGCAGTCCGCACCAAAAAGAGTAGTAGTACAATGGTTCCATCCCACTGTAACATCCAAGGCAACGAGGATGCAGACAGACTGGCAAAAGAAGGTGCAAGACTACCACAACCAGATACTAGTGTGACCTACGAAGAGTCAAAAAGGTTTATTAGGGCCAGATACATTGCCAAATGGGAAACAGAACATACTCAAAACTGGCTACACAAAAAAATGCCTATTACCAGCTGAACAGAAGAGGGCAGGTCGTGGTCTTCAGACTCCGCACAGGCCACAACAGGCTGAGGTACCATATATTCAATAAACTGAAGATAGGTGGCACTGACGAATGAAAAATGCACTTGGAAAATGACCGCTGAACATCTGCTGCAAAACTGCTCGACATGATACGAGGACAAGAGAAAATGTGGTCATCACCAGTGGTAACTTTAGCCAAGCTCTATGGCAGTGTCGACAGCCTCAGGATGACAGCTGCTTTCTTCTAACAAATACAAGTTGACGCCTGACAGCGTTCGAAGAAGATCTAAATTTTAAATTTATTATTATTAAATTTATATTTGATTTATTAATTGGACACTATCATTTAAATTATAAATTTATTTGGAGTGTGGGGTTGAAAAAGCGCTGGAATAAAAACAAAAATCACGTTGTGACCAGAATGTCTTCAGCAGGGACAACGAATACTGCATATCAGAACAACTAACACATAGAAATATATATGAAGATATTAAAGAATGAGGTATGAACACCTACGAACGGTACTATGTTCCAGACAGATGTTGACCATCAGCCATGACGGGAGGAAGTGAGAAGGCTGGCCAATTAGGTACTTGGGGCAGAACAAGAAATGGGCCGGATAAACCGATAGAAACAAGATGGAAAGACACTGCGTACACAGAAAGATAAATACATTTTCATACATTGAGATGTAAGAGGAGTCGGTATACAGATAAAGAAATAAATATAAGAATACATAAATGTATACTGGACACATAACGTCTATATTTCAGTCTTGTGCACTGGACCTGGTGTCCAAACATAGAGTGCATTTGGTCGTTTGACTGTTTCTCTCTTTCAATTTCTGATGTGACACGTCTTCGTGTCTTAAACTGTTCTGCTCCGATTATTGGGAACTTTTTTCGGTTGAAATAAGTTTTAGCCACCATGTTACTATCCGGCCTGTCTCATTTATTAACTTAACTTAACGTCTTTGTACTCGTTTAGAAGACTGTACAGAGTCTGTATACATTGTATAATACAACCAGTTTCTTGGAGAGTGGTTTAACCGATGTGCGAGTCCATCTCAGACTCAAACACTAGAGCCAAGTAGACCCTCAGCCAGTCAGGCGTCATCTATAGCTAAGCCTACTCTTTTCGATTTCCAACTGCCAATGAATATTTAATGTGCTAGATACTTAACACGGGTGTCCGATCTCACAGCCGAGAAATCGGGGAATATTTCCAGAAAATCCAAGTGAAAAAAAATCACAATCTCCACCATGATTCGAACCTGCGACCTCCGGTAAATTGTTATTTCAACATGTGTGACGGGTGTAGGGTTTATTTTTTTCTTTTAAAGGGTGGGGGAGGATGGATGGAGCAATCAAGCTACATACAGAGAGGCCAAAACTATCATCCACCATCGCTATACGACCAATGAAAGCAATTAGAGTGGATACATGCATTATAAGTTATACGAACTGCACTACCACATTTCGTTCCTTTCAACGTCCGATTGTGGTACCAGTTCAGAAGGACGTTTCTATCTCACCGAACCTCTTCTCCCCCTGGTTGGAATCAGTCATCAGACGATGCAACTTGGACACATTTGGATTGGAATCAGTCATCAGACGATGCAACTGGGACACATTTGGTTTGGAATCAGTCATCAGACGATGCAACTTGGACACATTTGGATTGGAATCAGTCATCAAACGATGCAACTGGGACACATTTGGTTTGGAATCAGTCATCAGACGATGCAACTGGGACACATTTGGTTTGGAATCAGTCATCAGACGATGCAACTTGGACACATTTGGATTGGAATCAGTCATCAAACGATGCAACTGGGACACATTTGGTTTGGAATCAGTCATCAGACGATGCAACTGGGACACATTTGGTTTGCAATCAGTCATCAGACGATGCAACTGGGACACATTTGGATTGGAATCAGTCATCAAACGATGCAACTGGGACACATTTGGTTTGGAATCAGTCATCAGACGATGCAACTGGGACACATTTGGATTGGAATCAGTCATCAAACGATGCAACTGGGACACATTTGGATTGGAATCAGTCATCAAACGATGCAACTGGGACACATTTGGATTGGAATCAGTCATCAAACGATGCAACTGGGACACATTTGGATTGGAATCAGTCATCAAACGATGCAACTGGGACACATTTGGTTTAGAATCAGTCACCAGACGATGCAACTGGGACACATTTGGTTTAGAATCAGTCATCACACGATGCAAATGGGACACTTTTGGCATCCATATTGACAGTAGACGCCTCAATCGCATTCGATTTGTCTATGACATAGTGCTTATTATATATTCAGAAGCAGAAGCCAGGCAAATGCTGCAGCTACTCGATGGTGAAGGCAGGAAAGCGGGACAGGAGACCAAAGTGTTGGGCAAACGGTTTGCCAAATGTGATTCAGTCTTCCTTGGAGTGGTAAAATATGAAGATGTCAACGATAATATCTATCTTGGGCGTCTTCTCAATATGGTGAATAACCTGAGCTGACAAGACGTCGCCGCGCGGGTTAGGTAGCCTTTTCGCCTATTAATACGGTTTTGGACTGTTGACAAGATCAGAACCTACAAGTCCCTCTCTTCAATTCCAATGTGCTCCCTGCGATGTGCTACTTTGGGTTGCCCTTTTTGGGTTCCTTGTTTGCCTTCTAATTGCGGTTCATATTCCCTTAGCTAGACCTCACTAATGCAACCTGTTTCCAGGGCCGCCACTTGTTCAACTTTAGATCGCTGACCCTGGTGCAAGAGACATATATCGGTAGTTAGCTGCTATCTGCTCATTACCTGCTACAGCCCATGTGATTATTCTAATCACAGGAATACAAGATATCGTAAGATTGGCTAGAAATCTCACTTGACCGTGTACAACCACACTTGCAGCTGTACATACTCTGCACCACAGATGAGCCTCCATATTTACGAGAGCAGCAGAGCTGTTGTTGATGAATACCCACGATGAATAACAGTATCCTTTTGTGCGCCCCGAAAAGGGCGTTAAGTGGCGGGTTGCAGTAGCTTTCCTCATATGCCGAGCTTAGGCTTTCCACCATGGGTTTCATATTGTTATTCCGTGTGTTGATGGTTTCGCACAGCCCATCTGTCAGGATTGCAAATCTGTCCCAGTCGGCTCGTTTATAATTCCAACGTGGGAGCGGTTTTATTTCCTGTGGGCCTACTTCCATATTAACTTCTAGCCTTATTGGCCTGTGGTCGCTACCTGCCAATTGGTTTAGCACCTGACGGTCTATTTTGTGGTGAATATCCACCGTGGAAAAGGCCAAGTCTGGAGTAGAGGTGGTATACCATGTTCTAGAATAGAAGCTAGGGCTGTCCTATTGATAAGATAGAGATTTGTGTCTATCTCCCAATCTTCCACTTCATCACCTCTGTTGTCTGGGTCCGAATATCCCCATCTCTCCGAGTGGCTGTTGAAGTCTCCAACTACTAGGCAGCTGGAGTCCTTGATTTCCATACTCGAGAGCGACAGGTCTTTGTTTGGTGGGCCGTACAGGTTGAAGATGCGGATCTTCGTTTCTTGTGTCATCATGTCGACTCCTACAATTTCTGCTTGTACGGTGTGATTGACAGCTACCGCACTACTCGGTATGCAGTTATGTGTCAGTATCAGAACCCCTCCTTTGTGACCTTCTCTATCCAGACGGAAGGTCTGGTATCCTCTGATTGAGAATTTGTGGTTGTTGTTGAGGTGGTTTCTTGGATACATGCCACGTCAATCTTACCTTCATACAGGTGATGTGTTAGGGAAAGCTTTTTGTTAATGACTCCCTCCGCATTCCACTGTAGTATTCTGAGGGTCTTGTGTTTTTGTTCAATAGTTTTTGCCCCATCACCTTGTGCCTTGACTCCAGAGCACATGGGTGGGTGACCACCAGTAGCATTGCGTGGGCCCCTTCGAGGCGTGGGGCCCGACACTCTCGCTGTCTGGCGGAACTCCACAGGATCAGCGCCACACTTGTTTCTGTTAGGTTGTACCGTCATCATACAGCGATATACGTTGCACTGTTTCGTTAAGCCTGTGGAGCAGTGCATCCGATTTCAACAGACGTTTCTGTAGGGATGCCCTCCTTAGCCTTTGGCTGTCCCCAGCCTATCTGCAAAGCAGCAGTTGTTTGTCGTCAGAGTTGTCTCTCTTAGGGAAGTTGTCTTGCAGGACTATTGAGTCTTCACCACTCGTGTCTATAGGGTGTGGTGATGATATGATATGATGGACTATGTACTAGTTTGTACTATCCGGGAAGAGAGGCAGTCCAGTGTGTCTGTATCCCAGGATCGTCACGTCCTGCCAGAAACGTAGCATATGCATGTGAGTGGGGTATCTCTTTGCTCCCTTTCTTTTTCTCGGCTTCTCTACAGTGATGGTACGCCTAGCATTCCCCGGCACCTGGGAGGTTGTCACAATAAGGCAAAGGTGCAATGTCCGCTGGCCTGCATCTCTTCTGCGTTCATTGGGATGCCTGATAGCAGACAGAGGTAAAGAGCGAGGCAGGAGTGCATTTAACCAGGGGACAAGCCTGGTCATGGCACGGAGATGTTGTTCACCTGGTGTGCGGACATATCTCATGATCAAAGGTTGAGTCTCAACAGTTCGCAGTGAGGTGGCTGCTCTACTGCATACGACACCCCGACCGAGAACTAAGTCTTCTACTAGTGGTTTCACATCTCATCGCCGTATGGGGTGAATATCGAGCAGTTTCCCGCCCGCTTTGATCGGCGGACCGCAGAGACCTCTTTCTGCGGCTCAACCGGGTCGGGCTGAGACACGAGCCCCAGGTCCCAACCATATCGTAGCCTCCCATCGCAGTGGTGCTGAGATTTAGGGCGAAATTCCCACTTAGAGGCGTTCGGGCATAATCCCTCAGATGGTAGCCTCGCACCATTGGCTTATCAGCCAAGCACGTGGACCAAATGTCTGCGACCTGCAATTCCTCTCGAATTAAGCAGGATTACCGTAGCAACGCCCTATCATTTGTAGGGTAAAACTGACCTGTCTTCCGAGGGTCTAATATCAGCACCCGTTCCCTATTAGGCCCAACGAATCAAGAGAGGGCTTTTTAGTCAGTCAATGACCAAGTGTCTTAAACCTGCGATTGCAGAAAGCGGAAGACGAAGTCTCAAATGCTAGGAACTTGGCAGAGAAAGAACAATCTATGGAGGCAAATTTCGCCCTTAAGGCCATCACTGCGAAATACAAATACACTCTAAACCAAATAACAAGAGAAAGTTGGAAAAACAAAACAGAAAGCCTCAATCTAGATAAAGAAGGGAACAAACTATGGAAGTTAGTCAGAGCCATGAATGACAAAACTCCATCAAATAAACAAATTACCATCAAGCAGAGCGACAATATGCTCACTGGAAAAAAAGCAGCAAACGCCTTTATAGAACATTATGGCAGAGCAAACCACATTGATGTCCCTACAAATAGGCATACAGATATTAATGAAGAACAAAAGAGGCACGACAACATCAATATGGCACCAGAGGAGCACATGATGGCAAAACTAACAATAAATGAAATGGAAGAGGCCATGAGAACTTTAAAGAAACAGAAATCGCCCGGAAAAGTAAGGAAACAAATGAAATGCTGATAGGTTGGGCCAAACAGCAAAGAGGAAGTTACTATCAATCGTGAACCAAAGCTGGAAAAGGGGAATTGTATCGCAGGCATGGAAAGATGATGTAATTATATCAGTACCAAAGAAAGAAAAGGATAGAGCAGATCCAAATGGATACAGGCCTATCAGTCTACTGAGCTGTGTAGGCAAACTGATGGAGCGTATGATAAATCCAGACTGATGTGGCATCTGGAAGAAAAACACATACTAATTCCACAGCAAGCAGGCTTTAGACAGCACAGATCCACCGAGGACCAGATCACTCTCATAGCCCAGGAAATAGAGGATGCTTACCAGGAGAAAAAGCACACAGTAGCGGTTTGGGTGGATTTAGAAAAGGCATTTGACAAGGTGTGGAAAGAGGCACTTAAAGTCAAGCTATGAAGAAGTGAAGTTTGTGGGAAAATGTACAGATGGATCAGCCACTACCTCAAAAACAGAACAGCCAGAGTTCAAGTACAAGGGCAGATGAGCAAAAAGGTGACACTTGAGCAGGGCGTACCCCAAGGGGAAGTACTGTCACCCACACTTTTCCTGGTGTATATAAACAACATCACAGAGAATAAACCATGAAGAGTCCACAGCTCCATGTTTGCAGACGATCTGGCTATGTGAACCTCTGAAAAAAATCTCACCATAGCAAGAAATCGGATGCAGCAGGCCCTAACATCGCTGGAGGAGTGGGCGAACTCATGGCTGGTCAAAATAAATGAGGAAAAAACAACATGTACGATATTCTCGCTTTCCAACAAACCCAAAAACGCCAAAATAAGTCTTAACGAAACCGAATGAGAGCCAGACAAAGAATGGCAATCATGAGGAAACTTGCTGGCACAAGCTGGGGAGCAGACAAAAGTATACTAAAGAAATTGTACACTGGAAGAGTGAGACCAGTTCTCGAGTATGACATTGCGGCATGGACAACAGCAGCAAAGGCGAACTTTGACAAAATTAGCAAATTTCAAAACCAAGCCATGAGAGTTATAACAGGAGGCATGAAGTCAACGCCAATTGTAGAACTTGAAAAGATTACAAATCTGCAATGCATGACCGATAGAAGAGACTGCAGAGCCCAGCAGCAGGCAGAGAAACTCAGAAGACTGACAGACCATCCAATGCACAAGAGACTAAATAGATTTGGAAATGGGAAACTAAAGCGGAGAAACTTTGCAGAAATAGCCAAAGCAAAGATGAACGAAGACCCTATAAACACATTAACAACACCAAAGCCCATCCCTACTGTACGCAAACCTACCTGGAAGCAGCATATATTTCCGGTGGTGGCAGAAAATATACCAGGTATTGGAAACAAGAACAGCCAGACTGAAAAAGAAAGAAGAGACATAACCCTGAGGTACATAACGAAAAACTACCCAAGCATGGACTGGACCCATGCATACACCGACGGTTCTGTAACAAACACAACATAGAATGGAGGGGCAGGGGTATTCCTGAGCCTACCAAATGGTAGAAAAATAACACTGTCAGTGGCAACTCAGAGCCCATAGCAACGTTCTTAGTACTCAGTCCATTCTTCTCAACTATGTCCCCCTCAGAGCCCATGCCAACATTCCTGGTACCCAGCCCAACTATGTCCAGCTCAGAGCCCATGCCAACATTCCTAGTACTCAGTCCATTCTTCCCAACTATCCCCATCAGAGCCCTCTCCAACAATCACATTCCAATCTCCCATTATCAGGATATTATCTATGGCCTTTGTTGTCCTCAGTATTTGTTCTATAGTACCATACATCTCTTCTATCTCATCGTCATCGTGCGCTGAAGTGGGCATGCATATTTGTTTTATGACTGTGTCTACCGGACGAGAAGCCATTCTCAATAGCATTAATATGTGGCTCACTCAGCGCGGCTGTTGACTTTTTATACACTATGCAGGCTACTCCACCTTGGCCTTTTACACACCCGGAGTGTATTATATTTTTCTTAACTTTGATATTCACCTCATCTCTCCAACGTGTCTCACTCAATCCAAGTATATTTATGTGTAGCCTTCTCATCTCCATTTTTATCTGGTATAATAACAGGTAAATATATTCATTTCAAAACTGATCAGACAGTGTCAGGGAAAGGTAAAGAAACTGATCAGACATTGTCAGGGAAAGGTAAAGAAACTGATCAGACAGTGTCAGGGAAAGGTAAAGAAACTGATCAGACAGTGTCAGGGAAAGGTAAAGAAACTGATCAAGATCCCAGCTCACTTCCATGCACTTCTCCCTGAAAACAGACTGTTTTAGTCTGGCTAACGAGGTGGGGATCGCCTTGATCCCTTTAGTATTGACGAAGTCGTAGTCAAGCATAGCACAACTGCTAGGAGAACTCCGGTCCACCTTCATCAGCACGCTCGCTATATGAGGAAAGCTACTGCAACCCGCCATTTAACACCCTTTTTGGGGCGCACAAAAGGATAATGTTATTCATCGTGGGTATTCATCAACAACAGCTCTGCTGTTCTCGTCAATATGGAGGCTCAGCTGTGGTGCAGTTGACTTCCATAAATGAACAAATAAATGAACAGTTAAAGTTGAATAAATACCAATTCTATAAATTATCTCACTGTATAATATTATAAAGAACGGCTGACTTAATTATAATCATATTATTTACTATGATATTATACTGACATTAAATGCAAATTGTGCTCACTTCCTACACTAAAAGATGGGAAAATTGTGGTTTGCAAGACTGATGATGACTAGAAATCTAAATGTTTATATATGAGGCGTGTTCAAATGATTCGGACCTAACTGCACTAAGTGAACATACGTATGATTGTACATGATGACGTCACTTCTAATGTAAACAGCACATACCAACCGTCCAGTTTGCAAAATTTCATTATCATTCGACTAAGTTTCCTCAGCAGATCGTTGAAAACATGGTGTGATATGAAATTCATCCAGAGTTGATCAGAGAGTGGTGATTCGGTTTCTAACAGCTGAAGGATGTCGACCAGTTGGCATTCATCGCAGAATGCAGGCAGTGTATGGTGACAAAAGTGTGGTGAACGTAAGCTCAGGCGACATACCATCTGAATTTGCAAATGATATCTTCTGACGCAACAATATGCACCTGACCTGGTCTCAGAAGATCTTTCGTAAACTCACGTCCTTCGTTAAACATCATTGTCCAGTTCTTCACTGTTGTCCTCGACACTTTTGTTACCATATACTGCCTGCATTCTGTAATGAATGTCAACTGGTCAACATCCTTCAGCTGTTAGAAACCGAATCACCGCTAGCTGATCCACTTTGAACGGATTCCGTATCACACCCACTATGTTTTCAGCGGTCTGCTGAGGAAACTACGAGTCGGGGGATAATGAAATTTTGTAAACTTGTCCGTTGGTATGTGCTGTTTTTACGTCACAAGTGATGTCATCATGCGCACTGTACGTATGTTCACTTGGTGCAGTTTGGTTCAGCTTCATTTGAACACGCCTCATATTTTGTTTCTTCACATTTTCTCTCTATAGCACCTTATGTATACAAGTACATCAATCATCTGCCAATTCGTCGATCACCTGAGATTAATTGTACGTCATATTTAATTATCCGTTGCCTTTCACCTGCATGTTCATCGTTTGCTCCGTTAGTCTTTGACTGAAGTTTTGTGCACAAGGGAAAAACCAAAGTGTTCCTTATCTTACAAGTTTTACTTTACAAAATGTGTACAGTGTTTGCATACATTTTGTTTATGCCTTAATGTTTCACAGCGAATTACAGGTTCATTCTTTTTGCCTTGTGAATTTGATAACATGAAACAAAAACCTTTTAATCAACACATAATATACAGGACTCAGACATAATCTCACAACATAACAACCATACAGCATCTCTTAAAGTCAATTTAATCATCAGGGACGGTGTGGGCTAGTCGTTAAGTGACATGGCTCACAACTAGAAGGTGCTCGGTTCGATCCCGATCACAGCACCGGCTGTTACCCCCAGGGAAGCAAACCCTTATAAAATGCAGGAGGAAGCAGGTCCTTAAATAAAATGCATGCCGAAGTCAGATGATCTAGGCCGACAGGCGCAACAATAAAAACCGTAGTGCAACACACACCGCCTTGGGGAATGGAGAAATAAGGTGATCCCAAAAACAAAATTTAATCATTGCTTACATCATTATTCGTGTGTTTGTGTGTATATATATATATATATATATATATATATATATATATATATATATATATATATATATATATATATTTATATATATATACGACCACCCAAGATATGGATGAATTTGTAAAAGAAGCTACAACTTAATCGTTAATTGTCATAAAATATTTGATATTGTCTCACACCCAACTCCAGTATACACTTTCATGTATCAGAATCAGACGTTTACTTAATAACGTAGTGAAGAACTGAAGATAAATATTAATATGCTTAATTTTGTTGAAAAGTGTTACGACAGAATGTATAAGAACTACAGCCTTAGCTTCTCTTCTGGATTAGTAAATGAGTTGTATACTAATGTTCCTTGGTGAGGAAGACTAACGTCTGGTCGAGCAAAACATACTAATAAGACCTATTAGTCAGGGAAAATATAATCGCCAAAACCCTCACCTTGTCTTCCTAGTATCCCTCTCTGGAAATGGGTTTTTTTTCATGGCAGCCTGGCAAACAAGGTGAGGCATCGACATAATCCCAGTAATAGTTAGCGACATGCTGATTAAGCCAAGCATAGCACAACTGCCTGGAGGACCATGTCCACCTTCTTCAGCATGCTCGGGATGTGAGGAAAGCTACTGTAACCTGTCACTTAACGTCCTTTTCAGGGCGCACAAGAGTAACCTTACTCATTGTGGGCATCCGAAACAATAACTGTCCTCTGAATCACTTAGCTGTAATTGTTTAAAAAAAATTACTTTGATTAATTTAAAAAAACAAAAATCCAATTCAAATACATTTTTTTTTATTTGTTACAATTTTGACATTTCCATTCAATTCTGAAGGAAGAAGTGGAGGAAGAAAGAGAGAGTGGGATATATATACATATATATATATATAGAGAGAGAGAGAGAGAGGTAGAGACAGCGAGAGCTGTAGGTTAAGGGAGTTGGAGTGGGCTTTACGCATCCTGTCAGTCTCATTAATTGTTGTGTCAATAAGTTTGACACGTGCAGAGTTTTTCCAAACTGGCGTGGCATATTCAGCTATGGAGAAACATGAATTGAGTGCTGATCTTCAGAAGCCATCTGGCCATGTTCCACTTGTTGTGCCAGTCAATTTTTGGATATTATTTCTTGCATGTATCTTCTGTTTTGTTTTCTGGCAGTTTATCACATAGGATAGCATACGATCCAAGTTTACCACCCAGGTATTTAGGAGACGTACCGGGCACTGTGTTTCAGCTCCTGTAGTTTTGTTTCTGGTATCTCTGTTTCTGAGGTGGAAATCACATACATGGATTTTGCTGGTGTTTGGTTTGGTAAGACAAAGTGTATCACAAAGAAAAGTCTTCTAGAATCAAAAATGTGCTTTCTAGTTAGGCAGGGCATATCTCTTTTTACCATTTTTCTCATTTTCTTCAAAATTATAATTTTCCAGCTTATTCAAAAATATTATATTGCACTTAAAGCACATCAACTATCAAAAAATGACACTCACATTGGTTTCACAAAATTGAAAAACAAAACAAGGAAACTCAGCAGGTTAACCAAATGTGCTCTTTATATCACCATATATGGTAGTTTCATTTCCATATTCCTAACAATTAGCTACTAATATTTTAAAAATTAAGTTCACATCTGCTGCAGCACGAAGAAAATGTATTTTTTAAATGTTTCTGTTTGACCTTGAACAAGACTAAAAAATTTTTTAATATAATTTATTAAACACTCCATATGGCAGCAGCGGTCAGGGACCCATAGCTGACTTCTAGCGTCAGGGCCAGCGAACCAGAGCTGCCAAGACCCTTCTACACCTCCATGTGGTGATCCTGGATAACAGGCTGCAACAGAGCAGACTGGCTAAGCAGAAGGGATAGAAGAGGGAATGCTAACCCGGTACTCAAAAAATGCTTGCAGAAGTTAGATGTGTTGGACTGAAAGGTGCAAATATCACAATGAAGCTGTAAACTACGACACAACGCATTTAATTCTCTGGACTACATTCTGCTACTTAGGCCTGTGTCAGTGTTTGGTAGCAGGAGATTGAGAACGAACGAAGCCAAGCCCAAACGCTCCATATTATTACCTACATAGTCTTTTTGGTCATCTTGAGAACTTTAACAAATTTCCTTTCAACATTAGTATCCGCTGTATTTAATTCCTCCCTCCAGGACAAAATCCTTATTGAATTTTCTTTATTTCAGTAACCAATCTTGGTATTATTTATAGTTTCTAGATAGGAAGCCAACTTATCTTAATAAGCTCTAATAAGCCTGCTCCTGTGTTCATATTATGTCTGGGGGCAGATTGACGGAGCTGTTAGTGGCACGGCTCACAAACTAAACTTACTGTGTTCGCATTCATAAAACAGCAAGATCGTACCCCTATAAGTAGTAAACCAATTTTTACAAATGTGTGCTGAAAATACACTGAGCCATAGTCACAAACCATAACAAACAGAAGTGAGAAACAAAAATTATATCATTGCTCAACAAACAGGCCATGGATAATACTGAAGGTTCTCTCCACCATCCCGCAATTTTTGGTATGTCTAAATGCACTGCTAAAAAAATACGACTAGGATGGGCCGGACACCCCGTCCTTATGTCAGACGACCAGCTCCCAAAGAAGCTTCTCTACGACGAGCTGAGATAGGGATGGCGCGAGAGAGGGCGACCAAAGAAATGTTTTAAAGTCGGCCTGAAGGACTCACTGATAAGTTGCCAGATAGACGTTAACACATGGGAATGTCTTGCGCAAAACAGATCTGACTGGAGAAGTGCAGTCACAGCGGGTGTAGCTACTAGCGAAGACCACTGTGTTGTTAAGGCCCAGAGCAGACGCGGAACTCGGAAATCACGAACAGCGGGAACACCAACACCTTCTACAGACCTCGCATGCCCATTATGCAGCAGATGTTTTCGTGCCCGCATTGGCCTGTTCAGCCACATGCACACCCACACCCAACATGCTATTAAAGTGTGATACTTAAAGCAATGTCTTCACCACACTTGTCAGTCTAATCCACCATATGTATTTCTTTCCTTGTCTTTGGTATAGCAATTTAACAAAAGTGTAATCCATAACATTTTCAGACCCTTAAAGTTGGTATTTTGTGTGCATTGTCAGACTTCTAAAAAAACTCAGGAAATATTAGATCACAAACAAAGCATTTCTAATTCTTCTCACTTTTATGCATTCTAATGTTGTGTCTATTTAAGTTTCCATTACAAGTAAACCTTAAACCACAAACATCACACTTGTAAGGCTTTTCTCCTGTATGTTGTCTATTATGTACCTGCAGTCCAGAACTACTACAAAATCTTACACCACAAATGTTACACTTATAAGGTCTCTCTCCTGTATGAATTCTTTTATGAACTTTCAGGTTTCCTTCATAGGTATACATTTTGTCACACACATCACATTTGTAGGTTTTTTCTCCTGTATGAATTTTCTTATGGTTGTGTAGAGATGAAAACCAATTAAAACATGTACCACACACATCACACTTGTAAGGTCTCTCTCCTGTATGAGTTATCTGATGGGCCTTCAGGCTTCCACTACATGTATACATTTTACCACATACATGACACTTGTAAGGTCTTTCTCCTGTATGAACCCTTTTATGTGTCCGAAGGACATCATTTCTAGTAAAGCCTGCACCACACACATCACACTTGTATGGTTTTTCTCCTGTATTAATTCTCTTATGAGCCTTCAGTCTTCTAGCACAGGTATATGTTTTATCACACTTGTAAAGTCGTTCTCCAGTATGAATTCTCTTATGAACCTTCAGCCCCCACCGAGTAATATATGTTTTATCACACACATCACACTTATAAGGGTTCCGAACTGTATGAATTCTCTTATGAACCTTCATGCTCCAATCAGAAATAAATATTTTATTACAAACATCACACTTGTAAGGTCTCTCTCCTGTATGTATTCTCTTATGAGTCTTTAGGTTTTCATCACAAGTATATGTTTTCTGACACACATCGCACTTGTAAGGTCTTTCTCCTGTATGAATTCTCTTATGAGTCTTCAGGTTTTTATCACAAGTATATGTTTTCTGACAAACATCACACTTGTAAGGCCTCTCTCCTGTATGAATTCTTTTATGAGTCTTCAGGTTTCCATACACAGTATATGCTTTATCACAAACATCACACTTGTAAGGTCTATCTCCTGTATGCATTCTCTTATGAACTGTTAGGCTCCTATTAGAGCTATATACTCTATCACACACATCACATTTGTAAGGACTCTCCCCTGTATGAATTTTCTTATGAGCATTCAGACTTACTTCCAAAGTAAACATTTTATCACACACATCACATTTGAAATGTTTTTCTACTGTGTGAATTCTCTTATGGTTCTGCAGGACTAATTCCAATTGAAAACTTGCATCACACACATCACACATGTAAGGTCTTTCTGCTGTATGATTTTTCTTATGAACCTGAAAATTTTCATTATTAGCAAACGTTTTACCACACTCATCACATCTGTAAGAGTTTTCAACTGTATATAATCTTTCATGTTCCTGCAAATTCACACTATAACCAACAACTGAAACATTAAACTTAAAACGTTTCTGTCCTGTATGAATTGTTTTGTGTGACTGTAATAAACAGATGCAAGAAAATCTTGCACCACAAAAATCGCAGAAAAATGGCATTTCTCCTCTAAGGAACCTGCTGTGTGTATTTGGACCTTTACTTTTTGTAGATCCATCACCACAAACATCACATTTGAGTGGCTCCATTTCTATATGGAAGCTCTTGTGAACCTTCAGTTGTTCATTGTCAGTAAACTCTACACTACAAACATCACACTTGTATACAGGAACATAAGATGTATGTTCTAACATCTTATTATTCCCTCTATTCTGTATAGTCACAATGGAATCATTAACAGTGATTGTAATGTCTTCAACACTCGTCTGATTGTCATTGACTTTAACTGAACCTTCATTCAGTCCATGTTTAAAAGTATCTTCTCTCAACTGAAGACATACGTCTCCTGTATTGTATACTGTTTTTGTCACCATATTTCCATTTGTCTGCAACATACTATTAACTTTGACATGCTGACCCCCAAGTTGTAAACTTTTCACTTTCTTTGGTTCAACACCAACAGGTGAATAATTATGGTGGCATGATACAGTCCTGGCAAAGCGATCAGCTTCATTGACCTCAGCATTCAAATCTTCAGTGCTGATAACCCCATAGGATATCTGAAATAAAAATTAAAATGAAATCCTAACTTATAATAGATAACTTCAAAGAATTTAAACAAAAGTATTATAAGCAAATGCCTAGACCCATGGTAGACACTGGTAACTTACAATTTGCATTTGTTTTAGATGTCCTAATTCCCAGCTATGATAATTTTGAAATAAGACCAAAAAGGATAAATACAATGAACGTAAAGACAAATATTTTCAATTACAAGTTTTCATAAGTACCAACAATCTTATACATTTAAAAATAATATATTTGAGGGATTCACCACAGAGAGGAAATAAGTCAACACTGCCAACTATCTTTAGAAAATATGATGAATCTTAACCATGCAATTTATCATAGACCTAGGGGGATGGCGTGGGCTAGTGGTTAAGTGACATGGCTCACAACCCAAAGTTGCTGGGTTCACTCCCCATCACAGAACCAGCCATTACACTGGGGAAGCAAACCTTTACAAAATGCAGGAGGAAGCAGACCTTACATAAAATACATATAGAAGTCAGATGCCCTTGACCGACAGGTGCAACAATAAAAACCGTAGTGCAACGTGTCCGTGCCCGTACGTGTGCGTGTGTGCGCGCATATATACAACCACCCAAGATATGGATGAATTTGCAAAAGAAGCTACAACTTAATCTTTAATTGTAATAAAATATTTGATATAGTCTCACACCCAACTCCAGTATACACTTTCATGTACCAGAATCAGACGTTTACTTAATAACGTAGCGAAGAACTGAATATAAATATTAATGTGCTTAATTTTGTTGAGAAGTGTTATGAGAGAATGTATAAGAACCACGGCCTTAGCTTCTCTTCTGTATTAGTAAATGAGTTGTATACTAATGTCCCTTGGTGAGGTAGACTAACATCTGATCAGGTACAACATACTGATGAGACCTGTTAGTCAGGGTAGGGTAAATATACTGGCCAAAACATTCACCTTGTCTGCCTAGTATCCTTCTCTGGAAATGGGTTTTTTTCATGGCAGCCTGGCAAACAAGGTGAGGGATCGACATGATTCCAGTCGTAGTGAGCGACACCCAGATGAAAGCCAAGCATAGCACAACTACCTGGATGACCCAGGTCCACCTTCATTAGCACGCTTGGCTACTGCAACATATCACTTAATGTCCTTTTCAGGGCGCACAAAAGAGTAATCCTTCTAATTGATAGCATTCGATAACAACAATCTCTATTGATATCTCCTTCAGATGGCTTCTTTGATTACAATTCCGCTGCTCATGCTTCTAAACCAAGTTCTTGCATACTAATGTATTTTTATTTAACCGTTACAGTTTTTTGTTTATTGTCAGATAATATTACTTTTACACTTCTGTCCTTAAGCAAGTATTAGCAGAAATCTCTATATCATTATGATTCTACTTTCAATTTATTTATAATGAAAACTAAATAAACCATCTGACTTATGCACATCGCTGCAAAAATTTATTTTTTTTAATTTAAAAAACAAAAACACATGAGATTGACACAGTAAGAAGGTCGCAAACTGATATGGCATTGCTGAAAAATTTAGTTAGAAGTTTCTAAAGGTGTCATTAGGTGGCAGCAACATCCAGTTCTGTGATGATTACTGTAGGTAGCAGAAGCTAGGTGTCGCATGCACTTGCACAGCTTAATTACAAAATTGTGTAATGCTCATAAAGTGTGCAATCAAAGAATAGTGTACTGTTGTGTCTTTTTTGGGAGCAAAAGGGAGTTTTTGCAAAGGATGTATTATAAGGAAATGTTTCCTGTTTATGGTTAGAAATGTAATCCACGTTACGCAGTGCATAATTGGGTCAATTAATCTTCTAAAGGACGCTCAAAGATTGATATTGAAACCCGGATTGGTTGTCCTTCAGAATGTAACAGAAACATCTGTGTGATGGGTGGGAGAGATGATTCAAACTGACAGCCAAGTAACAATAGACAGTGCAGCAACTTGAAAAGTTGAGAGAGAGAGAGCGAGAGAGAAAGAGTGCAACATAAAATATATAAAAAGAACAAATAATGAACAATAACAAAATGGCCTATCAGACTACCAGAGTTACCAACAACACTAAAAATAAGAAAATTTACATATCATTTCTTGTCCAATGAAACGCCCATTTAATAATTTAAATCTTTGGTTTTAGTATGAATTTTGGGATACATTTGCACTAAACAATGAATTAAATTACTAATTGACAAATTTTAGTATTGAGTGACTTTGCTGGAAACTTGATACCTTTAATGTTACCAAAGAAATTACCTCAGGGTTGTCAATATAGACAACAGGACCATGTTGTGGACACACTCCATCTATTTGCCTCTGACAATCTGAACAAAAGCAATAATGGTATACTATGTTAGATGAAGAAAAACTGATGTGTAGCTTAGTTTGTCTTTCAACCCTAAAGGTCCCAGATTCTCTGGCTTTCACTCCTACCATCTGTGTTGGTTGTCGTGCTATCCTCTATATCAGTCTTCCCCTATGGATTCCAATCTAGCGCTTGTCTAGGTTTATTATTATGTAAATAGCTAAAACAGTACAGCAACTCAATTATTTAGAGACACTCCTATACAAGTACATATTGTTACATTAACATGCACACATACAGATTTATTTTGGTATCTTGATGACTGATTGAGGGAGTGTAGAATAAACCCATGGCTAGTGAGCTCGCTATCAGCTGCCCTGATGGATAGAACAGTTGCACTACACTTGGGATCTTGTTACAAGTGAGAATTTGTCCAGGATTGCCCAACAGTTCTACTCTCTCATCGGTGCTGTTCAAAATCTACACAATAAAAGTTGCCAACATTCAACCCTCTGGAATAGGGTTGTTGTTATTTAATGCCCACAATGAGTAGGTTTACTCTTTTGTGCGCCCTGAAAAGGACGTTAAGTGGTAAGTTGCAGTAGCTTTCCTCACATCCTGATAAAGGTGGACCGCAATCCTCCAGGCGGTTGTGCTATGCTTGGCTTTATGTGTGTGGTGCTCACTACTATGGGAATCACATCGATCCACATCTTGTCAGCCAGGCTGCCCTGAAAACAGCATGTTTCCAAGGAACGCTACATGGAATAGATATTATGGTCTTGGTCAGTGTATTGTGCATGACCATGACGCGATGTCCTGGTCAGTATGTTGTGCCTCACTGGACTAGGGTAAATATTTACATTTGCAGAATAAAATACTGGCTCAGAAAGGTATGAGATGGTTAGAGACATCCAGGTAACCTTGAAGACAATCTCACAGTGGTGTGGAGATTCCAGCTCTCAGATCAATCCTAACAAGGCCTGCATGATGTGGTACGCATTGAACCACTCAATAGTGAAGGTTGACCTTCTGGGCAATATCTTTGATGGAGATGTCATTGACAAGCATGCCAAGTTAAAATATCTTTGAGTAACATTTTGTCGCAGTCTGTCATATAGGTACCACGATGACCAAACCATACAAAGATGCAAACGTGGGTAGGGGAGCTCTGAAGACAATGGTAGCTGCAAACTGCAACAGCTTTTCATTCTCTATTGTCAGTTAGTTCTGTCAGTTGTTGATCACAGACTGTGTATCCTCACACTACTAGGATCACAGTCTGAAAGGTTGTAACACATCCAAAATGACGGACAAAAACCAAGAGAGGAATGTCATGGATGGCACAAGCAGAGTAAATGACTGGAAACGTGAATACAGTCGAGGCGATAGTCAAGAGAATAGAATGGGTTCACGATAGTAATAGAACGGATAGATTACCACAGAGTCATAATAACCCTAGGCAGGGAATGCAGAGAGTGGTGCAGCGAGAGAACAAAGCTTGAGCTTAACTATCTGATAAGTGCTAACACTTATGAGAGTGATGCCTTCATATATACTGCTATGCAGTGGAAAATCAGATTGGGGACTTGTCTGTCAGAGTGAGAGGCCAGGTTGTTGCTGAGTAGAGTGGGACACACAAGGCAACAACCTCTAATATGTGAATAGTGATGGAAGTGGTGAGCTTTCTTTGGCCTGGCTATCTGAGACCTCTTTAACAAAAGCAGTCATCATGTCAGACTCTTGATCCTACTTCAGTGACCTCTTGAAGGATGATGATACTGCAATAGATGAATCAGCAATCCACAGACTCCAGAACTTTCAAATCAAACGAGCGTCTAGCAGAGTAAGGCACACGTGAGGATGAAGCAGGGATGTTTTCAAGCAATGAGCTACAGGGGTATCAGTATCTACACCCTTAACTGAGAGAGACTGAACACCTATAAGTTTCTGGAGTGCAATGAAGTCAGAACAACAAAACGGACATTAACAGCAGTCTATATAAAATATGCTTACACTGGCATCTGTCCTCTACAGAAAAATCAGAGGATACATCATTGATTATCACATGCTTTCTTTCTGGAAACACATCAGCCTGCTCATAATCATCATAGCTAGAAATTGTTTCTTCACATAATTCTGTCTTCAAATGTTTCTACAAAACAAACAAAAACATAAATATAAAAATGTAATATAACTGACTCAACATACACAAAATAAACTGCAGATGGGAAATAGTAGAAGAAATATTTGCAAGAGAAATAGGTCTTTACAATATTCCACACCTGAAAGTCAAGCAAACTGAACATAAAAACTAAATTTTAAATATATATTAGCAATGTCTAAAATGTACTATTAAACAAAGTAATACCAGAAAATTGTAGATTCAAACCTAGTCCATCTAGGTGATAGCGTTTCCTCACTGAAATAAACTGGTGTTTTTGGAACTCTGCCACACAAATATAATCTGCTATTGTCAAGCCCAGTGTTGGAGCCATTAAATGACGCAGAAGGAGACTTTCTGCCATAGAAACAGAATTACCAGCTTTAACAGTTGATGAAAGAAAGCTGTAGACAGCCCAAAGAAATAAAGACACCCATGAAAGAAAAAAATGTTGAAAGATTGAGGTCTGTGTTGTAAAACAGCTCAATGAAAACAGCAGACCATTTCAGTGAATAGTATGAGTTCAATTAAGGAGCCATCTCCGCATCGAAGGTCGGCTACAATAGATCTCCAGTGTACTCTATCTCTTACCATATTTGTGCAATCTGACAGGCTTTTTCCAGTCCATCTCCTAATCATGGTATTCAATAGAGAGGTATGTCTTGTTATATATCCAAAATAACTTAACGGTTATTAATTCTCTTTCCACTCCCAACTTTTTCAATACCTCCACATTTGCTTTCTTCTCTTTCCAATAAATGCTACCTAACATTCTATACCAACATTTCAGAGAATTCAATTCTCTTTTCCACCTTGTTATTCAGTGTCTATTTTTCTGCGTTATAAATTAGTGATGAGTATACAGAAGACCTGACAATAGAGATTTTTAAATTTATGGTTTACCTATTTGGATGCCAGTATGTGTCGCATGTTGCTGAATACCATTTTGGTCAATTCTGTTCTCTTTTTGATTTCTTTTAAGTTTTGGAGGACATGTTCATTGTTAATGGGTCTGGATTCCGGTTCCACATGGGTATTCGTTTGTATATAATTTGTTCAGCTAGTAGAGGTACGTTAGCAGGGAGTACTATTGTCCTAATTAAAGAACTAACTTCTTCCTAGAAAAACAATACCATTTCAGCTAGTCCAGTGCTCTTCAACCTAAGGGCTACTGCTCCCCAGTGGGTGATCTTAGCTTTCAGGTGGGTGGCAGTAGGATAATTAAGAACATCCAAAAAATACAGATTCAGTAGACAATCGCTGAATTTTCTATGTAATCTGTCTCTCATAGATGCGCATATATTGTCTCTTTGAAACTTCTAGATCTAGAATTTCCCAGAATTGCTGTTGATCTGGTCACTTAGTCTCTATATCAGCAAAACTGGTCCATCTGGCTTGAGCTAGAAGGGTGTCAAGCTTGTATAGTGACTGCATTATACCTATCTTCAATCTAATGTGAGCTGACTTCCCCTTAAACACCTGTCATTAGCATGATCCTGTTTACATCTACAAATACCCCTCTTGCTGAAGGTTAGTTTTTCTGTCTCTGCTTTTGTCAATCCTGTAGTGACAACCAACATTCTAATTTAGTATCTCATTGTTTCAAAATTACTTTATTTGTCGTCTGATGCTGTTGGATAAGTGATTGAAGTGCTGAACATGTGACTTTTGACTTGTTCGTACTATTATTATCATGTTGTGACTTTGAATAATACTAGAAACATGTCTCAACAACAAAAATTATGTTCATGGGTATTCACCAGAATATCTGAAGATGGGTTTCATCACATATATTGCAAAAAGATCTCAGTGTGTTTACTGTGCCACAAGACATTTTTTTAACGAAGCAATGAAGTGAAGTTGATTGCAAGCACCCCTGCCTGGTCTTCCTGGAACAATACCCTCAGAACTGCTTTTTCCAGTCCATCATGATGCTTGTTATGGCCGAAAAACCTCAGTTTCCGAGCTTTTCGTTACACAATTGCAAGAAGTCATAAGTCATGGGAGAAACTTTGATACTATTATCAATCAAAGAACTTATCTCAACAGTAATGCATTAGGATCCAACTGAAGTCATACAAACTTTGCCACTTAACAATGCCACAGTAAGGCGACGTAATTGATGAAATGGCGGTTAATGTTGAAAATAAACTTATATCAATTCTCAAAAACTCATCATTCTCCATGCAGTTAGATGAGTCTACCATTGCAGATGATGGCATATGTGCAGCATCTTGATGAAAACAATACATTGCAAAAATTAAAAAAAAGAAATCTTATTCACTTTATAAATCTGATTACAGATACAACAGGATTATCAATATTTACTGCAATGATATCGTACTTTGCAAAAAATAATATACCCTTTAACAATGTTTGGCCTGTATTGTGTTTGTATTGCTTATTTGAAGGAGGAAGTGCCAAATGTTTTGTGTATTCACTGTGTAGTAATTAGGCAGCATCTTATAGGAAAACATTTGAATGCACGGCTGTATTCATCCTTATGTAAGATCAAATGCCAAAAATGATATGTTTCGACAGGTGCACCAGGACAATAATGAGCAATATATTAGGTTACTGTTACACACAGAAGTATATTGGCTCTCGAAGGGCATATGCTTGACTCGTTTTGTTACATGAGAGTGGCATACAGTATTTTGTATGTGTAAAAGAAGATGGTCTCTGTCAATAATTACAAACAATAAAGCATGATGCATTTTATTTGGCAGGCATTTGAAAGAATTTTAATAAAATAATTTGTAGCTTTAAGCAGCCAATATAACATTAATCAGCTGCTAAGCTGTTGTGTCACTATTTATTGAAAAACTTAATCTTTTCTTTCATAATATTCTGACGAGGATATTTCATCAGTTTTCGGACTTGTCATCACTAAAATATGATGTAACTCCAGAGGAGATTGAGAGGTTCAGTAGTCCACCTTAATAAACTTAAATCTTAGATGGAAAAACGATTTTGCGATATTTTGAGCTTGAAAGTGTATGATTGGATGGTAAATCCTTTTACTACTGAGGCTGATATGATATGACAAGAAGAACAATTGGAACTGGAAGTGAGTAAATTGAATTTCAATAATTGTGGATACCAAAAACTTGAAATTTTTTTAAATGCTTGGTTTATATCAAAATATGTGGAAAATGATGTTTAATTTACTGCTCCTTTTTTTTACCTCATATCCTCATTGTGGAATCAGGTTTTAGTGCTGTGAATCATATTGTCACCAAACATGGAAACTGTCTGAAAATCACTGAAAGAGGAGCCCATCACTTATTCCTTTTGAAAATCGAAATATATATTCAACATTTAGTTGTTCAGCCTGTCGACGACGGATATGTCGGACCAAATGGTGCAAATATAGCAGTCAATCTGTAAACTAGAGACAGCGTATTCCGTTCTTTGGACTACATTCCTGCTACTTGCAAAGTCCTGTTAGGTCTTGGTAGTGGGAAATTGAAAGCAACCGCAGAAAAAGACGAGAAGTTGTTCAGCATCAGGTACAAGGATCTCATTAAATGAAAGGGAAGTTAAACTGGATTTTTATTGTTATATGTAGGAAAATGTCTTCCATTTAGATTTTATTGGACGATAAGGAAAATTTAACCTCACAAAAATTATAAAAGTGGGCGTCAATTAGGAAAAGGTTGAAGAGCCGGGAGCCAATCACACATTTTCTGCAGTCAATTCTACAATGAACCATTATTCGTTACACTTACAACATTATTAATATCAGCTTTATTCACACCAAGTATATCAAAACGGAATGTTATTTTTTTTAAACAAATTAACATAACTTACTGTGTAATTATGTTCCTCTTTTATGTTTTCTATAACTATTTCAGTCTGGAAAGAACATTTAGGTGAATGTTAGTACATAGACAAGATTAAGATTGGATGAATCAAATGGTGACAGAAACTATATTTTAAATGTAGTTTCAGCTGTCTGTCTGCTCATATCATGTTCTTCATTTAATCCTAAACACAAGTTTATAATTTTGGGAGAAATAAATAGATTTAAGCTGTAGCAGCAGTGGTGCGGCCCCTGAGCCATTACCTATATGTGATTTTTATTTAGCCGCACCTAGATGGTGCCTAACTCGTTGGGGTCTAGTCTTGTTCTTGTGTTTTAGTCCATTATGGATGCAGTCAGGCTACGGATTTGACTGAAATTCACACTAGTTGACGACTTACATTTGTATCCACTGAAACTTGTGGTTTTCCATTTGGATTAGTTAGTTCATTTATTTTGTGGTGTTTTTCCCTTCGAATATCCTGGCATAGTCTTCTGCAATTTGCAATAGTATTTAGGTTACCCTGAGTCGTGTTTACATGGTCCAGTGCACACGGTTGAACTTCACGAGATTGGTGTGGGTGGGAAATGCCCACACGGGCAAATAACAATAGATTAACTCATCGCCTTGAAGGGATTGGGCCCTGCCCGGTTAGCAACATGTCCATGACACTTTGCTCACACTATGAGTGATGTTGTAGAGAGGTAAGGCACTTGCCTCTCAAAGTTGTGAATGGAAACAGTGGGCGATCTTCTTCTTCCTTTTCTTCTTCGTACTCTGTCAGACGTCAAGTGGGCGATCGAATCCCACACGTTTCAAGCGACTACTGGTCTCAAGGGAGGTGGGACCATAGTGCATGCACACTGAGTTATCTCCAGTCGTCTTGCCACTGGTCCATGGTAGAACCAGACTAACCAAACTAAAGAATGAAGGTGATGACCAGCGCAGATTCTTCCTCACTATAATGTAAATACAGTGCAAGTTACATCATCAAGACGAAACCATCTGATGATGTCGCCATCATCACTTGTGATGGGCAACTAACTTCAACATTTTTCTTTAATCATCTTCTAAAACATAGGAGTTTAGTTGGAGAGTGGTCTGAAGTTTATTTCTTATTCCAGGGATCTCTGAGATGAATGAAACATTTTCATGGTAAATAGTCCAGCTTTTCATAGATAGTTAACATTTCTATTTCTGAGAGTTGGTTGGGGAGGAAGTCTTGGTGGCAGCGATGCAGATGTTTAGAGTTGTAGATGAAGATCCACTTCAGCCTGTTTTTGGTCAGGTTATAGAGAATGACATGTATTGGGTGGTTTGGCATGCATAGCAGAGTTTGTAAGAGGGTAATGCAGCTGTGTGTCATGGGTTACAAAATAGTATGGGACTAACACCATGTTTCCTATGCGCCACATGGCATGATGGATCTTTACTTTTTTTTTACTTTTAATGCAGCTGTCTACTACAAGCAAAAATCTATATTCAGTGAATCCCAGGGCCCCATAAAAACTATTTAAAATCTCGCCTTCCTGCTACAAGTGGAAGAAAATAAAGCCTGGATGACTGCTGACCTGTTTTCACCTTGGTTCTCAGATTATTTCAAGCCTGCAAGGTGAACCCCTAACAGCTAATCTTCTTGTGATTGATGAGCAAAGAAGGTGATTTCTTGAAGAAGAATGTCATCCTTAGTTCTAAAGAAATAGGGAAAGAGATGACGTAATAACTATAATAGAAAAAGAAAATGCCCATTGGAAAGCATCAATCTCAATTTAGAATGAAGTGCAAAAGCCAAATCGATGATACAAAACTAAATAGTCTGTTACAGTGAAATGTTTCGAGAAAAGTGACAGAAAATACAATGCCGCAAACTACATTGCCTTCTTTTTTTCAAGAAACAATCTTCACATCCATTGCCAGCCACCCCTAGCCCTTCAGATCTAGAGCCATCAGCAGATCCCCGTCAACTGCAATATCAATGAAAGTGCTGACAGACCAGCAAATTGTGGAGGATCTTCCCCGCAAACAGATCTGAGCCTCACATAACATGAGACAAATGCCATAAATTCAACTTCAGTGAAAAATGGGCTGATCAACACCCCCACTTTCAATAACATTTAAAAACATTTAAGAAATCCATTGAAGAAAGTAATGAATGGTAGATCTTGAACAAAGGATACATCATTTCTCACAGGCTACATGACAACAATCTCCAATGTAAGATTATGGCAGTTACTGCAACTCTAATGTGGTTATCACATATCCCATTTCTCAGGTCAAACATAGATTGCTATGGAATGAGAGGGTAGCATGCCATGCAGGAATTCACAGAAACATAGCTCATATGTTAGCATTTAAAGCACAACTTGAGGGGACATTGGATATTGATAAAATGTATATTCTGGTCCCTCAATAATAGCAATTGATGAATCAGCAATTCTGAGACTGCAGGAATTTGGAAGCAAACATAGAGTGAGCACCTGAGAGCACCTATCCCAAATGTCTATATAAAATGCATAACCAAAGCCTTCTCTGGAGGAAACTCATTTTTCTGGTCATAGTTTAAATGTGTAGCCATTCTGCCAATATATCTACAGATTTACAATCACGTAATTTAAAAGTCTACTGGCAAATAAACATATTTATAAACTCACAGCAAAACAGTGTTCCAGTTTTATATTTTCATCTGAAAATGTTTCCTTTATCTCAGTATTTCCAGCATCCTGGGAAAAAGCAGTCATGGAAAATTACTTAATTTTAAAAAATCATTGTAATGAACACTGATAAGACATTTTCTAATGCCCATCCCATTTTCTAATGCCCACCCCCTTTTCTAATGCCCACCCCATTTTCTAATGCCCATGCCCTTTTCAAATGCCAACACATCTTCAGTTAATTTAGCTAAAAGACAATATAACACATTTTTTTTTTTAAACCAATGGTAATGTCTTACAATGTTAACGGGGAAGAAGACTAATGTCTGGTCAGGCAAAATATACTGATCCGACATGTTAGTCAGGGCCAGGCAAAATATACTGGCCAAGACCCTCATCTCGGCTTCCTAGTAGCCCTCACTGGAAATGGGCTGTTTTCATAGCAGCATGGCTAATGAAGTGAGGGATTGACGTAATCCCCATAGTAGTGAGTGACACGCAAATGAAGCCAAGCATAGCATAAACGCCTGGAGGATCTCGGTCCACCTCCATTAACACGCTCAGGATGTGAGGAAAGCTACCGCAACCTACAACTAAACGTCATTTTCAGGGTGCACAAAAGAGTAACCTACTCATTGTAGGCATTTGCAAATAAAAATACAATATTAACTTGCTATCTATATCTATATCTTGCCCCACAGTGAATATGTCGCAAAAAGGGACTCTGTGGTTATAACTTCTGGTCTTGGTTATGTGGTTAGTGGAGCGGCTTAGATGGCGCCTGACAGGCTGCGGGTCTACCTTGCTCTAATTTACGCTTCCACCTTCATCAGTCTAAAAAATAAACAATCATATATTTCAAGGGCTCAGATGCTGGGATTCACCAGTGAATTTTCCACTGCCAAAAAAGGACAAACCAAAGGTCACACCTCCCCACGACGTCTAACGACATAAGTGGACTGAATATAGATAATCTATGAAATAACAAGTCAGGAAATTATTAAAACATGACAGGCTAACAGCATGGGGAGATATAAACATGAATGCATCAAAGTGGTGCCTGGGTTCAAAAGAATAGGAATACTGTAAACTTTCAAGCAAGCCGCAAAATCGGACTAAAGAGAGTTGTGCATGGCGCAAGCAAACTCTGCATGAAAACCATTGTTATTGAAACCATCACTGGAGCCGAAGTTGCAGCACAGTGAATGAACTGACAGCAGCCAGTAACTCATCTGGGTGTTTGCATCAGGGTCAGGGAACCACAGTTGACAAAGATCATATTTCGGCTCCAAGTGGTAACACTGGAAATAGGCTGTATTAGTGTAATATCGCTGAGAATAGGGATCGCAAAAGGACGGCAAACCCAGTCTCAAAAATGCTGTGCTGAAACCGGATGTGTTGGGCAGAAAGGAGCAGATATCACAGCCTTGCTGTAAATACGACACATCATTCTTTTTAGGACCAGCACTAAAGAAGAAACTACCACTAAAAATGATTGGATACAGGCTTACTGTAAATGGGTCATATGTAGTGGTAGCCCTATGCTTCAATCACTTGGAGCAAAAATGTGAATAAATCAATGCTAACAGTTATAAGACATATAAATGTGAATAAATCAATGCTTACAGTTAAATGATATTTAAATGTGAATCAATGCTAACATTTATAGGAGAAATAAATGTAAATCAATCAATGCTAACAGTTATAGGAGATATAAATGTGAATCAATCAATGCTAACAGTTATAGAAGATATAAATGTGAATCAATCAATGCTAACAGTTATAGGAGATATAAATGTGAATCAATCAATGCTAACAGTTAAAGGCGATATAAATGTAAATGCTGAATGATTAACAAAGGTAGATTAATCATATTTGGAATAGAGAAGTCTATAGACATTTCTAAATCAGAAATTTGAAAACATGTAACTTTATGTATTAGATCCATTTGTTAAATGAAATTATAAAAATAAATAATACAAGGTCTATACCAGAAAAAAACAATGTCAAACTGCAATGAAGGATGCAATAAGACAGTTTTGATTGGAAATTTTTCTAAATGGGTCCGATTCCCTGTTGAGAATCATTGATGTAAATTTTCTTTTATGTAATCTAACCAGACTTGTCAGAATGTGTCTAGTCACAAGATCTAGCATTATGTCTTACAAGTCTTGTCTGAATGTGTCAAGTCACAAGATCTAGCATTATGTCTTACAAGATTTGTCTGAATGCGTCAAGACACAAGATCTAGCATTATGTCTTACAAGTCTTGTCTGAATGTGTCAAGTCACAAGATGCAGCATTATGTCTTACAAGACTTGTCTGAATGTGTCAAGTCACAAGATCTAGCATTATGTCTTACAAGATTTGTCTGAATGCGTCAAGTCACAAGATGCAGCATTATGTCTTACAAGTCTTGTCTGAATGTGTCAAGTCACAAGATCTAGCATTATGTCTTACAAGACTTGTCTGAATGCGTCAAGTCACAAGAACTAGCATTATGTCTTACAAGACTTGTCGGAATGCGTCAAGTCACAAGATCTAGCATTATGTCTTACAAGACTTGTCTGAATGCATCAAGTCACAAGAAGCAGCATTATGGCTCACCAGACTTGTCAGAATGTGTCAAATCACAAGATGCAGCATTAAGTCTCATAAGATTTGTCAGAACGTATCCAGTCAAAACATGCAGCAATATGTCTTATAAGACAGGATTGCTTTTGTCTTTCAACTGCAGATATGATACATCTTCTAATATCCTAAGGTGCGATACCAGTGATTGCAAAAACCTTTTCCGTTGGTGCCACTATAAAGTATCCTGTCACAATTCAATTTGGCATGTCTCATTTCCTGCCACATCAACCTATTTTGTGTGTGTATATGCATTCCACACTTCTTCAGCATACTCTGCTGCTGAGAGACATAGTGCAGGGGCTGATGTGTGGAGCACCGTTGGGAATGCTCCCAAACAATAATGATGAAAAGCTGTTATCTGCGATATATACAATGCTCTCCCTCGACAATTTGAATTTACCCTTGAGTAGTTTAAGATAGTCACTGCTGAATGTAAAATGCTCACCTCATAATCTTGGTCCTGCTTTATTTCTATTGCTGGATCCCAGACATGAGCATCACTAACAATAGCAGCCTGGTAAAAATGTGAAAGAAGGATGATACATATGAATAGACTACACAGGAAACATCAGATTTCTACCTGCGATACATATTTCATAACAACCACAATGTTGTTGCTGTTGTTGTTGAAAAAATGCCCACAATAGGTAGATTTGCCCTTTTATGCATCATAAAAATTACATTTAGTGGAGGTCTCTTGTAGCTTTCTGGACTGAGCTCCTCTAGGCAGTTGCGCTAAGCTTGACTTCATCTGCGTGTCGCTCACTACTACAGGGATCATGTCGATCCCTCACCTTGTTAGCCTAGTTGCCATAAAAACAGCCCATTTCAAGAAAGGGCTATGAGGAAGCCAAGGTGAGGGTCTTAGACAGTATATTTTGCCTGACCCTGGCTAACATGTTTATTCAGTATGTTGTGCCTGACCAGATGTTAGTCTTCCTTCACATTACAACCACAATGAACTTAATATTTGTTTAAACCACTTTATGTTCTAGTAGCTGCATATTATTTTAAAGTCAGAAACATGCATTATAATACAAGAGAGTTATTCAAAGTAATCTGTTACCCAGTACCTGATCTGTAGATTGTATTATTTCTGCTTCCTGCTTCATTTTTTCAGTTACTATCTTCTTCAAGTTACTTTGAAAATCTGCATGAAGATATGAGGACAATGAAAACACTAGAAATTAATAAACAAAAGCAGATTATGCACTGTACAAACAAGTATAAATATATTTATTGCTGCATGCTTCATGGTAAACAAATTTCTAAATTGATTAAAAATAGGAGAATATGAAATGTGCAGACACATCTTCTTCTGCGTACGCAGTCAGACAGTAACCATTATTTTTTCGAAAAAAGCGGCGGTCATCCTGAGGCTGTCGCCACTGCCATAGAGCTTGTCTTGCAGTTCCACTGGTGATGGCCACATCTGCTCTCTCTGATCCTCGTATGTCGGGCAGTTCTGCAGCAGATGTTCAGCGGTCATTTTACCAGTACCGCACGGGCATTCGTCGGTACACCCTATCTTCAATTTGTTGAATAGGTGGTACCTCAGTCTATTGTGGCCAGTGCGAAGTCTGAAGACAACGACCTGCTCTCTTCGGTTCAACTGGTAATAGGCATCGTTTTTGGTGTAACCAGTATGTTCGGTTTCCCATTTGGTCATGTATCTGGCTTTGATAAGCCGTTTTGACTCTTCGTACGTCATACTGGTATCTGTTTGTGGTAGTCTTGCACCTTCTTTTGCCAGTCTGTCTGCCTCCTCGTTGCCTTGGATGTTGCAGTGTGATGGGACCCACTGTACCACTACCCTTTTTGGTGCGGACTGCTGGCATAGTTTGCAGAGTGCTGCTCTTAAGTCATTAAGCTCAGTGTTTTTCTGGCTTTTTAGCACTGTGACTACGGCGAGAGCATCTGTAAGCAGGGCAGACACATCTAATCTAGTAACTATGAGTATGATTGTTGTCAGAAGCTCATTCTGTTGAGTTCATCTCTTGACAATCACAATGGTTCGTTGTTAGTGGGTTAGCGTGGTTATTTTTATATCCTGGCTGCGGCGTATGAACGAAGGTGGACCTAGCCTGTGTCCAGGAGCACACCTCATTGGATGATTGGTCAGACAGCTCAACTTAACACACTACACACACAGTCTGTGTGAGTGTGTCAAGGAGCAGGACTAACTAAGTACTGTGATTTTTTTGTGAAGAAATCAAATGAGGTGGAGACTTGGTCAGTATAACCAGTATGTGTTTCTTAGTCAGTATAACCATACAGTACATAATACATTATAATCATTATTAAAAATTGTATTATTATAATACAGTATTTTACAGTTACACAGTATTAATTATCATTATATTATAATTATCAGTTGCACCGGGCCCTAACCCTAAAGTTAACTCTTCTTCGCTGCAAGAAATAACATTTATAAATTATAACTGTACAACTTTCTTTGCAACAACAAAAGATAACAGTAAATCAGTCAATTTAAATAAAAATGATGTATCAAACATTTTAACGAACTTGGAATGATCTTTGCCATTACCCGGTACGACTTACGTTATTACATTAATTTCTGTTCACTTGTGCCGTTTGGTTTTTGCATCTTCTGCAACGTCGCTTTGTAAGTTTGTTTTCGGTAGTAACTAAACATAATAATGATTAGTTGGTAACAACATACAACTCAAATATCGCGCAGGTAGAAAAACAAAATGAAATTTATGTTACTACCACAAGGCATTCGTCAATGACAACACAATAACACAAAAACACTAACAAATCACAACAAACTGGATGAATATAAACTACACAAGTACGGTAGCCATTTACAAATATGGGAGATATAGTTGGCCAGGAATGTTATGAGAGTTATGATTGAGTGGGCCAAACAATACTTAACCAATTTGACTTCGCACAATCATACATTACTGATTACAGCCTAGTATTCATTCGGGTATGCAAAGACATATGCAAAGAAAAGCATACACATGTACAAATACATACCATATAAACCCATACATCATTATCATCTTCTATCCACCTTTGTCGTTGGAAGGTGTAATTAAGTTTTCTGTCGCGTGCCAGCTTTGACGCTGATCAGTGATGTTGTTGTCATTCGTGTTTCTTCGGTGTCTCACTGACACCATCTATCCATCTTTTTCGTGGTCTGTCTCTTGTTCTTAACTTAACTTAATGTTTTTATACTGGTTTAGAAGACTATGCAGAGTCTGTAAACAACCAGTTTATTTTACATTCCCTTTCTCTAATAGATATGTGCATCCAATCTATTCTTACATGCATTCATTGTCCCTGTCTCCACCAATTCCGATGGAAATGCATTCACCACTGTCTGACTCAAAATATAAACAACAAATACTTAAACAACAGTATTATGAAATTATATAAAGAATGCGATCAACTGCACCAACTAGCCTATAACATAAGAAGTATGACTACTACCCACTTGGAAGACTGCCATGGCAGATAAAAATATTGTCTAACAGAAATCCTAGATTAGCAAGAGCTGTTAACATCCAACAGAAACAAACATCCATCACTTCAACAACAAAAAACAGCTTTTCGCGGGGCTTCGAAGTAAACGGACGCCAAAAATAATAAGTTCGTGCTTAGGATAATTCCCGCCAAGATCACGATGGCCGCTACATAAGAAAATAGAATCGGCTATAGCATGGTGTAAAATGCGACTAAGTAGGTTTGTGCATGAGGCTAGCAAACATATAATGCAAAACTAAATAGCACAGAAAGGACACGCATTAGTTAATTTGACACAGGCTTGCTTCAAGAAGGCCAAATGAATGAGTAACATTATACCTCTGGCGAAGACAGTAAATGTTACATGAATTTAATAAATCAACACCTTTTCAGTTTCCTCTGGATCATAGGTTTTCATCATGTCAAATCATCAAACGGTGACCTGGCTAAACCAGTTTCAGTGTTTGATGCATAACGTTTCTACAAGACGAGGAAGATAGTCCTATGCCCGGCTCTTCTTAGTCGCTTTTGGACAAGTATGGTAGGTAACAGTGTTACTATTCTTTTTTCCCTTTCTATATTTTTATTCAAATATTAATAAAAATAATAATTATTATTATTATAATATAATTTGATTACATATTTTCTGTGGTTTCGTTTCCTATATATCTTTTGTGATTGACAAGTGCCAAACACGTAAACAATTATTGTGGATTACTTGAAGAAATAACTACCAATTATCAAAATGGCTTAGTACTGACGTCACTTAAAGAAAGACATGAGTTAACGCAACAATATGCGCCTGAACTAGTCTCGGAAGGTCTTTTGTTAACTCATGTCCTTCTTCAAACATCGTTGTTCAGTTCTTCACTGCTGTCTTCGACAAACTTTTGTCGCCATACACTGCCTGCATTTTGCGATGAATGCCAACTGGTCGACATCTTTCAACTGTTAAAAACCGAATCACCGCTCGTTGATCAACTCTGGACGGATTTCGTATCACATCCGCCATTTTTTTTTAACGGTCTACTATGAGTCGGAGGATAATGAAATTTTGCAAACTTGACGGTTGGTATGTGCTGTTTACACCCAGAAGTGACGTTGTCATGCGTATCGTACGTATGTTCACTTATTGCAGTTTAGTCCGGTTCCATTTGAACACACACACACACACATACACATACACATACATACATACATACATACATACATACATACATACATACATACATACATACATACATACATACATACATACATACATACATACATATCATCGTCATCATCATCATGTAGCATGTGCTTTGTAAGTTTGTAGAACGTCCCTCCCATCACATTCTGTCTGAAAGAAACTCGTTCCCTTGCTAAAACTCCAGCTTCCGCCACAGTCATACCCAGGCATTCCTGGATATCTTGGTGCCATCGTCTTCTTGGTCTACCCCTTCCTCTTTTGCCTGGCACAATATCTTCCATCACCGTTCTCTCAAGACCGTTGTGTCTATTGATGTGACCAAAGTATTTGCATTTTCTAGCCAAAATGGAATTGATAAACCAGTTCTCCTCTATGTTCAACTCTTGCCGAATGTCTACATTTGATTTTTTATCTGTCCAGGGTATTTTGAGGATCTTTCTATAACATTTTGACTCGAAGGATTCGATTTAGTGTCTATAAGTTTTGGTAATCATCCATGATTCACAGCCATAAGCTGCCACAGGAAAAACACAGGCTCTCAAGACTTTTACTTTTATCATTTTGTTGGTGCTTTGCTATAATTTCTTCAGGATGTTCAGTCTCTGCATTGCCATAGCTAGTCTTCTTCTGATTTCTTTCGAGCAGTCGCCATTTTTGTCAATTCTGGAGCCCAGATATTCAAAACGTGTGACCTGATCTATATATATATATATATCAGGCATTGTCAAAGGCATTCAAATGTTTTTGTGGGTTATGTTCCAATCTTTGATCTTGGGGAGGAAGACTAACGTCTGGTCAGGCAAAATAAACTGGCCGAGACCCTCATCTCGGCTTCCTAGTTGCCCTTCCTGGAAAATGTTGTTTTCATGACAGCCTGTCTAGCGATGTGAGGGATCTACGTGATCTCTACGCGACATATGAAACCAAGCATAGCACAAATGCCTGGAGAACACCAGTATACCTTTATCAGCATGCTCGGAATGTGAGGAAAGCTACAACAACCCACTACAAAACGTCCTTTTTAAGGCGCACAAAAAGAGTAGTCCAACACATCGTGTACATTCAACAACAACAATAGTAACTATCGCATCATTCACAAGGAGAATCGTCGAATGTCAGAAATGTGTAGATTTTGCATACATTGGTTCCGGAGAATGATTCCGAGTCTTTCAAGATAGGCCTGGGACACTCTCAAGTGTTTTTGTTAGTGCCCTTATCTCAGCACCGTAGAACATCGCGGGGAGCACAGTTGAATTGAAAAGATGGGCTCGTAGGTTCTGGTTTTAGAAAACCTCCCAGAATCATGCTAATAGACGAGAAGGCATCCAAGCCCGCGCGGCGACATCTTGTCCGTTCAGGCTCCAGGTTGTTCTGTATATTGAGTAAGCGCCCAAGATAGATGTACTCGTCAACGTTCTCTAATCTCACCCAGCCAAGGAAGACTGGATCATAATTGACGAAACGATTGCATGCTACTTTGGTATACGAAACATTCATCTCTAATCCCGCTTTCCTGACCTCAAAATCGAGTAGCTACATCATTTGATTGACTGCTGCTAATGACTCTGTGTCGTCGGCAAATCGAAGATGATTGATGCGTCTGTCGTCAATATGAATGCCAAAGGTGTTCCAGTTGCACCGGCTGATGGCCGATTCCAAACAAGCGGAGAAGAGGCTCGGTGAAATAAGATCTCCCTTCTGAACTTGTACCACAATTGGACGCTGAAAGGGACGTTCGTATAACTGTTGGCAAGAATTCTGATGTAAGACTAGTAACAGGTATAGACACCTTGTTCAACAGTGAACACCAGACAAAATGCGATTCTACCAAATCGAAAGCTTTTATAAAATAGTTGCCCACCGCAAGCGAAGGTGACGACAGCATCTGGCTATTGCTGCTAAATACGTGCTCTCTGATGACTGTAAAGACCAATCCTGGAATGGTATACCCTGACACAGTCAGAGTAGCCGACAGTGGAATCGTCGTGAGTATTTTTTTTTCTTCGGGCAGCACGCTTTTGCTGAGCATCCGAAATGGCTGTACTCTCTGCGATCTGAGCACCTGCGTTAATACTAGCTTGCCATGTGGTACGTTATGTGCAAGCATCTCACAGGAGGTGATACTAATACTGAAGCATTTCAGAGACATCTTCAATGAGTCTCTGTAGCGTTTCTTCTACCATCCTGATGAGGGTCTGCTTGTTTTGAGTTCACAGTAGAACAGCTGCTTTGGGGATGCGTCTATCTGGCATGCAAACAACATTTACCGTCCATCGTAGCTTTTATGTAGTCGATGAAGGTCAATATCAAGAGTGTCTGGAACTCGCGGTCTGCTTCAGTAAGGTGGAAGCAGTGGGAAATGTAGTAAATTGTGCTGCTTGAACGCCGAAAGCCTGCTTATTCTTCTTCTTCTACGTTCGTTCTCAATCTCCCGCTACCAAACCTTGAAAGGGCTTAAGTAGCAGAATGTAGTCCAGAGAACGGAATGCGTTGTGTCGTAGTTTACAGCTTGACTGCGATATTTGCACATTTCGGTCCAACACATCCGACTTCAGCAAGCATTTTTGGAGTACCGGGTTAGTATTCCCTCTTCGATCCCTTCTCCTTAGCCAGTCTGCCTTGCTGCAGCCTGTTATCCAGGATCACCGCGTGGAGGTGTAGAAGGGTCTTGGCAGCTCTGGTTTGCAGGCCCTGACGCTAGCAGTCGGCTATGGGTCGCTGACCACTGCAGTTCATGCGCTACACAGCGTCTTGACCCCCTTGCTTATTCGACTGGTTGCGTGTCATCGGGAGTGGTGCGGACTTTGGTAAGGATGCATTTCTTAAACAGCTTGTAAAGACCGGGAGACGAGTAATTGGACGATCCATTATTTAACTAATATAATAATTTGGGAGCTATTTGAATTGTTCTGTCAGTTGTAGTACTCTGTAATCTCTTCTGCTTGGGTTGTAACTGCTATTTTCTTCATTTCTTTTATTGGCGTTTACATAAATAATAATAATAATAATAGTGTTCGCTTAGGCGTCTAAGGCATGTTGTGTTGGTCGGTCACATCCATTGACCTACTGCTGTGGCGTGGCTACATAGCATGGTCGTATACCTTGCTGGTAAACTTTGTCATGTATTTTCCATCTAGCTCCCCGTGTAGTTCCACTTAATTTTCTCAGGATGGCTAACTTCCTCCTGGCTTTCTGGATGCCTTGTTGACGTGTTCTGTGTCAACCTATCATCGAATGCAACTTAAAAACAACAGAACATTGTTTCAGCCTGTCAAATTTATTTTACGCCATTAAAAAACCGTTATACATTTAATGTAAACTGGGAGTGTGTAGCCTAGTCGACAGTGAGCTGGCTTGCTAAAACTGGGATTATCACCGTGTCAGGGTTCGAGATCACGGACGGACAGAGACAAATCCGGGCATGGTTCGTTCCTGGTACGACTACTCCTCCATTCGACCCAGCTGTAAATGGGTACCTGATGCATGCGTTTGGGAAGGTATAAACAGCAAGGAAGGGAACTGGCCACCTCACCTCACATAGGCTGCAGCTTAGTCCATGAAGAGCTATCTTCATCCCCGACGGCAATTGTTGCCATGGGACCCACCTTTATACATTTAAGATGTCACAAGTAAAAAGAAAAAGTATACAATTTTCAGTTGATTATTTCAAATTCGGTTTTGTACCTTCCGTCCCAAATGAAATGTTAGCAATGTGTTTGTGTCAACATTTTTTTCCCCCCAACAATGTAGTGAAGCCGCCAAGATTTAATGAATGTTTTATAAAGATTGATAACAATCTTTCTTACTTCCTCTATTCTAAGCAAAAGTTTGTAAGCCGCAACACAGTATGTTTTAAAAAGTTTCTTGTCAGGATTAAAACCTCATTATATTACGGGATATCATACATCATGGGGATGAAGATTAACATATGATCAGGCAAAACATGCTGATCAGACATGTTAGTCAGTCAGGTAAAATATACTGGCTAAGACCCCCATCTCGACTTCCTCCCTGGAAACAGGCTGTTTTCATGACAGCCTGGCTAATGAGATGGGGGATTGACGTGATCCCTGCAGTAGTGAGCGGTATGCAGATGAAGCCAAGTATATAACCACCTGGAGGACCCCAGTCCACTTTCATCAGCATGCTCAGGATGGGAGGAAAGCTACTGCAACCTGCCACTTAACATCATTTTCAGGGTGCACAAAAGAGAATTCCTACTCAAAGTAAGCATTAACTACAACATTACAAATGATTGCAAAATGTAGTAAACCCCACAGTATTGTAGAAAATGTAATATTACCTTCTATTTAGTACCATGATGGAAAGGAATTTAAGAGACATAATTACGTTTATTCCACCGAGCAGTACAATATGCCGCATCTAGATGGTGGTGGATTCGAATTGACAGTACACAGCTCGATAGATTTGCAGAGAATTATTAGTGTTGAGAAATAATTTGTGTAAAAATAACATAGTTGTAATTGTAATTTATTGTAACATACATATTTTAAAATGTAGTGGTCTGGTTGTGACAGATAGTTAAGTAAAAAAAAGGAAATAGGGTGGCATAGTGACTGTCTGTAATGTAACTGTTGTGTAGGCCTAGTATTTAGTGAGAGTTTTTGTAAGGTAAATACCAACGACATTTGATTTTTTTTGTGTTTACTATAAATATATACTGTATTAGGTATTAGTATAACTTATTGGCTAGGAAGTGCAACTGTAATAAATAGCATAATTAGTATGGCTAAGACCAGGCGAAATGTGGCGAAGAGTATCAAGAACAGAGTGTCAGTGTGTGATTTGTGTGACGGCAATGTTAGTATTAGTGTAGGAATAGATACAACGTTGGAGAATGAAGTAAAAGTTATATGTAGGTTATGTAGGGTAGAAGAGAGGCAGCCTCGAATGGAGTGCGATATTAGAACACATGAGAAGAGATTGGATGAGATAGAAAAGAGACAGATCAAAATAAAAGTGAAACAAGAGAAAATTTAGGAAGTTTTAATGAAGCTGCAGTTGGGTAGTCAAGCTGATAAGGTCAAATCACTGTCAAATATGGGTTGGAGAAGGAATAAGAAATTGGAAGTATGGAAGATTCTAGAGAGGTAACCGAATAAGTGAAGGTTCAGTGTTGATAGTAGGGGATTCAATGGTGAGGGAGGTTGGCAGACATTTGTCAAACAATATACAATGTTTGAAAAAATGGATATTGGGAAAGCTAAAATTGAAGATATAGAAGGGAAAATACAGTTGATAGGTGACAGAGCGAACAGTCATGTTGTAGTATTGGTAGAAACAAATAATGTAAAGAGAGATGGTACAGAAATAATTATGCAAAGATACAAGTCTTATGAGAACACTTAAGGAAGATCCCAGAACCTATAGATACTTTCAAGGAGACATAGATACAACGAGATTAAGATCAATCTGTATTACGGAGGAAATAGTTGTTTTTTAAATTGGAGGGATTGAAAGTGGATAAATGTCCAGGTCAAGATGGTATCCATCCAAAATTGCTGTTTGAAATTAGAGACCAACTAGCAAAACCATTGGCTATATTATGTTCTCAATCACTTGCAAAAGGAATTGTTCCACGGGATTGGAAAGATGCAGGAGTGATCCCCTTATTCAAAAAATGCAAAAAATCAGATCCAGCAAATTATAGACCTGTGAGTTTAACGAGTCAATAATCAAAGAAAACATTGTAATGCATTTAGACAAGTTTAATCTAATCAGAAATAGTCAGCATAGTTTACTAGAGGGAGATTGTGCTTAACAAATGTATTAGAATTCATGGAAGAGGTTACTAAAATGATAGATAAAGGGGAGCCATTGGATGTTATTTATTTTGATTTTGCAAAGGCCATTGATAGAGTAATTCATTAAAGATTATTTTGAATGTTAAAATCACATGGAATAGGTGGGGCAATTGCCAAATGGATTGAAAATTGGTTAACTGGAAGAAGGCAGAGGGTGGGCATAAATACCTCTGAGTGGTGAAAAGTGGAGTGCCCCAGGGCTCCATATTGCAAAATTTGCTGACGACACAAAACTTTGCAGTAGTGTCTCATCTAAAGCAGACGTGGATATATTGAGGTCGGATTTAGATAAAATTTGAGAATGGTCTGCCAGCTGGAAAATGGAGTTTAATGTAGATAAATGTACAGTCATCCACATGGGTAGATCAAATATGGAACTTAATTACAGATGAGCGAGAACAATATTAGAGTGATAGAAAAGGAAAGGGAACTAGGTGTTATAATAGATCATACATGTGAGTGAGCAAGTCCAGGTAGCAGTGAAAAAGGCAAATGCAATGTTAGGTATGATAAAAAGAAATATTAAACAGGAGCAAGGAAGTGATAGTCAAACTGTATAAAGCATTAGTTAGACCTAGATTGGAGTACTGTGTACATTTGTGGAGTCCTTATCGTAGAAGGGATATAAAAATGCTGATAGTGGGATTCCAGAATTACATTAATGAGGAAAGACTCAGAAAAACCAGCCTACGGTATCTGGAATAGAGAAGAGTTCGAGAAGACTTTATACAGGTTTATAAAATAATCAAAGGAATGGATAAATTAGACTATAGCAAGTTTTTCAAAATGCAAACACCTACAAGAACAAAAGGGCATAGCTACAAATTAACTAAAGAAAGGTCCAGATTAGATATTAGGAAATATTTTTTAGTCAAACAGTGGTGAATGCTTGGAATGCATTGCCAGGGGAGGTAGTGGACGGAGGGACAATAAATGCATTTAAGAATAGATTGGATGCACACAGCTTTTAAAGCAAGGAAATGTAAATGAAACTGGTTGTTTACAGACTGCATAGTTTTCTAAACCAGTATAAAAACGTTAAGTTAGGTTAGAAGAATTGATGAGATGGTAACTAATGTCAAATCATATGTGCCAGGATTTGCAATCAACCAAATTTTCGATTACAATTTATTGAAGGCAAAGTACATGTTGCTCCTTGCATTTGTTAGATTCGTAACGAATGAACAAGTTGTGGAGGAAATGTTATTCCCAAAATTACCGACAACAGATTCCAAGGGCTTGTCAATCTTTGAAAAAATATTTCATTACAAAAATATTCCTTTTTCTGATGTCATAGTATGTACGATGGATAAAACAAAAAGTAAGATAAATTAAAAAATATTGCATAAAACAGAATTGTACACTTTTTAATTTAAATATGTTCTCTCCTTAAATAGCTTCTCCTTATGGCTCAAAATGTTTTCAGAACTACTACCATTTTCAACTTATTACTGGGACTGTTGGAAAGGAACCTTGTTGTAAAGCCCAACAATATATACTTTTGTATTGTGTTCCTCACACTATGCTTTTGCTACATGTCACTTTCTTAGTGTGACTTCTTATCTTTCCTCTATTTTTTGGTTAGTATATTTGCAGTTATGCATTCCTTGTTCTACCAAGTCCTTCTTTCTACTACCTCGTTGAACTGAGATCAAAATCTTCAGTAATAGATATTTATTGTACTATCTGGTAGTCTCACATTTTCTTTGACTTTCAAATCCTGTAGAAAATCTATTTTCACTGACAGTTCATCTAGCATTTGGCATATGTAAATCTATTAGAAAAAGTTGATTATGGGGCTATCCAAATGGTGATACTGATACAGAGCATGCAAATTTGATATGGGTCACAATTCATGACAGCTAATTTACCACATAAACAATTATATAAACAATTAAAATTTAAATAACAAGGCAGCAATCACGATGTGTGTGTGAAATTTATTCATTTCTATGTTTACCATAAAAATATATGACACAATTAAGTTATTTCACAAAAACATACATCCTATTTATTTATAAGAATATAAATATATGCTGAAAATACAAAGTCACACAATTTAAATACTACTCATTTGACTCAACACGCCAACACTGTAAAATGACTGACAGACTGAGAGCACTAAAAGGGAACGTGTGCTGGTATTAGACTCACGGAAGACAGGTCAGTTGTACCCTCCTAATGAAAGAGCGTCTGCTACGGTAACCCTGCTTAACCCTACATAAATCGCAGGTTCCAGACACTTAGTCATTGACTGACTAAAAAGCCCTATATTGATGCGTTGGGTCTAATAGTGAGCGGGTGCTGGTATTAGAACCTCGGAAGACAGGTCAGTTTTACCCTACAAATGACAGGGCGTTGCTACGGTAGTCCTGCTCAACTCGAGAGGAATCGCAAATCGCAGACATTTGGTCCACGTGCTGGGCTGGGCTGATAAGCCAACGGCGCGAGGCTACCATGAGACGGATTACGGCCGAACGCCTCTAAGCCTGAATATCGCCCTAAATCTCAGCACCACTGCAATGGGAGGCTACGATAGGGTTGGGACCTGGGGTTCGTGTCCCAGCCCGACCCGATCGAGCCGCAGAAAGAGGTCTCTGCCGTCCGCCGATCAAAGCGGGCGGGGACCTGTCCGATATTCACCCCATACGGCGATGAGGTGTGAAACCACTAGTAGAAGACTTAGTTCTTGGTCGGGGTGTCATAAGCAGTAGAGCAGCCACCTCACTGCGAACTGTTGAGACGCAACCTTTGATCATGAGATATGTCCGCACACCAGGCGAACATGATCTCCGTGCCATTACCAGGCTTGTCCCCTGGTTAAATGAACTCCTTCGAGAGGAATCACAGGTCGCTGACATTTGGTCCACGAGCTTGGCTGATAAGCCAATGGTGCGAAGCTACCACCTGAGGGACTACGACTGAACGCCTCTAAGCCAGAATCCCGCCCTAAATCTCAGCACCGCTGTGATGGGAGGCCACGATATGGTTGGGACCTGGGGCTCACGTCTCAGCCCGGCCCGGTCGAGCCGCAGAAATGCACCTGGCCAAATGCACTCCTGCCTCGCTCTTTACCTCTGTCTGCTATCAGCCATCCCAATGGACGCAGAAGAGATGCAGTCCAGCGGACATTGCACCTCTGCCCTATTGTGACAATGTCCCAGGTGGCGGGGAATGCTAGGCGTGCCATCACTGCAGATGAGCCGAGAAAATAAAGGGAGCAAAGAGATACCTCACTCACATGCATATGCTACGTTTCTGGCAGGACGTAACGATCCTGAGACACAGTCACACTGGACTGCCTCTCTTCCAGGATGGTACAAACTAGTACATAGTCCATCATATCATATCATTGCCACACCCTATAGACACGAGTGGGGAGGACTGTCTGGGGACAGTCAAAGGCTAAGGAGGGCATCCCTACAGAAATGCCTGTTGAAATCGGATGCACTGAGCCACAGGCTTAACAAAATAAAACAGTGCAACGTAAATATCGCTGTAAATAGCGTACGATGAAGAAGAACGCTATACTACTCAAGATCATACAAGAGAGAATAAGAGGTCAAATAGAGAGGCAAGTTTCAGAAGAACAATTTGGTTTTCGAAAGTTTAATGGAACAAGGGAAGCAATTTTCTGTTTGCGAACTTTGACAGAAAAATATATTAAAATACATAATGACATTTATATTTGCTTTATAGACTACCAGAAGGCTTTTGACAGAGTCCAACATGAAAAATTAATTAAATGTCTCCAAGAAATGGGTCTACATGGTAAAGACAAGGCTGTTCCGTAATCTGTACTGGGAACAAACTGCTACAATAAAATCAGAAAAGCTATGCTCTCCTAGTATAGACGTAAAAAGAGGAGTTGAGACAGGAATATATATTATCCCCTTGTCTTTTTAATATCTACACAGAACATATATTCAAACAGATAGAGAGGATGCCAGGGCGTCATTGGAGAAGTGGCAATGAACAATCTAAGATATGCGGATGATACAGTTTTGATCACAAAAAGTGGGCAAGAATTACAGGAGCTTGTGACAACAATACACACAATAAGTCAAGAGTTTGGATTAGACATAAACATTTAGAAAACAAAGACTATGATAATTGAGAAAAGTGACAAGAAACCATGCATGCAGATAAAAATAAAAGATCAACTACTTGAACAGGTACAGAGTTTCTCATATCTAGGTCATATAATAACAGAAAAAGGCAGCTGTGAAGAGGAAATCAGAAAGAGAATAGGTATGGCCAAAATGATATTCTACAACATGCGACACATACTGACATCCAAACAGATAAATCATAATTTGAGAATGAGAATTGTCAGGTGTTATGTATGCTCGTCACTACTTTATGGCGCAGAAACATGGACAATGAATAACAAGTTGGAAAAGAGTATTGAAGCCTTCAAAATGTGGGTATATAGAAGATTGGGTTGCATTTCTTGGAAAGAAAAGAAAAAAAATGTGGAGGTATTGGAAAAGTTGGGGGTGAATCAGGGTTAGACAGTTACGTTATTTTGGTCATATAACAAGACATACCTCCTTGTTGAAGACCATACTGGAGGGTAGGGTGGAAGGTTGTCGTTCAAGAGGCAGACAATGCTTTAAGTGAGTGAATAACATCAGGAGATGGACTGGAAAAAGTCTCTCAGATTGCACAATTACGGCAAGACATAGAGTACACTGGAGGTCCATTGCAACCGACCTTCAATGCGGAGATAGAATCTGAACTGAACTGAAATATATGCATGCTACTTCCAGGTAGAACATTCCAGCACGGTTGACCAGCGTTTTACAGATCTTCTATAAGACCAGTAGAAACTATGTACGGAAAGGAAACCAATAGTCAGATTTGTTCAAACCCACTAACGGTATAAAACATAGCAGCAGTATATTGCCATACCTTTTTCATACTCCTCATGAATGGTGCCATCAAGGCCTGTAAGGATACGCACCAGCAAATGAGATCAGTGTATATATTTGGGCTGGTGTTTTCCAACAAATGTGGCACAGATCACCAAATAAGGAGCACCTCTTGAGACTGGGGAGGAAGACTAGTGTCTGGTCAGGCAAAAAAAAAGCTACTGCAACCAGCCACTTAACGCTCTTTTTAGGGCACACAAAATAGTAAACCTACTCATTGTGGGCATTCGAAACAACAACAACAACCTCTTGAGACCAAACCAAGCTGCAAATCTGGAAGGAAAAGTCGAGGAAGAGATGGATGACATCTGCAGCTCCAAAACAAAAACTATGGTGAAAAGGGAAAGGGATTTCTCAGCAGAAGAAAAATAGCATATGTCCACCTTAACTTGCATGTGGGTCATAGGCAGTGACAATAGCCCACAAATACCAGTTTCAAGCCTACTAAATATTTATGAAAGTTGGTCAAATTAATAAGAAGGGGCAATGCTCACAACCAGACATTCTCAAATATAAAAAAACGACATAAGATAGTCCTTGCTATTGCTGCTGTTACAGACTCAGAAGATCCAGGCTCTCACCCTTCAGTCAAATGCAATATCTGCACATGTTTATTAGATGTTTAGCACCACACAAAGTGATCCATTTATATAGATATGGAGGAAGAAGCCTTTTCCTAACATTGTTGAGCCCCTAGCACTCAAAGAAATGATGTTCAATGGTATAGGTGTGTACACAGCTGGCACTCTGGAGTGTGTTGTGGTTCTGGTGCTTGTTTTGTGGGATGTGTTGAGTTCCCAGCCATGGAATAGTGCTCTGATCTCTCCTTGTGAGTTGATTGATGTTGTTATTTGGATTGTGGTTTCATATGGCCCATCTGCTCCACCAAGTTTCCATGTTCTTATCGATTGTTTGGTTGAATGTAGAGTTGTTGCTGAATGTGTCTGTTTTTGTCTTGATACCTTCTTCACTAGTCTGTATTCCTTGTCATTGACAGGTGTGTTTGAGTGCCCACGAATCCATTGCATAATATTTTGACGAAATACGAGGTAATAATGAGGTCAGTGCCTGAAAGATAGAGGACTAGACTGGAACAGGGTCAACATAGGAGGTAATAATGAGATCAGTACCTGAAAGAGGAATAGACTGAAACAAGGTCGACATGGGAGGTGATAATAAGGTCAGCGCCTGAGAGACAGAAGACTAGACTGGAACAAGGTCGACATGGAAGGTGATAATAAGGTCAGTGCTTGAGAGACAGAGCTAAACTAGAACAAGGTCGACATGGGAGGTAATAATGAGGTCAGTGCATGACAGACATAGGAATAGGCTAGAACAAGGCCAGGAGATAGACAGTAGATGGATAATCTGATTCTCTCTCTGGCAAACCTCTATACCCCTGGGCAGTTTATTTCCTTTGATTTCTTTGTTTCAAACTGTGCTGAGATTATTGCAGTTTAGGTTGGGTTGGGCAACGCAACAATATTGATGGCTAGAGTTGTCTTCAAATAGTTTAATGAGACTAGTAACAATGTGCAGTTAACAATTTCATCTACTGGATTTAGAATCAAACAGCTTGAAGTGTTATATTCATATATTTTTAAAGATTTCATCACGCCATGCAACATATAGAAAATATAGTGTTAGACACACATTATTTGGTGATCCATGGCAGATAGTGGTTGATGTGATCACAAAAAAGGAAACCAAGAAATGCTGCAATGTAAATCCCTTCCTTGCATGTCATAAGAGGTACCTAAAGAGGACTGTGTATGGGGCTGGAAATTTCATCATGCCAAAAACCATTATTATGAACGCCACTGAAAATGACTGGAATCAGGCTTTCCTAAATGCTGGTTATGGAAAGTCACACGCAGTGTTGGGCCTTTTCTCCACCAAATAGGGTGGCGAAAAATTAATAATGTAAATTCCTTGAGAATTGCGGAGATGAACAAAACTGAATGAAAGCATTTAACAATTATTTCTGTTTCTCAGTAACCACTATCACATCCATCTACTGGCTATTTAGACTGAGGCACTTATTTGTACATTCTGCAACTATCATTATTAACAATCTCCTGCAGCACTTTTTCACTTTTCCTATTAAAACACTGAGTGGTTGCCGGGGTCTTTGTGTATGACAAGGACAAGAATATCCTCACTGCATCACAGAGAGCATATCGTAAGAGATGACTAACTGTGTGACATGGTTTTACACTGGGGATGGTTTAGTATTTTGTTGACACCAGCATACATGGCACCTAACAGGCTGCGGGTCTACTTTACTCTATTGTTTGAGTCTATTGAGATGGACTCGCACATCGGTTAACCCCCTCAGCGGCACTTGTCCAAACGCATTAGAGTAATAAGCTGCTTGAGCCTAGCCCGCTAAACAGGAACTCCTCCTCCCGACTACATACAGCTCATACCAGAGCTGGGACCTGCACAGAGGCAATGGCCTCTGTAGAAGTACAGGTAGACTACGAACCTATGTGTGAGATCATTGTCTGATCTATGTTTTCCGATTGCTCAAAATAACTGTCTGTTAGATCATTGTCTGATCTATGTTTTCCGATTGCTCAAAATAACTGTCTGTTAGATCATTGTCTGATCTATGTTTTCCGATTGCTCAAAATACCTGTCTGTTAGATCATTGTCTGATCTATGTTTTCCGATTGCTCAAAATACCTGTCTGTTAGATCATTGTCTGATCTATGTTTTCCGATTGCTCAAAATACCTGTCTGTTAGATCATTGTTGATACTTTGTATACAATTGTCCTTTTGGCCTCCATTTTGCTCCATCTACGGTATAGAACCACAACTGGAATTAGCTCCCACCCCTGGAGTCAATCCCCAAAGAAAGCATGCACCAAAAAACATTCTCTACTCTTACAGTGAACATTTCTGTAATGATTTGTTTTACATAAAGAGACTGCTAGTCTCAAGCATAACTCTCTTAAGTCCCCTTTCACAACATGATTGGAAGTGTGCAGTGAACCCATCGTATGTTCCCTGAGATCGACATGGATGATGTTTACAATACATGTTCGTGTAATTATTCTCAGGTATTTGCTATTAATATTTAGGCTTTCTAATAATTGTATAACTTCCTTACTTAATATATTGTCAAAAACAGTAAAGTGAAGATTCCGTTCACATGTTGTGTGGCATATTGGGAATATGGTGTTAGGTCCATATTATCGTGACCAATGGTAAACTAGGGGTGATGTGGCTGGGTCGAACCCGTGAGCGATTTTGTGATTGGAAAAAACAACCCACACCTAGTGGAGACCAAACCCAGATCGTTCAGATGGGAAGCCAGTGCACTAACCACAGTTCTCTTAGTTCAGTTCAATTCAAGTGCCATCTCCGCATCGAAGGTTGGTTGCAATGTATCTCTAGTGTACTGTCTCTTGCTGCAATGGTGCAATCTGACAGGCTTTTTCCAGTCTATCTCCTGATGGTATCCATCCACATAGCATTGTCTGTCTCTTAAACAACTGTCTTCCACCCTACCCTCCAGTATGGTGTTCAACAAGGAGGTGTGTCTTGTTATATGACCAAAATAACGTAACTGTCTAACCCTGATTTCAGTCATTAATTCTCTTTTCACCCCTAACTCTTTCAATACTTCCACATTTGTTTTCTTCTCTTTCCAAGAAATGAGACCCAATATTTTATATACCAATATTTAGAAGGCTTCAATACTCCTTTTCAACCGGCTTTTCAGTGTCCATGTCTCTGCATCACAAAGTAGTGACGAATATACAGAACATCTGACAATTCTCATTTTCAAATTCCGATTTATATGATTGGATATCAGTATGTGTTGCATGTTGATGAATACCTTCTTAGCCATATCTATTTTCTTTCTGATTTCTTTTTCACAGATGCCTTCTTCCGTTATTATGACCTAGATAGGAGAAACTCTGTACATGTTTCAGTAGTTGATCTTTTATTTTGATCTGCATACATGATTTCTGGGCAATTTTCCCAAGTATCATAGTCTTTGCTTTCTTTATGTTTATGTATAATCCAAACTCTTGGTTTATTTTGTATATTGTTGTCACAGGCTCCTGTAATTCTTGCTTACTTTTTGCCACCAAAATATCATTCATTAATCTAAGGTTATTCATCCACTCCTACAATGACAAGCCCTGGCATAACCCCAATCTGTTGGAATATTTGTGCTGTGCAGATATTAAAAAGACAAGGGGATAATACACATTCCTATCTCACTCCTCTTTTTACATCTATACTTGGAGAGCCTAACTTTCCTGATCTTACTGTAGCAGTTTGTTCCCAGAACAGATTATTGAGCAGTATTATGTCTTCACCATCTAGACTTATTTCTTGGAGACAATTAATTAATTTCCCACGTTGGACTCTGTCAAAATCATTCTGGTAGTCTATAAAGCAAATTTAATGTCAATATGTTGTTGTTGTTTGCGAATGCCCACAATGAGTAGGTTACTCTTTTGTGCGCTCTGAAAAGGACGTTAAGTGGCGGATTGCAGTAGCTTTCCTCACATACTGAGCGTTCTGATGAAAGTGGACCTGTGTCCTCAAGGCGGTTGTCCTATGCTTGGTTTCATCTGCGTGTCACTCACTACTACAAGGATCACGTCAATCCCTCACCTTGTTAGCCAGGCTGCTATGAAAACAGCCCATTTCCAGGGAGGGGTACTAGAAAGCCGAGGTGAGGGTCTCTGCCAGTATGTTTTGCCTGACCCTGACTAACATGTCTGATCAGTAATTTTGTCTGACTAGACATTGGGCTTCCTCTCAATGTCATTTTGAATTTCTATACATTTCTCTGTCAAAATTTTCTAACAGAAAATAGCTTCCATTGTTCCATTATACTTTCAAAATCCAAATTGTTCTTCTGAAACTTCCCTCTCTATTTTTCCTCTTATTCTCTATTGTATGATCTTGAGCAGTTGTTTAATTGTGTGACTCATCAGACTGATTGTTCTAAAGTCTGAACATTCTATTGCATGAGGTTTTTTCTGTATTGTTATAAATGTTGATGTTTTCAGGTCAGTTGGCATACATCCAGTATTGTATATGTCATTACACAGATCAATAAGTATATCTATAGCAAAGTCTTCCCGAGCCTCTATCATTTCTATGTTTGTAGAGTCCGGCCATGTTGCCTTACCTTGTCTCATAGTTTTGATCACTTCTCCACCTCTGATCTGAAGATGCTGGTCCTTCATTCTCATATGTTGATGTTTTGGCTCTGAGACTGTTCTTAAAAGTTCCCTTGTATACTCCACCCATTTGTTTGATATGTCATTCACATCCATCAAAATGGCACCATTCTTATCTCTGATGCTGCTGGTTTCATTGCCAGGAATACAAAAATGGATTTTAATAGGTCATTGTATATGTATTCTACTGTTGAAGAAATCATTTTAAAAGGTGTATTACTCAAATGAGTAAATAGCCCATTCAATTTCCTCTTTTTCCTGATCTTCCTCTTGCCCTAGTCCTGATGTTTGGTGCTATAGTCTCACACAGCAGGTAGATTAGGGAATATTGTCATTGGTCCAAATCATTTAAGTCTCTGTCCGTCTATATACCCCCACATTGTCAGATTTGTGTATTTCTCACTCTTGTGACCCTAACAGCTTTTTCTCTATTACCTCATTTCACATGTTGCAATCTTTCATTCTTGTGTCTTTATCTCTATCTGACATTGATATTAATATAGTATTAATAATATTTTTTTTGTTGTTGTCTACATTAAAATGTTTTAAAGTCTTAGTAATATATGTCACTGCATTTGTTTTTTGAGCTCTGGCTTCTATTTATCATCACCATGGAACAATTAATTTAATTTAAATGAATAAAATCACATAAAGTCCAAGTATCAGGTAACTGAGGTAGTGCACTGCTTTACCTTTGGGTTTCACAAATGATGTTTTCTTTTATGTATTCCTAAGTGTCCACTCTGAGTAAATGTTTGCTCGCAAATATCACACTTGAATGGCTTGTCCCCCGTGTGTACTCTTGTATGTGTCTTCAGGTTTCCTCTCTGAGTAAATGTTAGACCGCAAACATCACACTTGAATGGTCTATCACCTGTATGAATTCTTTTATGAGCCTTCATTCCTCCACTCAGCCGCATACCACAAATATCACACTCGAAAGATCTCTCTCCTGTATGAATTCTTTTATGATCTTTCACGCCTCTACTTGTGGTAAACCCTACATCACAAATATCACATTTGTAAGGTCGCACTCCTGTATGTATTCTCTTGTGTGTCTTTAGATGACACTTCTCAGTAAAGCATTTACCACAAACATCACATTTGTATGGTCGAACTCTTGTTTGCATTTTTTCTTGTTTCTTTACAGGCTCACTCTCTGCTAACTCTTTATCAAGAACATCACAAAAATAAGGTCTCTCTTGGGTATTAATTTTTTCGTGTGTTTTTAAACAGATGCTATCAAAAAAGCTTCCAGCACATATATCACATTTGTAAGGTCTCTCTTTTGAGTGTATATCATCTGACTTTAAGGTAGAACTCATTGTAAAGTCTTTGCCACATATATCACACATCTGATGTTCCTCTTGTTGATGAATTATTTTATGTGTCTGTAATATCTCAGCACAAATAAAGCCAACACCACAAACATCACATATATAAGGTTTATCTCCTAAGTGAATTCTTTTATGAATTTTTAGGCTTCCATAATGAGTATACTCAGCTCCACAAATATCACACTTGTGTAACTTTTCTCTTTGTGTTGTATTGTGGTCTTTTAAATGTCCACTTTGAGTAAAGCCAATATGACAAACATCACACTTGTATGGTTTCTCTTCTGTATGATCCTGTAGGTTTACACTCTGACTAGACTCATCACCACATACATGACACTTTAATGGCTTCTCACCTGTGTGAATCCTTTTATGCATCAGTAAACTCCAACTACGAACAAATCTTCCACCACAAACATCACACTTGTAAGGTCTCTCTCCTGTATGAATTCTTTTATGAATCTTCAGGCTTCCACTCTGAGTAAATCCAACCCCACACACATCACACTTGTAGGGTTTCTCTTCTGTATGAGTTCTTTTATGAGCATTCAGGCCTCCACTCTGAGTAAACCCAAGACCACAAACATTACACTTGTAAGGTTTCTCATCAGCATGTATTCTCTTATGTACTTTTAAGCCCCAATTATTAGTAAGTACTGCACCACAAATATCACACTTAAATGGTGTTTCTCCTGTGTGTGTTATTTTGTGTATTTTGAGGGGGTAAGAATTTGCAAATCCAACACCGCAGATATCACACTTGTATGGCCTCTCCCTTGGATGCATTTTCTTGTGCGTTTTTAGTTGTTCCCATTGATTAAACTCTAAGCCACAAACACCACAATTGTATAGCATCTCACCAACATGTATTATTTTATGTGTTTCTAGATCCTCCATCTGAGTAAACTCTACACCACAGACATCACAACTGTATATGGGAATAGGAAATTGATAACCTGACATTCTGTCATCTCCTCCATTGAGTAAAGTCGTAGTAGAATCATTCAGAGTGATTTTAAAGCCTTCAATATTTATCTGATCATCCTTGACATTTATTGAATCTATAACCTCATTTGACTGCTGTTTAAAGGCATTTTCTCTCACTGGATTACACACATCACCCATCTTTTTTACAGTGTTTCGAGTCTGTTCTAACATTCTCTCTAAGAAAACATCCTGTTCTAAACGTTTTAATTGTTGGATGCTTTGAACCCTTTTCAATTTCTTTGGTCTATTGCCAACAGATGAGTAGGTAAGATAAGAAGTGGCATCAAAGTTGATGTCTGAAATGTAAAAATAGCAAGTTAAGATAAACACCAATTGTAAAAAAACAAATAATCCAATATTTTCAAAAATAAAATATAAATATATTTTTGTTAAAATCTATTATTGCAGGATTTATTCCCCTTTCTGGTGTCTGCCAGGGGTATTCACAGGGCTGAGGAATAAAGGCAGCTTGTGCCTGTTGCTGCCATGCAGTCTGAATCCTGGTGTTCAAACAGGCAGGTTATACCTGCTGCCAGTCAGCAAAAGGCTATCCGTAGTTCGTTCTTTATTTTGCAATGTTTTTTCCTGCACTTACAAGACCTGGAGGAAGGTAGACTGTGTATTTGGGAGGAATTTCATTACTTTCAGAGCTTTAAACATCGGCTAACATTTATTGATTTATACTGCCAAGAGTGTTCTACGTGCACAGAGTGTACATGGAATCTTTTATGTCAATCTCCCATAGAACTAGATGCTGGTCTCACTTTTCTTGAGACCAGGGGATGTTTAAAACTTGTGGGATTTGAACCCCAACCATTTTGTGCTCTGATTTCTTGAGAGGCAAGCACGTTTATCACTCAGCTTAAGCCATCTCAGTGTATGCTAGGTTAATATTTCCCAGACAGAAACTGGGGTTTTGAGCTTGTGCCATCTTGGTCAAGAGACTTTTATCCATAATGTTGGACACACACTTCTCATATATATCATAAGGCGCCAAGATGCAGCAGCGTATGAGATGACAGTAGTCAGCGACTCATAGCTGGCTGTTTGCATCAGGGACAACGAACCATAGTTCACCAAGACTCTATTCTGCCTCCATGTGGCGACCCTGGAAACAGGCTGCACTAGTCAATAGTGTAGTCTGGCCAAGGGATATTGATCGCAGTGGGCAGGCAAACTTGGTACTAAAAAAGCCAGCTTAAATCAGATGTCTGGCAGAAAGGTATAGATATCGCAGCCTTGCTGTAAACTACAATACAATGGTTTTTTTTCAGGGTAAACAAAAAAGAAGAACAGATAGATTATAATAATTTAATTTATCTTGATAATGATGAATTCTTAAAATGTAAATGACTAAAATATGTTATACACAGAAGAAGACCACCAATTGACCCTGACACACATGGTAAGTGAAAGTGTCAGAACAGTTGAATAAGCGACTTTACTAAACTTAATGTCAGAATCAAAGGTCAACATCTGAAGTCATAAAATAAAGTTATTCATCACAAATGTAAAATTGGTCCCATGCTATATTTAATAACAGTGCATGGAATAAGAACATTAGGTTCAAACTCCAGACTTTCACCTCCAACTGTCTTTGTTGCATCCTTCATATTATAAAACACCTCAATTTAATAACAGACAAGTTGAAGAAAACAAAGAACATCCAAACAAGAGATTAACCCTTTTCAGTCTTTACTAATTTTGCCAATTTGTGTCTTTCTGCCTGGGCGCTAATGCCAGATTCCGTGCTTCAAAGTTTTATTAAAATTTAAATTCATTTACATTGAACAAACTTAGCTAAAATTTCAAACTAAACACCATATCTTACCATCTATCATATGATTTTGTTCTTCTCCACTACAAAAATCAGACAGTTTGGCTTTGTCTATTTTTATAGCTTTTCTGTTTAAGTGATCAACTCTATTCATATCTTCAGTGCTGGTAACCCCATCAGAACTCTGAAACAAATGAATTATTTCCTTAAATAAATAAATCAAAGCTACAACAGTGCTGGAGGTCAAATGTGTATAAAAACATAATTAGGTAATAGCTCAGTGACCCCTATAAAATCACTATATGACTACAAGGCCTTCATCAGGGACAAAAATAGAATTAAAAACTAACAAATCACAAGACAAATGCTTAAATTAGCTGTCATTCCTGGAAGTGGCCTGAATCTTGCAAATCACGGAACATCAATAATGAAAAAAAGTAGATCAAACAAGTATACTTTTCTTACAACCTTGATACAGATCTTTATTTCTAGATATATTATTCTCTGTTCCACAAACAACTTCCCCAAAATGAATATTACTATACATGAAATCTGTGTCCACATCAATTTGGATTCTGGGACCAGAAATAGAAGAGCATAAACAACAGGCTCATGGCACCCTACAAAGCATATCTTGAACTACAATAAGGAGGGATAATCATACATGTAGTAATCTCATCAAGTAAAACAATTGCAGAAACCACAACCACTGAACACATAAAATGCTTTGGCGTTGATGTCAAGTGTTGCCTCTAAATCAAAAATTGGGAGCAATGAACCTGCAAAATCCTGTTTCTACCCTTGGTGATACACCCCAAAAAACTGTTATTAGCCCATCTATTGATATTGTTCTCCCACTTATAATGCTGTCTTCCTTTTTTTCGCCCGCCTTCAACCTTTTCGTCCAGTATTGTTTTCAGCAGTGTATCATGTCTCGTTATGTGTCGAAAATAGTTCATTTGCCTAATTTGAATGCCTTTCAGTATTTCCGTTCCCATTCCTAATTTTGCCAGGACTTCTTTATTTGTTTGCTTTCCTGTTCATGAAATGTGGCAAATTATTTTGTATAAATAAAGCTTAAAAAGCTTCAGCATATATGACTTGACTTTGTTCATTCTCAATCTCCCACTAATAAGCCATAAAAAGGGCTTTGCAAGTAGCAAAATGTAGTCCAGAGAACGGAATGCGTTTGTCGTAGTTTACAGCTTGACTGCGATATTTGCATTTATCTGTTCAACACATCAGACTTCAGCAGGCATTTTTGGGTACTGGGTTAGCCTTCCCTTTTCGATCCATTCTTCTTAGCTAGTCAATAACAGCTGATGGATCTCATTTTTAGATTAATTTTTTTTTTTGCGGGGATGTCAAGACATTTCTCATGTTATTAAATGTGATTTTGTCCATTCCTATTCAATTCTTCACTTCCCTTTCACATCTACCATCATTTGTTATTTTCTGTCCTAGGTACAAGTAATTGTTGACTTATTCCAGTATCTCCCCCTTTACTGTGATATTTAAAGTCTGTTTTGCATATCTATATTTCGGTACAAAACAAAAAAATCCAAACCCACACACACAGAAACAATGTCAATGTAATCTTCTTTTTCATCATTCGTTGTCAATCTCCCACTACCAAGCCATAAAAATGGTTTTGCAAGTAGCAAGATGTTGTTCGGAGAATGGAATGCGTTGTGTCGTAGTTTACAACTTGACTGCAATATTTGCAAGTATCTGTCCAGCACATTCGACTTCAGCAGGTATTTTTAGGTACCGGGTTAGCCATCCCGTTTCGATCCATTCTTCTTAGCCAGTCTGCTCTGTTGCACAGGATCACCGCACGGAGGTGTAGAAGGGTCTTGGCATATCTGATTCACTGGCCCTGATGCTAGTAGTCAGCTATGGGTCGCTGATCGCTGCTGCTCATGCACTGCTCAGCACCTTGATCCCATCAATGTAATCAAATTTCTCAAATTTTTAGCAGATGTCTTCTACAGCGCTGATTTCCCCACATCCAGTTGCATGTTACATCATATACAAAAAGTTCATGACAAGACTGTTTGTCAGAGAATGGCACTCATGTTTGTAAAGTAAAAAAGGTTCTAAAAGTTGCCCTTTTGTGTACATTTACACATTTTGTGTCTCCCCTTCCAGTTTTTGTTGATGGATACATTTTTGTGAAGAGCTAGAGAAACATTCCTATAGTGGATGAAATATTATCTATTCTGGGTTTCGGTGTTCTCTCTAGCCCAGCAGCACTTCCATTATTCAGTTTTAGTGTGTTTAAAGTTCTGTGCTAATTTTGCATTTGCATTTGCTCTGCTCAAACTGAGGAATTAAATGATCTGTGAATAGAATTTAAAATGCTGTTGTATATTACAATGTGATTCTACAACTTTCACTTGCCTCATCATCTAATTCCTGCTTTATTGTTCTATCTGGATCTGTGGCATCAGTGTTACTAGCTACAGCCTGATCATAAGAAAGACGTATGATATGAGCAAGCAAACACACACATATAATGAAAATATTGACAATTAAATAAAATAACTCTAAAGGAGCTCAAAAAAGCAAGCATAGCTTGTCTAAAATTAATATAAGGAAAACCCAGTACATACTGAAAACTTTTTGTTTACATGGGCAGTTGTGGCTAGGAAGTTATTCAGTCAAAAATGAGAATTTATATATTTATATGGGCCAAGAAATTAAGAACACCCACATAATAAACCATGATATTTCACACACGAGAGCAGCAAGAAGGCTCAGCTTTAATCACATCAGATGCATACTTCAGCAGATAAAAAACATTAAGGCAAGGGATAGCAACTAGAACAGCATAGTTATATAAGGTACAAAACATTGTAGATACTGCGTTGTTAAAAAAATCAAGATGGGCCAGCCATGTAGTACACATGCAGGACAATAGATGGACATGAAAAAGTAACACTCAGATCTTACTATTTACTATCGTGATATAAAAAACACCCGTGTAAAATCCAGAAATATGGCCACAACAGTCTTCACAGTATGTTGTAAAAGGCAATTAAAGAGGGTTATGAATGGGTTGTGCGCAGAATACTTCTGCATTAGCTTTTATCCTATTGTTGAAGCCCTCGAAGTTGTTGGTCATTAATTTTGTCTTTCCAGCTTTTATCTCCATACCATAGTCAAGAGCTGTTTTATCGCGCCTTCTGACCCATTCCCAGAATTCTGCTTCTGAACCCACCAACCCATCAATGTCATCTGCAAAACGAAGGTTGGTAATTGTTCGGCCCCCTATCTTGACAGTACCAAGTGCCTTGCTCATAATTCCCTCAAGGGATGTCTTGAAAAGAGTTGGAGAGAGTGTTCAACCCTGTCTCACACCAACTGATGTGCAAAACCAGTCCCCTCACCTCCCATTCACAAAGAACTGCGCTCGACGCCTTGTCATACAGGTTTTCAAGGACCTTTATAATATTTTGGTTGATTTTATACATCCTCATGGTTGCCCATAGCGCTTTACGCCATATCCTATCAAACGCCTTCTTAAAATCAACAAAACTGGACAAGAAGAACAATATTCTTATACTAACATACCCCATATTCTTGCTCCTGCTTGATTTCTATTGGTAGGTCTGGAACACTGTTAATGATACTTCCAGCCTGTTAAAAATACAATTTATAGAATACAACAAGACATAGATGGTGTTTGCAGTTTGCATAACAGGGTAAAGGGAGTCCCACTGTAGAATTAACCGCTGGTCAGGAATGAAATCAGAGACTTCAGCAATACTAAGCCACAGCTTTAGAAGGAAGACTAAGCTAAAGTCTGGGCAGATACAACATACTGATCAGACATGTTAGTCAGGGTCAGGCAAAATATACTGGCCAAGACCCTCACCTCGGCTTCCTTGCAGTCCTTCCTGGAAACGGGCTGTTTTCATGACAGTCTGGCTAAGGAAGTGAGGAATCGATGTGATCCCTGTAGTAGTGAGTGACATGCAGATGAAGCCAAGCATAGCACAACTACCTGTAGGACCCTGGTCCACCTTCATCAGCACGCTCGGGATGTGAGGAAGACTACGACAACCGGCCACTTAACGTCTTTTTTAGGGCGCACAAAAGGTAATCAACAACAACAAGCCACAGATTGAATGAGGTGGAAGGGCTTCCTTCCTCGCTACCTTTACATCCCTAAACTCTAAGCCAGGTACTCATTTACAGCTAAGTAGACAGGAGCATACTGAATATCAGTAGCAGAACTCGAACCCTGCTTTTTGTTTTGAAAAGCGAGTGCTCTACTACTACACTAATCAGATTAACATTGCTTTCTAACCCCACACACTTTTTGAGTTTCTTTCACTATAAGCTCTAATGTAAAAATTATTTAATATATTTAACAAATTCAATATCTAACTTTGTTTCAAGATGTCATAGAGGCATTGATATCAAGCAAACATGGCTGGGCTGGACATGACGTATGCACGTATGACAACAGATGGAAGAACGTTTTTGTAGCCCTATATCTGTAAACATCCATGGGGCTGTCCGACTTTGCAATGGCGAGACAGACTGACCAAAGATCTAGGTCCACATTGTTACAACATGCCGAAGACGGATGTGTCGAGCCAAAAGGTGCAAATATCACAGTCAAGCTTTAAACTAGCGACACAATGCATTCCGTTCACTGGACTACATCATGCTACTTGCAAAGCTCTATTCAGGGCTTGGTAGCGAGAGATGGAGAACGAACGCAGAAGAAGAAGTCAAGTAATATACCTAGGAAACCAGGGCCCGTCGCGCTGGCTGCCCATGACCACAGTAGACGGCACGGTCCCAGGCAGCAAGCAGGGCAGATGGAGTGGAGGCCATATGTATCAGCCAGGTGTTGCACGGTGACACCAGAAACGGCTCCATGAGAGGTACTGTCTTTTGTCGCGTTTTGATTTCCAGGGGCAGGTGTAGAAGCTGTCAAGCCAGGACATTCTGAGAGAGTGGCCACATTGTGAAGAAAGCGAGATTATGCTGATAAATCGTTGAGGAAATGGTCTTGGTTTGTGTCTGTCGGGAGACCTCAATGTTAGTGACTATGGCTCATCAGTGATCTCCAAGGATCTGACATTGGTATACAAAAGTGGAAGACCTTGAGCTGCTTCTTATCTCTCTGTAAGACCGTCCAGGTCTCGGGGCCATACAAGAGAATTGAAATGACACAGAATCTATATAGGAGCTATTTGGTTTCAAGGGACAGCCTCTGCTAGGATCAGATTGTGTGCAGAGAGTGCATGCAAAATGCAGCAAGGTCGATCCTCTAATTGATTTCCAGGCCACTGCATGCATCAAAAGTTAGTCTGCTGTCCCAATAAATAAAGTCCTCCTTGGTAGGATTGATGTGACTAGCCCACCCCACACCCCCACTGTAGGTAGACCACTACCATGACATTGAATCTTGGTCTTCATCCAGGAAATGTGCAGTATCAAATGTAAAGCTGACTGCTCTAAGTGTTCCAGAGGGCCGCCTGCGTTGTCGAGGTCGGTCAAGCGCAAGTGACAGCCCAGTAAGGCAGCTTCCCTAGTATGATGTTTGTCCATCACATGTAATGATGACCACTCATCCATTTAAAATATGTTCAGTCAGTCAATGAGTTCGAAGCTGATTGAGGAGCCCGATGAAGGTCTGGAAATACCTCAGGCAGTATGGGCAGGGAATGTGCACCTGATGTGAAGGCTTTATGTCACTGGATTTTCTAACCTGTCTCCATTGTTCAGCTGCTATTTTTATGGTTGACTCGTTTGATGTTACACCTTCCAAAAAAGATGTGCGCCATGCTGTTTGGTTTTGCACAGCAGCTCCCCAAGTGTTGGGTGTTTTGTCAAAAGCTTTTAGTGAAGCCATATGCACGTTTTTGAGGCGCTTCTTTTGGCCACCCTCCTGCATCCCACCATAAATGAGTATTTTTGGCAATGAATCTGTGACTGCATCAGAATAGCTTTAGTGCTAGGGTAACCAGCTTTTTCAAGAACGGCGTTATCTGGGACCCTGTCTTGGCATTTCATCTTCAGTACCTTTCTGAGGCAGACTGTGTAGAAGGTGGTGTCTATATACAGTTCATGTTTCACAAGCATACAGCAGCACTGGCAGTACCACAGCTTGGTAGGCCTACAGCTTGGTAGACCATCTTAGTAGAGACATCTCTGAAAACAAAAAACTGCTGCCTTGCAGGTAGGATAATGACAGCCACAGATTAAGAAAGCAACATCAAGCCAATGCATGCTGAAGATGGAGGTATTGGCCCCTGAGAACAGAACACAGTGCACCCCAACAACTCAAATAAAAAAAAAATTTTTAAAAATAGGGGCCATGGATATGGCTTTGTTAGAGCAATTGGTGCGTATGTTTGATGGTGAACGAGAATAAAGAATAAATCTACTTTTGATGACCTGTCATGTCATGATGACAAACTGTCTAGTGCCTTCTCTTGTTGTCACTCTGTATACAAATGAATTATTTACATTATCCAATACCTGGTCTGTTTTTCTTTCTACTTCCTGCTTCATTTCTTCAAAAGTCTGCATTTAACATCCGCTGTGAAAGTCTGTATGAAGGTAGCTGAAGACATAGAAAACAAACTTATTGATCTACACACACAAATAAAAAAATAAACAAACATATTAGACGCCCATTCAGAAGAACCAGAGAATAATATAGTACACAGATCATTGGCATAGAACATCCAAAAAAATGGGCTGAAATGCAGATATCTCAGCCTTGCTGTAAACTACAACACAGTGTAGCAAAATGTCAATTTTTGGAACGGATGATGATAAAGAAGAAGATGAAACCTAAACTATGGCCGAACACAAAGAAATATTTTCTCTATGTCAGTGTGGGAATACAAACGAGTGCCAACACGCGCACACACACCCATATTTATATATATATATCTTCCTCTTCTTTTTCGTTCGTTCTCAATCTCCCGCTACCAAACCCTGAAAGGGTCAGTAGCAGAGTGTAGTCTACAGAACGGAATGCGTTGTGTTGTAGTTTTCAGCTTGGCTGCGATATTTGTACCTTTCGGTCCAACACATCCGACTTCATCAAGCATTTTTTTAGTACCTGGTTAGCATTCCCTCTTCGATTCCTTCTCCTTAGCCAGTCTGCCGTGTGGAGGTGTAGAAGGGTTTTGGCAGCTCTGTTTTGCTGGCCCTGACGCTAGCAGTCAGCTATGGGTCGCTGACCACTGCAGCTCATGCGCTGCTCAGCATCTTGATCTCAAACTGCAGTTAATTGCAAAAGGAAATGCTACATACACAAACAGAAAACTAGTGCTAATTTGTGATTGTAATCAAATTATCATAATGGTAATTATCATCTCCAAATTAGTTTTTAAAAAGCTACTTTTGTCTCTGACATATTTTGGCTGTTGACCAGTATAACAATTCAATGTTGATTAACTATTGTTATTGTAACAGAGCCATAATCCTCCGGTGGAAGTTGTGTTTTCATGATTCCCAGGGCCAAGTGATATTCTTAACTTGCATTTTTTCCACAAATAAAAAAAAAAAAAAATCAACTGTATTGTTACGTTCTTCAGTTCACTCACTGAACTGTAACATTTAGTACAGTAAATAGATGTCCCAACTAAACAGAACATACAATTTTTAATCAGGAATGACAGCCGGAAAGGATTGGAACCCTACCAGCTACAACTACAAGCTCTTAGAAAGTTAGTACTTGAGATTTAGTACAACAAAGTTTAACACTTCGTCCCCGATGACAGTAAAGCAACGGCGTCTGCTATCGTATCTCCTTTGTCTATACCATCGCATACTACTAGCTTATCACCAAGTCATAAACTTTATGTCTATTCAGATTGATAATTGACTTACCCGGGATTTGTTGCCTTTATTTATCACATCATTCATACCATACAAAAACAATCTCCTATCTGAACTATCTCAATGATCAATCTGATGCACTCACTGCAGGACCTCCAAAAGATGCTATACTATAGTATATAAATAATATATATATAGCTTACACTACAGTATTTTTATTTTTCAAAAACCAACAACACTATCACTGTATCAGCAAATTAATTTTGGGGGAGTTCGATAGACATATCCTAAGGCTGATTAAGTCGCTACATTATCGACATTCCATTACGATCGTATCTTGACTAAACAATAGGGCAGTAGCCATTTTGGAGTAACTCCGGTTATACAAGTCTTCTAAATCTATTCATCCTACCTTTATATGAGGTGCTCGGATTATTCAGCTTTTCGAGCTCAACACTTAAAAGTGTAAGTTAACTGTAAAAATGTGTATTAGGTTACTGCTTTTGAAAAAAGTAAATATCGTGCTCTTTGCAGAACGCCGCTCTTAAAAGTGCCAACCTATTTGCCGTATAAGTTTCTTGGCAGATGAGCGGTAGGTTGCCATTAGGCATTGCTTTCCGTACGTGGATAAGCGATTTCACCAATAAAAAAATCGTGTCTGTCAAACTGGACATGGCGGGGTTCGTGCACGGTGCCTTGGGGTTGTGCGGCACACTCAGAATTTGTTGGGGAAGGGGCACTTGAATTTTTACAAAATGCATAGTTATGGCAGCATTCCCCTTATCATCTAAAACTGAATGTAAAGCGCATCCGTGGCAACGCCTCGTTAACAGTAACAGACGTCACATGTGACTTGATGAGACTTGCTTTTGCAAGTTAAACTTAATGTGGGTTGTCACTTGTAACATGTAGCTACATTTTAAAAAGAATTTAATTGGGGATCGGGGGGGGGGGGGGAGGGGTTGCGCTGCTGCTCCAGGGTTTCTACTTTGACAAATGAACAATTATTTTAATATGACTACTCTAAGACATATGTTAAGAGGATGAAAGAGGCAGCGAACCACATTAATCTGGGAAGACATTGTCGGAGGAACAGATGTTGAACAGGAGTGGGAGAGTTTTAAAACAGTTCTCGGAACGCTAAAAGAGGAATGTGTTCCATATAGGGAGGTAAACCCCAAGAGCAACAGTGGATAACTAGAATTGTAGTTAAATGTAGAAGAGCTAAAAATAAAGCATGGAAAAAATATATAGAAGCAGGTAAATCAAAAGAAACATATTAAAAATATTTGGACAAGCAATACATATCTCAGAAAGTTAATAAAACAGCAAAAATAGACTTCGAAAAGAAACTTGCTCAGAGGATCAAGACTGATAGTAAAAGCTTCTTCTCTTATGTTAGAAATAAACAGAGATCGAAGGACAAAGTAGGCCCTCTCATAGACAGCACAGGAAAAAAAAAAAGTGAGAATAGGGAGGCAGCAAATCTACTCAATCACTACTTTGGCACAGTGTACACAAAAGAGGACTGCTCCAAGATCCCAGAACCTGTAGATATTTTTCAAAGAGACATGGATACAGTAGGATTAGGATCAATCTGTATTACAGAGCAAATGGTTTTTTAAAAATTGGAGGGGGTGAAAGTGGATAAATGTCCAGGTCAAGATGGTATTCATCTAAAATTGCTGTTTGAAATTAGAAACCAAATAGCAAAACCATTGGCTATATTATGTTCTCAATCACTTGCACAAGGGATTGTTCCACGGGATTGGAAAGATGCGGGAGTGATCCCCTTATTCAAAAAGGGCAAAAAAGCAGATCCAGCAAACTATAGACCTGTGAGCTTAACGAGCATAGTCTGTAAATTGTTAGAGTCAATAATCAAAGAAAACATTGTAATGGATTTACACAAATTTAATCTAATTAGAAATAGTCAGCATGGGTTTACCAGAGGGAGATTATACTTAACTAATCTATTAGAATTCATGGAGCAGGTTACCAAAATGTTAGATAAAAGGGAGCCAGTGGGTGTTATTTATCTGGATTTTGCAAAGGCCTTTGATAGAGTACCTCATCAAAGATTATTTCGAAAGTTAAAATCACATGGAATAGGTGGGGAAGTTGCCAAATGGATTGAAAATTGGTTAACGGGAAGAAGGCAAAGGGTGGGTATAAATAAGGAGTACTCTGAGTGGTGTGAAGTGAAAAGTGGAGTGCCACAGGGCTCGGTTTTGGTGTAACAGTTCCCGCCGGAGCAAGGGGAGTTTAGGACAGGGGTGAGGTGGTTTCTGATACCTGAACATGTTAAAGCTTAAAGCTACCTGAATGCGTGTCAAGGTCACTCACCGTCTTAACAAAGGAGAATAGAGTTGGGGTAAGGAATGTGGACAGGTAGAAACTGACCACAGGCCTTCCGATTTTGGTAGGGGGAGATTGATTGACAGACGGAATGGCAGCGGGGCTTGCTGCGAGAGAATGAGTGACAGGTGTGCAAGGTGTTTCGTTCCAATAAGACTGAATATAGTCATTCCCTGAAATCCATTGGTCGAGATCGGACTTTGCTTGAGTGTATATAACTCGAGAGAAAGTTTGGCTCAGGAGGCTGGATGGAGAGGAGGCTGGATAGAGAGATGAGAGAGAGAGAGAGAGACTGAATGTAGATAGTATGTTTAACTCACCGACTTAGGTAGAGGAGCGATTGATAGACTGTTGGACGAATGTTTAGTGATGGAACAGGATCGCTCAAATAGGTGTGTGAGTTTTGCATTAAGTGATAATCTGAACGTGTGTTTGTAAGCAAGGACACATTGTCAACGCGTTATGTCGAGATCGCCCGCCTGAGGGATTTGAGTGAGGAAGAGTATTTGATAAGGTGTGTTGAGGACGCAGTTAAGGCGAGGTGTGTGTGACGGGAGTAAGGCAATCGAACTGGGTTTAGATAGTTGGGTATTCCATCAAGAGCTAATGCTTACAAATTTCCATTTTTATAATATGTATATTAACATATATATATATATATAATAATAGAATACTTAGTTAAGATGATTTGTATTGTGTTTGTAATGCCACTACTCATTTTTATAATATGAGTATTATATAATAAATATGCCACCTGCTGTGTGATATGTCATTTACTGAGTATAGTCATGAATGATGTGGATGAGTGTGAGAATGTTCTGAGTTAGAATAACGGACAGGGCAAACAGTGGGATCTGTTACAGTAGGGCCAATTTTATTCTTGATATATATATAAATGATTTGGACATAGGTATGGGATCCATTATTGCAAAATTTGCTGATGACACAAAACTATTCAGTAGTATCTCATCTAAAGCAGAAGTGGATATATTGAGGTCGGATTTAGATAAAATTCGAGAACGGTCTGTAATCTGGTAAATAGAGTTTAATGTAGATAAATGTACAGTCATGCACATGGGTAGATCCAATATGGAACATAATTACAGAATGGGAGAGAACAATATTAGAAAGATAGATAAAGAAAGGGCCTTATGGGTTATAATAGATCATACATGTAAGGTGATGGAGCAAGTTCAGGTAGTAGTAAAAAAAGGCAAATGCAATGTTAGGGATGATAAAAAGAAATATTAAACATAGGAGCAAGGAAGTGATAGTAAAACTGTATAAAGCATTAGTTAGACCTAGATTGGAGTACTGTGTACATGTGTGGAGTCCTTATCAGAGAGGGGATATAGACATGCTGGAGAGAATACAAAAAAGAGCGACAAAGCTGATAGTGGGATTCCAGAATTACAGTTATGAGGAAAGATTTTTTTTAAACCGGCTTACAGTGTCTGGAAGAGAGAAGAATTCGTGGTGACTTAATACAGGTGTATAAGATGATCAGAGGAATGGATAAGTTAGACTATAACAAGTTTTTTTTAAATACAGCCACCAACAAGAACAAGAGGGCACAGCTACAAGTTGACTAAGGGGAGGTCCAGATTAGATATTAGGAAGTATTTTTTTAACCAGAGAGTTGTGAATGCTTTGAATGCATTGCCAAGTGAGGTGGTGGAGGCTGGGACGGTTAATGCATTTAAGAATAGATTGGATGCGTACAGCTTCTAGAGCAAGATGATGTAATTGGAACTGGTTGTATACAGACTCTGCAGAGTCTTCTAAACCAGTATAAAGACGCTAGGTTAAGTTAAGTTAAAGTGATATTTCATACTTGAAGAATATATATGGTTTAAGAGTACGGGGAGAGACTGGCTTACTTGACATAAATCAACTCAATAAAAAAAAAAATCAATTAAGACAACAAACAAAAACTTTCATCAGTTGTCAAGCATAAGCGCTATTTTACTAAAGACGGGTTCCCTTTTGAATGTGTACCGTTTTGAAGAAGAAGAAGAAGAAGAAGAAGAAGAAGAAGAAGAAGAAGAAGAAGAAGAAAGGGACAATTAAATAACTCGCCACCATTGCCTATATGGGTGTACATAGTCCATCAAAAGACATAATATATTAGTTAGTATTCTTTCCATCTGTGCCGTTGAGCGACATGGGGAGCTTAATTCGTCAATCCTGCGCCAAGTGCGTTGCATCGGTCAATGTGAACCCGTGTCGCTGCACAGTCACTCTAATGACATCTATCCACCTGCCTCGCGGTCGCCCCTTATGCCCTGTAGCCAGATCTACCAGCGTTGAAAATCATCAGTGGAAGTCGATGATGGTGCATGCTAATGAGATGACCAAACCAACTTATTTTCTGCCTGAAAATGTATTCGCCACAAGACATAATGTCCGGCATACTGCGAATGTCGTCGTTCCGCATTCTGGCTTTCCTGGTAACACCGATGGCCTTGCTCAATGAAAACATTTCTGGGAGAAAAGGTTGAGGACAAACATGCCAGAGGTAAAGAGCCCTGTAAGTGGGAGGATTACATCAACAGACCTTTCTCTCTCACTTTCTCTCTCTTTCTTTGTCTTTATTCCTCTTTTCTCTTTCTTTCATTCTCTCTCTCTCTCTTTTTCTCTCTTTCTTTCTCTCTCTCTCTTTTTCTCTCTTTCTCCCCCCTCTCTCTCTCTCTTCTCTTTCTTTCACTCTCTCTCTCTTTCTCTTTCTCTCTCTCTCTCTCTCTTTTTCTCTTTCTTTCTCTCTCTCTCTCTCTTTCTCTCTCACTTTCTCTCTCTCACTCACTTTCTCTCTCTTTCTTTGTCTTTATTCCTTTCTCTTTCTTTCTCTTTCTTTCTCTCTCTTTCTCTCTATTTTTCTCTCTTTCTCCCCCCCCCCTCCCCCTCTCTCTCT